>JAUCMR010000118.1:10726088-10752906 GCA_032357425.1 Enteromius argenteus
CTAAAAATGGCTGTCCACCAACGTTTACCATCCAACCTGACAGAACTGGAGAGGATCTGCAAGGAGGAATGGCAGAGAATCCCCAAATCCAGGTGTGAAAAACTAGTTGCATCTTTCCCAAAAGACTCGCGGCTGTTTTAGATCAAAAGGGTGCTTCTACTAAATACTGAGCAAAGGGTCTGAATACTTAGGACCATGTGATATTTCTGCACTTTGTAAACCTCAGATGACAGTGCAGATGTCTTTAATCTTTTTTTAGAAAGACACCTACTTGTTCTGTCTTTCCGTGTTAAAACCACATCAAAATCAGAGGTGTCGATCTCCCAGGCGAGCACAGGCTTGTTGCTGGATGACACAACCTCCATATCACAGTTCCCATCTAAGGACACACTTTTCCCCCCTGAGTGACTCTGGGAGGGCGTTGCAGTGCTGGTCTTGACTAATGTTGTAGTGTCTGGATTGGTCAATGGTGCATCTTCAGATGTGATAATGGGTCGGGCTCGGTTGAGCAGCGCGTAGTCAGAGCAGACGGTGTAGAACTTCTCTCGGGAATGTGTTACAGGGCAGGTCCATGGAAGCTGGAGCTCTGCGCTGGAGGCCCGTCGTACCCGCAGCGCATCACGCGTCATCGGACTCAGGAAGCTGCGCTCACGCTCATCCTCTCTGGCCGGGGCCCGTGATGGGGCCTCCTGATCACTACTGGCAGATACCTTGGCGCCTTCACTTTCCACAGTGTTAGGCATTGAACGGAGAACTGGGATGATGGTTAAGAGAATAACCTACAGATGTGCTCCAGCTGTGACGTACTTGATCCAAGAAGAGACCTCAAAGAAGGAATCTCATCCACTGACTACAATTAAGAACAAGACAGACAGGCAGATACTAAGAAACTGTACATGATAGGAAGAAATGTATAATATATAAAATTAATAAATAAAAGCAACGATAATGTTTCTCTGTCATACATTTTTGATAAATAAAAAGAGCATTCATATGAAATAGAAATGTCATGTTTGATTTTGTTTAATGCATCCTTGCTGAAAAAAATTAAAATAAACAGTCCTCAAATTTTTAAACAGAACTTTTCTTACAAATTTGAATACATGTGATTTTTTTTTTAAAATCCAACATATTTGAATTAATTAAATTATAAAGGGTTATGCCAAGTGCAGAAATACACCGGTCACAGTCAATGAAGGTCTACGATTCATGTTTTTTTTGTCACAAGGTTACAAAACTGATTCCTGCATGTTTGTAATGCCACACAGATACCTAAATATGGATAAATTGAACTGAAATTAATTGCTTAGCCTTTTTCATAGATCTAACATCTAATATAACCAGTTCTGGGTAGTAACCGATGTAATCTGTAACATGTATTCTGGATTATGCAATCCGTTTCCGAAAACTGAGTACTTGTAAACCGAGTATATTACATTTAAAAATTCTCATAATCAGATTACAGTTACTTTTTTATATGGAATACACGATTACATTTTTTTTTTTTTCTCATTTACATTTTCCTTTCTAAAACTGCTACCATGTGTCATTCCATTCTGCTTTGATTATATCTTTAAAGACAGATTTCAAAGAATATATTTTCTTTCTGTTTGCTTTTAATAAATCAATATAGTTTGATGGCAAATTTAAAACAAGTTTGATACCAAAAAAAAGTACATTACCTAAAAGGAGTAACCTCGATTACATTACTAACTCCAGATTTCATGTACAACCATTCATGTAAACAAAAACAAATAACGTTACCTGCAATAATAAAAGTTTGATGGATTTTGGTGTCACACTGTTCACTTCATCACCATGATTATTTATGATTATATTGTCCTAACTAGGCCAGAGACTGCTATAGATAAATTATGGGATGAAAATAATGCGCCAGTCACAGCTGACACTGACAGCAGCTTTCAACTAGGTTTCGTCGTTTAAATAGATGTAAGTTAATCATCGTAACCACATGGTTAAATTTCCACCTACATCATCTTCATCATCGTCGTCGTCAACACTAACGTTACCATTGTTTAGGTCTTAATCGATGACGGTCGGCAGGAAAGGCAATACAACATTTCAGGACTAGATTAATTAAGATAAATCTCCACAGTATAAGTTTAAACCACCGAAGACACGTATAAATAGCACAGACCTATGAATAATAGCTAAGCAGCATCAGTGTAGCCATCAATATGCTCATCAAAAGAACATGAAACGTCATTCAGGACGCAAATACGTCTCCAAATTGACTTTACCATTATTAAAATAATGCAAAAAAGCAAACCAGCACCTACCTGGACAGTTCTGCGGGAATAAATTGATTATACTGCGCTGCGCGACCTCTCTGTTGGACTGCCTAGCTGTGTTTCTACGGGCTCTACCAATGTCAAACACAGGGGTGTTGTACCACATAAAAATGGAAATGTTCCTTACATCGGATTTAAACGGTCTAAATAACAGTCTAACATAATAATATAGATGTTTTAATAATACCTGTATGAAATATTCCATGTTAAGATAGATAGTTTTGCAAATGTAAGTTGTTTTCAAGCCAGTTCCACCTCCGTTGGTAAAATCTTTCAGAGGAGGTAGAGCGTGGTTGTCTTAAAAGTGGACTGAACCGCCTGTCAATGAACTGAAGTGAAGCAGGTGCCAGACCGAGGTAGGTGAGCAACAGTAAAGAGACTTTATGGAGTATGACTGCAAACTGAAGTGATTCCATGATAAAACGATTTATTGAAAGTGTTTTCACTGTTAAACGTACAGAGGCGTATGTATTTAAAATATGCATTTTTGCAGTTTAAGATTTAACCTGCAGAAAGTGACCTGATTGAAATTTTGTATAGAAATATAATTTTATCCTTACAACTTTAATAAAATATATTAGAAAATATTTATACTGTTATTTTTTAACACATCATACAAATCCTTTACTTATATCACGTCAAATTTCATGTTAACTTGATTACACATTGCTTTACATAAAACTTATGACCTACTTGCTCTCACCTTAAGAACAAATGGCGCAACCAATTACTGAGTTGGTTACAAATTAACTATTAGTTAGTAATCTCTATACCCCAACCCTGAATTCAGGGTTAATATCCCAACCCTGTATTCCTTGTCTTGCACGGTTAAGTGTCCTTACCAGACTGATGTTTCCAGAATCTAACCAGCATGGCTCAGAAGCTGCTGATAATCGACACAGACTGTGGTATAGATGATGCTCTGGCTATCATAGTTGCTCTGGCAGCTCCTAGTGTGAAGGTGTTGGGCATCACCTGCTGCTTTGGGAACACTGATGTGGACAATGTGTGTCAGAATGTGATGCGGGTTCTGACGGTCTGTCAACAAACCAAGGTCAGTGCAATTATAACAGTACCAATACTACCATCAAGAACTAATATGATATAAAGATTGCACTGTTTGACCTCAGATTCCAGTTTTTAAAGGGTCTGCTGGTCCTCTAATTGGACCTTTGACAGGATTTAAAGATCACTTTGGCACGGATGGACTTGGAGATGTTCTGGAGAACTCAGAGATTTGGAAAGGGCAGATTCAGAAAGAGCATGCTGTTCATGCTTTGATAAGACTGGTGAATGAAAACCAGGGAGAGGTAAGCAATAAATAAAATAAAAAACCCTGTAATCAAACAACTGGGACATATAGTCCAATGACATTGGTAATATATTAAAAACCATGAAGAATGTTTAGTTTTTGAAACTACTGGAATCTTTAAATAAAAATTTGTTAATTTAGTGTATTGCCACCTAGTTTAATAAAAAATGTAAAAATAACTGAAATTGAGCAGCGTTGACAATCTTGCAAAAGTGTGAGAAATATCTTAAAAGGGTCCCTTGGAGTTAAAAACAGAGATCCACTGGGTTAGAGTGCTTGTTTCTGGTCGTTTTTGTGCTACCATCTTGTGGTTGACAATGGAATGCACTTTGTTTACTCATACGCAGGTATCGCTCATAGCTCTCGGTCCAATGACTAACATGGCCTTGGCTGTTAGATTAGATCCCACCTTCCCTCAGAAACTCAAGGATCTGTACATTATGGGCGGTAACATGGAAGGTAAGAAAACTAGACGCAGTATAAAAACTGGCCACCTTAAATGGATGGCAGCACTTTTCATATCATGATTATATAGTACATAAAACAAAGGCAGTGCCAGGAACCACACACAGGGTAGGACATGTACCCTAATCAGGGTGCTTTCTACAGAACTTCATCTGACCACTGTTCATTTTCCAGGAAAGGGCAATCTGACACCATCTGCAGAGTTTAATTTTAGTATGGACGCTGAATCAGCTTATGTAGTTTTGGAGGAATATACCTGCTCAACACACATCGCAACCTGGGAGTTCACTTGCAGAAACAAATTATCTTGGGTAAGATCTGCCTATTGTGAGCAAAATCCATTTTCACATGAATATATTTTAGACCTGACCAGTTTGTGTGCTTCATTTTTCCAGGAGTGTTTTGATGAGCTGGTGAATCAGGATACATCAGCTGCTCGATTCATGAAGAAGATAACCTCCAAGTGCCGGGCCTACTTTAAAGAACCTCGTATCATCAACAAAGATTTGCTCTTTGGGAACGGGTTTGTACCCTACGACGCCTTCGCTGTGGCAGCTTGTGTGGACAGCAGCATGATCACAGAGAGTTTACAGTGCACCGTACGTGTGGAGGTACAAGGTCAGCTGGGACGAGGCATGATGGTTGTGGACCCAGCCAATATGCTGAAGAAAGACCATCTTGCCTTTGTGATGAGGACATGTGATCTTAAAAAGTTCAGCTTGATGCTGAAAGCAGCTTTACAAATTGCATAGAAATTCTTCTTTGCAATAGCTTTGTCTTACAAAATTTACATTTCAAATGGAGCATCCTTTGCACTTCAATTGTGCGTCTAAGCCGGTTTATGTTTTCAGACCAAACCCTTAAGGTTTTAATAAATTTTCAAAACACTAAAGAAAAAAAATTAATAAAGCCTAAGAGATTTCTATGGTGGTCCAGGACTGCATAACACAACAAAATATCCACAACACAATGGAAACCAGGCACAACACCACAAAATTAGCACAACACAGTGGAAACGAGCCACAAAAAAATGTTGTTTCATTATGACAATTTTGTTGTGTTGTGCGCACCTCCTGCACAGCCAAAATTTTGATGTTTCTAAAAATGTATAAAGTTGTCATGGAAGTAATCCTTATTAGCCATTCATTGATCCCAGTTTAAATATGGAAGAAAAATTCTAAATTAATTCTGTTAATCATATAAAGTGATCAGGTCTCTTCAGAATTGGATTAAACTTCTTGATTTACATCAATTGTTTACAATATTTTTATTACTGTGTGCATCTTTAAACTTTTGATTGCATTGACAAAAATATCCTTATGGTGTTTTTAAAATGTAAATCTAGGTTAAAAATGAGATGAGGTGAGTAAATGAAAGTTTTCATTTTTGGGTGAACTATCCCTTCAATTTAAACGGAAATAAAATGAGAAGTCAATATTCCAGCCTGATATGTTTATTTCAACCAATGTGACCAAAACATTCACTCTTGAAGTGACAAATGAATGATGCACAGAACACATTTCAAGTTCTTTTAGCTCCCTCAAATTAAAAGCCAATTTCAGCAAATGAAGCTTTTCACTTTAAGCAGAGGGCAATTAAAATAAAAATAAAATCTGAATCCATTTACGATTTGGCTTTGACTCAGAGGGGTTCAAATCAATGTGGTAACTAGTCTTAGAAACCGCTTGTATCTTTCCGAACGTTAATTCAACCAACAAATGTGGCCAGAAAATGCTCTAAAATTAAATGAAAACATCTTAAACCAAAATGACAGCATTGTAGGAGTGGGGTTTTACACAAAGTGCTTATTTTAAGGTTGAGTAACACTGCATCTTGCATTTTAATACCATAATACTGGACCATATACTTAAATTCCAATGCAGTATTACTCAAAACAGGGAATTTCTAAAATCGTAAAAGAAAAACACCCCTATCAGGGCAATAGCATTAAGCCAATGTCTTCAATCTTTCATTCGCTTTGTCAGCTAAAATTGAACTTAAGGCATTTTTATGATACCCCACCAAAAAAATAGGATTGTATTTTGAAGGGGACTTGTAAATGCAACACTGGATTTCCAGTGGGCATTTGTACCATTAATTTGAGATTTCTTTCAATCATTAAAATGATCTTGGTGTACAACATACTGTTCAACCAGGAAAAAATAAAATAAGATTAGAATCCACTGCATTTTCTGTTGCTCAGATGCCATTGTTGTTGTCGGGGCTGTTAGGCCAGGGCTCCGAGTTCCAGCGATTGAGTGAGGGAGACCACCCCATGCTCCAGGGGTTGTAGGTGCGGCCTATGTCGTTGGGGGCAGGTGTGGGCGGCGCAGTGTGGCTGACCAACTCAGGGAGAGCGGAGGAGGTAGGAGGACTGAAGGAGTGCAGGGTGGTGTCAGTGCCAGTGGACCAGATGGACCTGCTGAAGGACCAGGGACTGCGTGCACTCCCCAAAATGGACTGAAGACAGGTAGAAAGAGAAAATCATCTCATAACCGGCAGAGCTACCTTTATATACAGATGTTAAAGGAACACTGCACTATTTTTGAAAACTCAATTTAACAATTGAGTTTTACTGTTTTCGAATCCATTAATCCAATCTCCGGGTCTGGCAGTAGCACTTTTAGCTGCAGATTAGCAAAGATCATTGAATCTGATTAGACCGTTAGCATCTTGCTCAAAAATGACCAAAGAGTTTTGATATGGGTGCAGCAGGCGCAATGATATTATGCAGCACCTGAAAATAGTCCCTAATGGTCTAATCAGATTCAATGATTTATGCTAAAAAACTAGGGGAGTTGGAAAATTAGCCTATTTTCAAAAACTGTGGAGTGATCCATTAACTATATACACATAAATACAAAAATACATTTTGGATCAGAACTTTTTGTTTGTTTGTTTTTGTTTGAAGTCTCTTATTCTCACCAAGGCTGGATTTATTTGATCAAAAATACAAAACGGTAATACTGTAATATTGTTTAGCAGAAGAGTTTGCAAGCAAAACAGACAGAGCAATACTGATGTAATGAGATCACGTGTGTGCTTTAGGAAAGAGCAGCATTTATTTAGAATAGAAATGTCTTTACTGTCACTTTTGATCAAACTGATACATCCTTGCTGAATAAAAGTAAGGTATTTCAAACAAACCTGCTGTACAAACACTTACAGTAGTGTGAAATGGTTCAAGATTAATCTGAAAATAACCTTAACGGCAAAAAAGTGATATATAATCACTGTGATACTCCATAACTTAGTGTTAACGTTCCTTTGGGATCACAGGTGTCCTTCTGGCTGAGACATGAGAGTGTGACAAGGAAGCGATATCTTACAGTTGTTGGAGTTGCTGGAGATCCAGTGCTGGCAGCCCAGGAATTATTAGGCTCAGGCTCCCAGATGGACGGGGACACTGGAGTGTAGTCAGGCCAACTCTGCTGGGGTTCTGAACTCTTGGGAACAGTCATGCCTCTGAAAACTAATACAGAGAATAACCACAATATTGGATACATTGAATGCAATTTTATTTTTAAATGTTGCATTTTGTTTAACATTTTGCATACCTCCAGAGAGATTAAGTGGGTTGTTAGGGCCGAAAGCAGAGAAAGCATTAACCGGTCCAAAACTGGGGCTGCTGGTGGTGTCTATTGGGCTCCACAGTCCAGAGCTAAAAAAAAATAATGCACAATTATAAACATACTTGTAAAACAGATGAGAAAAAATTTAAGTGATGTTTCATTATGAAGCCACTGCACCTGTCAGATCCATCACTCTCCACTGATGTCATGTGAGATAGTGTCATCTTCCCCAGACTGTCAGCTTTACTAGCTGAGCCACTGCCACCTGTAAAAACAACAGCACACCACTTGTATAACATTTACGTGTAAATCTGTTGCAAGGGGCACTTTAAAAATAAATATCAGTGTTAAAATAATAATGATCAGTAGTGACCTCAAATTTCCTGTTCATGCACCACAAGTTGAACCATGTTCATCATCTTTATATTTAACATTCAAACTCACCAGGGCTTTTGTCATAACCAGCAGCTACAGCTGCAAAAGTTGGATTTCCATTTTGACCAGGCAGAGAGGCCGACTTGGTGAGCTTGTTCCCTGGAGTCTTCTTCAAATTAGCCTCACTAGAACAAATATACAAGAAAAACAATGCCACTCAGATTTCCTGCAAAAAAAACATGAAACGAGGAAATACATTGATGCTAATAACCCAAATTGCGGTTCTAAAACAAACATTTAGCCACACTGTCCAATGACCAGAGACTTAAAAATATATATATAAAAAAATCTATTATATTATATATACACACACACACAGTACTGTGCAAAAGCCACTAGTATTTTCACCAACAAAAAATGGTTTTAAGTCAGTTATTTCTATCTTTTGCGGTAGCGTGTCAGTTTCAAACATTTCCAAACATTATTTTTGTAATTAATTGTAATAATGTAGTGAGATTATGGTCTGCACAAGGAGTCTGACAACAGCCAGTGCTCCACACAGAGATCTGATCTGATCATCATCCAGTCTGTCTGGAATGATATGAAGTAACAGAACAAACTGAGACAGACTAAATCCAGAAGAACTGTGGCAACGTCTCCAAGATGCTTCAAAAAAACCTACCTGGAAAGCTACCTGAAAAACTATGAGCAAGTGTACCTCGGAACACAAGCTGTTTTCCCAAAAGCTGTAATACTAAATATTTATTTGATTTAGTTAATAGAAGTTAATTGATAATTTAAATCTATTTATTTTTCAAAGCATCCTCATTTTACAGCATTTTTACACAAGTGTCTAAAACTGTGAACAGTACTAGCTTTGCAGGTAAGTTTTTTGAAGCATCTTGGAGACGTTGCCACAGTTCTTCTGGATTTAGTCTGACATTTTAGGCCCTACACAAATATGTCCTATTATTAGAGTCACTTTAAAGTACGTGGCCCTTAAGGTTACCTGCTGGTGTGGGGCACATTGCAGCTTCCACGAGGCACCAGGCTAGGGGAGGTCGGTGGTGGTGAACAGCTTCTGGACATGACTGAACTGGGGCCTTTCAGGAAGGGGTCTGCATGCATGGTCTGCATAGATATCTGCTGAAGACTGTCCACTGCTAATAAAATGTATGACACAAATGTTTAGATAGCAAGATAAGAGTACACAAAGTAACAAACTGACTTGTAATGGAGTCTGGGTTACGCATCCAGATTAATTGCTTACGGCTGCCAGTTTTCAGAGGAACATCCCATTCTGGTGGGGGGGACTCTTTCTCTCCTTCTGATCCACTGCTATGACCCAGTTCCTGCATGGAGCCATTGACTACAAACTTCCCAAGTGGAGATGGCCGATCATCGCCCATCTTCCCACTGACTACTCGGGCAGACAGAATAAAAGTGGTTTCAAAATAGTTTCTAGAGTTAATAGATATTTAAAAGTTGAGTGGAAAAGCTGAAATCTGACACTTACTTTTGCTCAGAGCTCGTGGTTTGGGGACATTGTGAATTCCTGTATTGGCAAGGGTTTTGGTGAAGGTCTTGCGTTGCTTATCCTGTTTTTCCAGGGGAGTGACGTAAGGGAGTTCTAGAGAGCTGTATAGAGAAAAAAAAATTCAGAATGAGTAATGATGGAGATGGGGAAGATCACTACACAAGTCTGATGCAAAGTGATGATTAATCATTCTAGAATGGTTCACTGGAAACCACTAGGCTTTCGAGATGAAGTGTCCCATTTGTGTGTCAATACCCTCAAATCACTCAAATTAAATTTTAAACCACTCTTGAAGAACGAACAAGTGTGCTGCATTTTTGAACAAGACCTGTCCAAAGTTCATTTGGAGTTGAATATGGCATTTTGAAATAGCACAAGAATGTGAATTTCACATCTCTTATTAGATGTTGAGCTCTGTCAAACTTCCATTGATCCATGATGTTTACATAATAGATGTTTGCTCTGGGGTTCCACTTAATTTTAATTGAAATGTATTTATTACAGCGAAGTTGTGAATGCACTAGAAAGATACTGTATAGTTGAAATTGAAGTTGAACTTTGCGATACTGACTTTTTTGTTTGTTTAATACTGTAAAGCAGTTTAATCCATTTTTATTAAAGCTCTATATAAGTAAACAAGACTTGACTGTAGTACAGAATTGCAGAGCTGGTTAAAACATATCCACATCCCTATGATTAGATGCTTTCTGAACTGTACTTTTCTCACTGCTGTCATTGTGGTGTGTTTGTTGTATTATCAAGAGGATTGCGTGCAGCACATTAAAATATTTATCTAAGAACAGCTCCCAGCAGAGTGACACATGGCAATGCATACATATCCTACCTCTTCACCATCGGTATGGGGATCTAGTAACACAGAAATCACACGTCACCTTCAGTGACAGAGCTCTGAACAAACCTGGATTTTTCTTGATTCTCCTTCTTTGTGGATGGTTGTTTCTTAGTTTTTGGTTTAGTGGGGGAGGGAGTAATTTCTTCTCTTTCTTTTCCATTGTCCACTGACACCGATTTTCCTTTCCCCTTTACTGGCTCCTGGTTAATAAGAAGATTTTAAGTCAAAGAATGCATTAAAAATTTACATTTTAGAGCAAGTTTGTTTTGGAATTTTATATTTCACACATTTGTACCTCTTTAATATTGGCCTCCATGTCTGGGTTAGAGGTCTCTGTTGTAGTAGAAGAGCTGTCATCATTGTCAGCCAGTGGCTCTTTTAAATCTTCTCCTTGAGTCTTTCCCTTTGTTTTCCTCTCTTTCTCCTCTTTCTTTTTAAGAGCTTTTGTTTTATTTTTTACTTTCCCTTTTGATTCAAGCACTGAAAAACACAAGCAAATAAATTATATTGTACATTTTGCAATTTACACTGACATCTGGGACAAAGACCTGGCATGATAAATGAATCTACACTGTTGTGCTGATAAATTGTTATATATTACCTTTGTTTTGTGAAGACTGTTGTGAATTGTGTTCTGAAGGCGCGTTAATGGCAGGAGACTCAGGCCTGTCAAGGTCTTTATCCATGGCTGCCAGGAGTCGGTTGTAATCCTGTTCCTCTGTACTGTTGGCCCTTGTGCTGTTGGATTGTGAGGGTCCTGAGCTTGGGAGATCCTCCAGGAGGCCTGGGCCCTGCTGCTGCTGCTGCTGCTGCTGTTTGGAACTTCGGGCCTTTCGGTTAGTCAGCTGGCTGAGTCCTTGGCCACTGTCTTTATTAAGCGGAAAGCTGGAGGAGGGTTGCATAGATCCAGAGCGGCCTGAACCAGATCTGGGCTTGCTGTCTGGCAGAACACCATTGCTGTTGGAACTGGAGTGCAGACCACCCTGCCGACCCCCAGCCCGCCCGCCACCGCTTGACCCATACATTCCTCTTGTCGAGTTCTGGTTTGAGTCGGCAAAATCATTCAAGCTGAAACAGATCAAATGCATTTTGTAAAGCATCTTAATGTAATTAAAATAAGAATTATCACTTCTTTATTAAGGACAAAATTCTGACTCACTTAGCATCACTTTGAATTCGTACAATTTCCCTGAGATCAAATGGTTTTCCAGTCTCCATGGGAGAGTTGGATTCCACAGACAGCCGTCGTTTAAAAGGCTCCCATATTCCCTGGGCCTCCAGATAGGCAGTAGCGATGACCAGCAGAAACATGGAGCTAGAGAAATATCAGACTGTTAATCATCCACAGAAAGTACACAAGTACACATTTAAAACATAACAATATTATACACTAAAAATAATTAGAATATTAATATTACATTATAAAACACAATGCACAGTTTACATACACATACATACTAAACAGATGTAATTTCTCACGGTTTATCCCCTAACCTTATTAAAGTTGTCATGTTTTTCATCAAATGCTTACACTAATTCAATTAACTCAGTTAGAATAAGAAGTCAGTTTTTGACCCATTTAACATGACTTTTTTTAGTCTAGGTTTTTTTGTTTGTTTGCTTTTTTTTTTCAGAAAAAAAAAATAATAAAAACTGCAAAAACTTGTGTGAACAGACAATTCTTAACATCAGATTCAAAAAACACATCATTGTGTGCCGTGTCAAACAAAAGCATCCTTTTAATTGTGTAATGTTTATGAGAAAGGTTTAGACTTTCTTAACCATCAGGTGATCAGATATGAGAAATTAGACCTCATAATGAGGGAGACGATGATGTAGAGCTCAAGCTCCCAGTTGGGTCGGGGAAGGGTCTCAGCACACACTGCCAGCATGTGATATGGCAATGACGCATTTAGCACAAACGCAAACACTGAACCCCCCGCAGTCACCAACTTCAGCTCCCGGATCACTCTTGATGATGTGAAATCTGGTGTAAACCTGCACAAATTCATTATACAGAAAATACTTAATCATCTTCCTCTCGCTGTTACTCAGAACCATCCTAATATGTTGATTTGGTTTTCAATTACTGCTACTCCATTAAAAAGGGTCTTAATATTAATGTTGAAAACAGCTTAATATTTCTGTGGAAATAGGGATACATTTATGATACATGATCCATAGATTCTTTGATGAATAAAAAATAAAAATAAAAAACAGCACTTATTTCTAAACATTTTTACTGCTACCTTCAATCAACTTGAGGCATCATATAGAATATTACCCAAATAACGCATGATTGAACATTGATAATATCAAAATAAATCAATTACACTTTAAAATGTATTCAAATGAAAGAAATTGTACTATTACTGGCTATACTATTTCTGATCAAATAAGTCCAGTCTTGGTGAGCATAACTGAATTATTAAAATAATAATAATAATAATAATAATAGCTATTGCAAACATTTGGCAAACAGAAATCAGAAAACCTCACAGTGCTGCACTGGTACTTAAAAAAAAAAAAAAAAAAAAGGGTTCATGAAATCACTTACAGTATGACAAGGTCTTTTGAAGTGTTTGGTTTGAGTGAAAATTCGTCACAGTTGAGAACTTTGAAGCCATAACCCTCACAAGCATTGCCACTGATCTCCATAGATCGAATGTGTATTGGAAGAAGCCCTGTGTTCTCCAACCTGAAAGTCCTTCGAAGAGTGAAGTTTGGTTCCTTGGCTTTAGCTTAAAGAAATTAGTAACACAGACACTTAGTAAGCATAAGTAGTATGCAAACAAAAAGATACAGAATCTCAAACTAGTTGAAAACAATGAAATCATCTTAAATTTGATTTCATTTTGACACTTACCTTCTGAACAGTCTTTGAGAAATGCCTCGGTGAGCTTAAACCTCAGAGAGCTGCTGAGACCTGGGGTTTTACCAGCCAGTCTCAGACTCTCTGTGGTGCCTTGACCATGAACCATGATCAAGTCTACTACTGTCAAGTTGTTCCTGCGCAAGCATGACAAGGGTAATGTACAATAGTACTCTTACACCATTCTTTTTTCAGCATTCATTTTGGCAAACTTAGCTCACCTGACGACTAGCAGAGAAGAGACACTGTGATTGGTGATGGGTCTAAACCTCACGTTGAAGGACTTTACCTCCCCAGGCATAAGGAGCATGTTGTATACATAGGGCCGACTTAAACCTTCAACAAATCCTGTAGAACTCTTCATCACTGAAGACTGACACACACATACAGAAATCATTAGCAGCATAAAGATCCACCACAACCACTGTACAGCAATTCTTAATTTTGCTAGATATCATGAAAGGAATTTTGGAAAGTAGAAGAATGAAGTTAAATTGATTCAACTATACAAAAATGTCACTACATTGTTACAATAAATGGTTTTTAAGTATTTTATGTCTGTGTTACGTACATGATTTTTATAAACCTGGAATTCCAGTGTATTCATGTCAATGTTGATGTTAGACAACCTTCCTAAAGGAAACCTTTAAGAAAAAGATCAAATCAGTATTAGTGCTACACAATATTGCAAAAAAATTAAATAAAAAAAAAACCTGACACTTTCTGTGATACACATTTTTATGTGAAAAAACTTAATTGAATTAGCTATATTTTGTTTGTAGAATATCACGCTTGTTATTTCTCACAGACAATATAAATAGGTCTTCAGACATGAAAGCACATCACATCATATACAGGGGTCTATAACATCTAGAACTGATAGGAAGTTTCTTACCTGTCAGCAAGTCTGCCTGCGAACACTGAGGGATTCGGGTAAAGAGCCAAAGGAAGAACCTGAACGTAGACTGGGACATCGGCTGAGTTTTCCAGAATAACTTCCTCTTCCTACAAAGACACATGTTCAGGTCAATGTATCTGACTTTAATTTAAACATGCTAAAATGTGTTAAAGTGAGTTGAGTTGATGCGTGTATACACTCACCGATGAGCTATTGGTGTTTGTGAGAGGAAAATGAATCTGTTGTGATGAGTTGACCAGCAAGGGCCATGTGAGCTGTGCTAAGATCTTGGCCTGCACATTCTTCTGCAGATCTGTGTTCACTTCAAAGAAAGCTTCAACCCTAATCAAACAGGAGAATCACATTAAAAGACACAATACATCTACTGTATGGTAATCTAAAACTGCTTTAAAGAAAGATGTATTGGACTTACTCGAGGCCTGATTGCTCTTTGAGCTCTCGCCATCTTTTAAGGAGCCGCTGATGTAGATCTACATCAGCATCCCATATGTCCTCCTGCATAACTAAACCATGGGGCCTGGATTCAGCTGCAGGGGGAAAAAAAGAGACACACGCAAGAGAAGTATTTAATGAAAAGACTTGCATAAAAAAGTAAATTAGTTAAAAAGACTGAGATACGGAAAGCATACATTTTAATACAAACGGTAATCCCACATAACAGTGATCACCACACTGCAAGCTGGCATCGAAATAAATGTTTGCTATCTGGAAAAGGAGTAAAACAACAAATTCATTTTGAGGATTTAAAAACAACTGATTCATTCAAAATTATTCTACATTGTATTAGTGTTATAGCATTAAATAAACTGAGCAAACTGTGGGCAGGTGCATTTAAGTGAGCGTAGATTTAGTATAGCATTATAGTGTTGTAATTGGGCCTGGCACCTTGGACTTTCGTCTGGGTTCCAACTCCACCTTGTTATTGCGAAGTCGTTTGAAGTAAAACCTGACGTCCTCTGTGAGAGAGCGAATTTGCTGAAGCCTTACTTTCTGTGAGAATGAACTCTGTATGCTGAATCCTTGGTGAACAACTTTTCCCTACATAAAAACAAGACACGCACAGTAAATAAAATACTCTAAAATGGTCCTAAACCTAATGAATGGTCTGTTGTCCTTTAAAAATGAACAGTGGTTTGCACATGGCACTGGACACAGGAAGTGGTGTTCAGACAGTGCCTGGGGGTAAAAGCAGGGATGAATCACACATGCTCACATTACATTTCTCTTCATCCCCTTGAAATCTCAACGAATAGGTCATTTTGAATGATTATTATATATATAAAAAATAATAATAATAATAACAACAACAACAAATTAAAAAAAAAAGAAACAAAGGGTACTTTTGAAAAGAACACAGAGTATTTATAATAAATAAATAAATAAATAAATAATTAAAAAAACAAAAAAAAGATGTGATTTTACTTACCGGGAACGAAGGAGGAAGAATGATTTGTTTAGGTGAACAGCTTAATGTTCCTACTGCTATGAGAGCCTTTACAGGTATGGTCAGTATCTGAAATAGACAGATAAACTGAAGGCTTGGAAAGCATCATACTTTCATGCTTGAGTAAATGGGTCTGTGTGACACTGTCATTGTTTTATAAATGAAAACACTCTATTGGTTTTTACTGACATATATACACAATGCACATATATGCATTTATCAGTGGTGTTGCTGATTTCGAGTTTCTAGGTTCACAGATCCCACTTTTCGTCCAGCACCATTTTTGTGGGAAAGAGGTAACAGACGAACATTTCTGGATGAAACACATACCTCATAGTCTGTTGTAATATGTACGGCTCCATCATAAATTCCCTCTAGAGATTTTGCCACCAAAGTGACTTTAAACGCTGCATAGTAGCCTGAGGCTAAAATGACCTGTGAGGAAACAGAAACGCACTATGGAGTCATAAACGCCTACATGTTCTGTAGCCATCCTGCTTATCCTAAACAAATGCACATACATACTCCAGTATAAGTTTATTGTTAAGTATACAAAAGACAGTGGTCTAACTGAAAATACAAAAAATTCTATGCAAATTGGCCCACTCAGTTTACACTGCCTTACTACGGGTCTTCGAAAAATAAAAAATAAAAAAAGTCTAAAATAATGTTCTTGCTTGCAGTTACCCAAAACCACAAATCTTGCAACACTTCTGCAATTTGACTACAAGTACGGACATGCAAAGATTCCACCGGAAGTCTTATGACTGCCTGCAGATATTATACAATCTGTACAGTCTGAGATAGCCATGTATGGGGTCATGTTTCCAATCTATGAAATCTGCAACATTTTTACTGACATAAATAAAAAAATATAAAACGTCTATAATACATAACAGTTTCGTAAAATACAATTTTAGCAATGTTTATTGTAGGGGAGTTTGTCATTTCAGTTTAATTTTTTTTTTCTAACCTCCATTATTTTGCATAGAAATTTGAACATTACCCAGTGTTCCCTATTTTGTATGTGGAATATAAATACTTTTATCATATGCTGTTATTAGATGCATAACTATTATTCTTAGTTAGTGAATATTGCTGCATAAAGACAAGTTAAGCACTGTGTAATGCTGTCCAAATGGCCCTGATATGCTATAAGTTTAGGTAAGAGACAGTAAAGGAGTGGTAAAGATGCTCTTACAGTTTTGTACTGGGCGGCTGATGTGTTCTGCAGCTCTTGTGTTCTGCTTAGTGCTATACTTCGGTTCCCTCTTTCTGTGTTTAGCAACTCCATTGACAGACTGTCTCCTGTCACCAACCACGACTTTATCTCCAACTGTTAGGACAGAGAAATCTCTATAATGTGTATAATTCAATATAAATTTATAGAGGAAACATTTAAACATCATTGCTCACTTGTAATGTCTCAAAAGCTTAAACAGAACTGCTATTTTTATCCAAATGACAAAATGTCACACCGTACTGAACATGATGACCTTGTACCTCAATTGGATTGCTGTTGACCACCACAAACACCAAACTGCTGGTGTCTGTAGCACTAAGAACACCAAAGTCAAGGATATGCTCTCGAAGACAGGGAGGAAGAACGACAGGCTGTTGAGTAAGAAAGCAAAGACAAATTACGGCCAATTAATCAAATAATAAAGTATACACTTTCACAATGTCTAAAATTCTTAATACTGTTACATTACTGAGAGTTTGTCTTATGTAGGCTGTTTCTAGCATACCTCTAAGAAGCCTGTGTAGGCCCTGACTGGCAGGTGGAATTTAGAGGCATTAGTGATGAGGAGAATGTTGCTGTCGATGTGGATGGAGGGCCGCACTGGTCGAAATAGAAGGGAGAAAATGTAGCGGGACTCATGGGGTGGGATAAGAACTGGTGTGGTGAAATTAAGCACCTGTTCATAATAAAAAACAACAATGTTTTAATTCAACACAATATAGAGGTTTTCTGCTAACAAAAGAAATTGGATTACCCGCATCCAGAGGGTTGAAAAAAAATGCTTACATTGAACATAGTCTTGGCTTCTTCTGGAAGTGACACGTTGTGGATGCGTATGGCAAAGTTGAAAGTATTGGTGAGGTAGATGGGCCTGTCCACTGGATCTACGGGACTATCTCTAATGTGGAACAGGGTGGCTGTGTGGTCGAAGCCCAGGTACCTGGAAACGGTGAGCATTAATACACTGAGCTAGATACAAAACTGTATATTGGTAAACTGGTGAGGAAATCTTACCCTTCTAAAACCTCAGCTTGATAAGGAATTTCAAGTTTTGAGTAGCTTTTCTCTTTTGCCTTCACTGTTATTTTTCCAGAGAACTGGTCTGATCTTCTAGCTTTTGAAGCTGGAACGTAAAAAAAAAAAAAAGAAAGAACACCATGAGCATTTCGTTAGTTATGTCTGTAAACAAACATTTCATTCCATGTAAAACAATAACTACTGATGTCTAAAAATAAATCAAGAATCAAAGAGCTTTGACATCAAAGCAAGAATCAATTGCTTTGATGTCACCAGACCAAGTTATTACTGGGTCTACAATGAATATTGGCTTTTTTGGACTAATCAACATGCACATGACCATTACAGAAACTTTATGAACTTTTGACTTATTGATAAAAACCTGATTTACTAACTATCAAATCACAACAGAGAAGTGTGTGATGGGATAATCTATATAAGAGGTCAAAGGTAACAGCACTTACCATCAAAACTAATACTTGCTACTTTGGTATATCGGCTCTCTCCAGCTTTTAGTGTAATTTGCTTGAACTCAACTGTGACCGCTTCATTCGACGGAGTTGGCCTAACACTCTATACAATACAAAATACATAAAAGCATTACAAGTGTTATTTTACTCACTGGTTAAATTAAAAAACTTGCCAGATTTACATTACCATTCAAAAGTTTGAGAAATGTTGATGTTTTTGGGAAATATTACTATTTATCCTGTATTTTTTATTTTATCAAATACGGCCACCGTGAGAATAGAGTCATTTCAAAAACAAAACAAAACGATAGAGTATAAAGTAGTCTCGTAAATTAGACACAAATTACCATGATCGAAACATCTTTTGCTCCTGAATTTAACAGATGCAAATTCAGTAGTTTTGGTCGATCTGTAAAATTGAAAAAAACACAGAGATTCGTTTTCCACAGTATCAGTATCCTGCAAACAACTTTATTGTTTCTAACAAACTACCATCGAATGAAGTGGGTGAAAAACACACCTTGCGATCGAAGCGTACCAAAGTCCAGCATCTCTGTGGAGGAGTATATACCAGGTGCTGGGAAAATGAACAAACCATGAGTCAGTCCCAAAGAATATTGATCATACGTTATCAAGAAAGCTTATTTTAACTGACCTGTTGTGACTTCAACCTCTACAGGGAGGATGATAAACTCGTCCTCATTGGACGCGTTTGTTTTAATTCTGATGAAGGCTGTGTGGTTGTCAGCGTCTCGAGAAGAGAAGCTGGCTCTCATCACACCCTTCGTCTCGAATGGAGCGATCTCCTATAGAACAAAAAACATGTAGCATATGAGAATAAAAAAAATTCTACCACAACAGTGATTTACAATAACTACCACACTAAAGTGTAAATAAAAAGATGTGCTAACCCATAATTTTTTGGTGCCACCCTGCTGTCCAGTAGGCAGCTCTAAATGTAGATCTCCTCCACTCGTGTACATTTCTACAACCTAAAACCATAAAAACGTATGAAGATTATACAGACATATATTTTTAATTTAGTTGAACAGCCAAAGTGCCCCACGGGTAAAGAAAAACACAATATAAGAGCACTATTCTGCACTATTCTGAAGGAGTTTTGAATACCTGCAGTGGTTCACTGTGAGGGTTGAAGATGCTTATGAGTGGAGAAAAGCTGCTATTTACTGGAACTCTGGCCCCTACAAATGGCCTGAGTCTGTAGGGATTAGGGATGCCAACACCAAACACCTAAAATCAGACAAGCATTCAAAAACCTTTTAGGATCATTGTACACCAAACACAGAACAACATTTAGAAGTGCATGAAATGTACCTGGTATGTAAACACTCCATGATGCGATGTGTTAATAAATAAGGTATTTTCTACATTCCCTACTACTCGAGCTAGAAACACCACATCAAATGAGGTGTTGCCTCCAGGTGGAATTATCTGTAAATAAATGATGGAATATGTTACAATTATGCAATATTACATATATCACTCACTTTGTCAGTCTGTTACAAGTGCATAAACAATCAATGTAAATAATATACAATTTGTAATACTAAATTTGTAAAACAAAATTAATCTAAGAAATTTAAAATAAATAATCAAAATATTCTAAAATAAAAAAAAATAGGCACAATAGGTTTATATTCCTTTCATATGAATCTAAACATAAACGTGATGTTTTTAGCTCGCCACCAGCTCTGAATGTGACTGAAATGGATGATGCTAAAAAACTCCTTTGGAACCAGTTTATGCTTGTTTTTAGCATCCCATTTCAAATGTATAACCCAAAACGGATGTTAAAATGGGTTGTAACCTTGGGTACCCAAGAGTACACAGGGTTTATGATGGCTGATGTCTGGTCAGCCACAACCTATTAGCCGGGGCAGAGAGGAGCTGATTTATGCAGGTGTCAGGAACAGGTGGGATGTGTTTAATTTATAACCGCCTGGAGTGTGAGCACACACACACTAAAAGCTTTAATTAGAAGTTCCAGTGAGGCCAACGTCCTGCTGTTTTACTGACGTGAATGTGTGTAAGGGTGATGGTCAGTGACTCCCTCCACACATCAAACACATACAAAGCAAGGAGGTGCCTTCACTGAGGTCTTCATCAGATGAGCTTTGGTGTGAGCTCAAACAATTATTTATGTCATCTACCATGCCAAACAAGATCATGACGTTTTACCACACACATCCAGCAGCTGGCACACAAGCTTAAAGAACATTTCTTCTGTTTTTTGTGCTAGGTTTGAACAGGAAGTCACAATGGGCTCAGTACTTTGTAGATTAAAAGTTGAGTCTTTTCTGTAATAAATAAACTATCATTCAAATGTTTGGAGTCAGGATTTTTTTTTTTAATGTTTATTAAAATCTTATGCTCACCAGGGCTGCATATATTTGATCAAAAACACTATAAAAATAAATCTGTGAAACATTAAATAAAGTACAGCAGCCATTCCTCCAGTATTCAGTGTTTCATGATGCTTCATAAATCATTATAACATGCTAATTTCATGTAAAAAAAAATAAAATATTATCATCGGTGTGGGATACAATTGCGCTGCTTAATGTGTTTTTGGGAAATGTTATAATTTTTATCAGAATTGTTAAGTAGTTCATACGAACAGTATTCATATACATATATATATATATATATATATATATATATATTTTTTTTTTTTTTTTTTCCTTTTCCTTCATTTATTCTGCATATATTTCTTTTTAACATATTGACTGCTGAGTTACCAACTGCAATATACATAATAAATGTAAATTATTTAGACATTTTTTAAAAATCATACTTACCCTATTCTGAAAAAAGGATGAATGAAAATGTGATGTTGTTGCTGATATTGATATTAAACTTATTTCTTCTGAACTTGGATTGTGTAAGTAAACTTTTTCCATTTTTGGCATTCCAACTGGCCTATGGATAGGAACAAAAGAATATTTAGCAACCAGTAACAGCACAGAATGGTGTGTGACATCAAGTTGTGTCTGTTAAGCTAAAACAGAATCAGATTAGCTAAAAATAAATAAATCTATTCAGCATATAATTCATTTCTATTTATTACCCTATATGCAAGTATAAATAATAAAGTAGACAAGTATAATCAGTGCTTTTACTTTGTAAAAACCCTAATTAAAACCCTAATTCTCTCTCAATCAAAAATATAGAAAGGAGGTGTGTTAAACAGTCAGATTAACTGTTTACTGAACATGCTATCAGTATGAGATTAAAGTACAAGATATGAATGTGCTCATTTATCTGAGGTTCTACTGCTTGCTACTAGTGAGAACGAGATTGGCCTGATCGAGGCTGAGCAAAGACTCCATAGGAAGTTAAAGGGGAGTGAAGACAGCGTTATCTGGTAAAACACCATCCAAAAAAAAATATATATATATACAGGCAATATAGAAAGCTTGTTTTAGAAGTCCACAGACTGACAACTATGTAGGGCACATAAAAATTACATACAAGACTACATAAAATAACAGTTCAATTATAAAAACATTCAAGTTCACAGAAATATTTTAAAACTTCTGTAAAAAAAAAATCCAGCATTTCTTATAATAGGTCTTATTGTAATGTTGTAATAAGTGCACAGTATATAGCTTGTTATATATAGCTTCAATATCAAGCTATAGAGAAACTTACTAAAATATTTTTTCTTCATTCAAACTAGAAAATCGATACTAAGCCAGCAGGAAAACTGCAGATTAAATACAATATAATATAGTATTATTTTTATTTGTATGCTGTAAGTGTTGTGACTAGTCTTTTTAATTTCCAAATCAGTTTATATGCAGATTAATTTTTTTTTTTTAAAAACTCCGTAATAATTAGGGGCAAAAACTGTGTTTTAGATTTCAATTTTATTTAAAAACTGTAGGACATAGTCATCACTGCTTTAAATGTAAAACCTACCCGGTGAGAGTTGACTTACTGTTCATGAAAGTCCAGCATTGGAGGCTCAAATCGTATGGGTCTGCTGTTCCCCCGCTGAGAGGACGCACTGCAAGAGGAAAAGGATACACTGTAAATGAGGGGGAGACAGTGAGAGACACTATTTCCTGGAAACCAATGTGCTTTTCTCACACTTCCCCCAAAAACCCACCATAACATGGCCTGTTGAGGATCAAATGATGCCTCTCTATTTTTCTTCAGGCAAAAAGAAAGATACACCCACACAATAACAAATAGGCTTTGTCTGGCAAGGAAGCATCAGGTTTACACCAAACATTAAAAGTTCAGGTGAAACATGCTTCTACTGTAAAGCCTTTGACTCAAAGAGTTGGATCAAACACCAAACCACATATACACATAAATTTTCTGAGAGTTTGAAGTCTAGAATACCACTCCCCTCCCATTGTATCATATTTTATTTAATGCTACCCTCATATATTGGCAAGAGATTAAATGATACTAAATGAAACAAACCTATGATAAATGATATGGTCCCTCAGGTCAGATATCAGTGATTTTAGGGTGTAACCAACTAATGTCGCCTAAGGTATTGTCATTGTTTTGAACAGATAACAGGCATAAATTGGTGTTCTAGGAAATGTTTTTCCTATTAAATCCTATTAAAATGTTTTGTGTTAATTGTTGTTGATTTTGACATTTCAAAGATAATGGAACAAAAAACACACACACACACACACACACACACACAGGAAGAATGAAGTGATTTAGGGTGTAGTCACACCTGTCTTGTTTGGTTCGACTGAATCATAAATGAGGTGTTCAGGTTCATATGATTTTCAATGTGGACGGAATCATGGAATCCAGTCAAAACAACTGAACTGTGTGTATAACGACATCATAACACTGTAGCATATAAAATACATGTCACAATTTGGCAAATTTTGGATGGTTCTATCAAAATCTTATCACACAGCCAAGGTCTTCACAGCAAACTAAAAAATAAATGTAAAAAAATATTTAATAAAGTCAATTAATTAGAGATGTTTTTATTATTAATACTTTACAATGACATTAAGAAAATTCACGCAAAACAGAACTTGGCAAAAAAAAAGTGCTTTACAATTATATAGGCTTAATGATTTCAGTTACTTAGACATTAATTAGACAAATTTAATTTAACCATTAAAGCAGAGTCTAGAAGAATAAAAACTGAAAAAAAAAAAAAAAATTTGAACAGTTATAAAAAAATATAGCTAATTTTATAGGGTCTTAGGTGTTGGTTGTTTTTATGGGAGTTTTATTTATGTATGTATGTATTTTTACTGATTTGATGATAAATATTTACCACTCATTATATAATTACTGATAAAAACAATATTTTAAAATAATGCACAATTAAATGGATAGCATAATTTAGCATACAACATAAATTACTGTTATATTATCATTAATGTTATGTCGAGACGGACAGTAGATTCATTTTTTTGATCTGCATACAACTATAGAATCATTTATTACACTCTCTCCACTGGCAGTATAAGCAATATTTTTCAACATTCTAAAACAGTTTGACTCATATACAATGACCTAAACATCTGCACGAGGCAGAGCTTATGTTAAACCACTAAAATAATCTCATAACGGCTCTCAAACCCTGAGAGTGTCAGAGTGACAGATAAATTAGTCATGCCATTTGACTAAAGACATTGTCTCACAGGAGCAAGACTCACTGCATATTTGTGGATTAACAACAGAAAGTGGCACATCAAGTTGCACAGCAATGTGTTCCAGAGAAATAAAAGCCTGTATTTTGTGAATTTCTCTACTACAGCTTACATAAGGATAACACAAACACTGTTATGTACTAATGTGGATATTTTAAAGACTGACACAAACAGTGTAAGCATGACCTCTGGCTACACAGTTTAAAAAAAAAAAGAACTAAAAAAGAGCTCTCAGTGTGTCATGCAATTTTCGATGGGGTGTAATCAGATACAGTTAATGTTTTGTGATCAAAAGTGTCAAGGCATTAACTAGGCTAACTGGTCTGGTGGCACAAACCACAGAAAAAAAGCTGCAACAAAGTCCCTAACACAGCTAAAACAGTGTCAACCACTTCCAAGTGCAGTGTGTGTGTGTGTAGTGGCGTGCTTTAAAAAACTGAAGCGTTGCAATAAAACACCACTATCAGTATACACAAAGTTCAATACTAAGTCTGAAAACACAAAAGAAAATCTGTCTACCCATCAGAAAATGAGGAAACATTCGAAGTCTATTAGCACTAGATCACAAAACTATACATTTTTGTAATAAAAATACACTAAAGAGTGGTTGCTTGGTTCCTCATTTCCTCACTGGCACTACACTTGGGCATGCACGCTAAACTGTATGCAACATGCAGATGGTGTTGACTAAGGGTGTGTCCTCCTGCAGCTGACATGAGTCACAATGCAGACAATCGACCAATTAAATCCAGCCACCGCTAGCATATACAGATAAGTAGGCTGGCCAAACGTCAAGCTGGAATGCTTTGATTGGTTGAGCAAATGAACAGGCCACCTAGTACACAAAAAGTTGATATACTGGAATTAGTTCAAAACAAGTCTGATATAACTTCAAACTTATAAAAAGAAATGTGCACATCAAAATTCCTCTGGTCTTTTAAGAGAATAATAACATTGCCAACTCATTGCTCTTTCATACCAGTTCCTCTGCTTCCAAACTTAAAAGACAGTGTTGTGTAACTTCATTAACTTGCTAGGAAACGTGTTTATTAGAACGGAAGGTAATTACCAAATTTACCTCTTACCCAAAGAGTAAAATCACTGCTGAAGTACTTAAAATGCCACAAAAAAGACACACTGCACGTGCACTCATGCATTAATTCATTCATTCTCTTTACTCCACTTTGCGACAATTTACTGAATGCCAGTGACTGCCAAGAGTATCTGAATCAGATTAAATCATTTGAAATGTGAAATGACAGCTTGTGATGCTTGTATTGTTTGCTCATTTGTTGTTTCTTGAGCACAGGAGCATCTCATAGTTTTGAGGGAATATTTAGTTCACGTGTCTCGTTAAGTACTGAACAAATGTTTCTTGGACAATCTAATATAAACCACATGCTGACTCTGGCCAAGCACGTTCAAAATGATGCATGCAAAAAAAATCTCTGGGGGTATAAAAGTTTAAACCTTACCTTTTTTGACGATATGAGCTAAGATCAATATCAGACTCTGTCTGCAAGAAGAAAAGAAATCAAATTAGCCTTTAAAAGTTAGTAGTAATAACATGCAAAACATCTAAAGCAGAAAGAGCAGGTTATAATGACAGACGGTTTAGGTCAAACACATATAACCAAATTGTTAAAACACTGAGTTTGTGTTAGACTCTGAAAAGATGGTCTTAAAAATGTTCTCACTGAGGTTCACTTCTGTAGGGCTAAAATAAGATTGAAACAGCCGGATAGGGAGTACGGTCTAGTCTTTTTATAAACCTCAACATTTCCACAAAAGTCCAAACTGACATGTACACAAAACCACTAAGATCATAGAGTTCATAGTCCCATTCAAGGGACTATTACAGCTATGCTTTAAAAATGGTTTAGATATTTTCTATTATTTGAGAATAGTTTATTGGGCAATTAAATGCATTTTGATTTAAATCATTTAGGCTGCCACACCTTTTTAAAGCCTAATAAACCATGAAGAGTACTGCAAAGAATGACACAAACAGTACTAGAAAAGATAAAATTAGCCTTTACAGAGACTTATTAAATTATATAAATTGATAAAGTCTTTAAAGCAGTTAAAAAAAATATCTCATTAACCTTAAGTAACCACTAAATTATAGATAACTAGAGTGTCATAATTTATTGTTTATTTAAATAATTGTTTTGTGTGTAAATAAATAATGGTTTTCTACATAACTCTGTTTTTGCAGAAAAAAGAACAAAGATTCACCCTCAAAATAACTGCCTATACACAAAATGATACTACTATCATTTGGTTTTTTTTAAAAGATAAATTACATTGATTATACTAATTTATATAACACTCATAACCCTTACAGACACAGAAAGTGAAACAAGACCAAAAAAAATTTCAGTTCAGTAAGTTACCCAGATCATCTGAGCCAGACGCTTAATCAATAACTTCTCACACAGATTTAACAAGATCATTTAAGATCTCATAAGATCTTCAGTTTGTTCATGAGATGTCTACATATCCAGATGAAGCAAAAAGATGACCTGCTACTGAAAATGGTGTTTGAGGAATGTCCTATGGCCTTGACACTAGGGATGTAACGGTATAAAAATTTCACGGTACGGTAATACCTCGGTATGAATGGCACGGTACGGTATTTATTGAATCATTTATATAAAAAACAAAAATAATTAAGAGGCTCAAAAAAAGTGCCAGAAGTGTTTATTAAACAGTTTACATGAACACTGAACATATCAATGGCACACACATTAGCCATCTA
>JAUCMR010000118.1:10764914-10775667 GCA_032357425.1 Enteromius argenteus
GTTGCTTCCTAAGTGGGCAGTTTGATTTCACAGAAGTGTGATTGACTTGGAGTTACGTTGTGTTGTTTAAGTGTTCCTTTTTTTTTGAGCAGTGTGTATTATGTAGGTTGTTGATATTTCTATAATGTAAGTTTTATGATCTTCCAGGAATCGTAAAGTCTCCTCTTGCTGGTGACTTCATGAGTATGCAATGTAGAGAGCTGTTTCAAGAGTTAGGTGTTGAAATAGTGCCTCCGTATATGATTGCATCAAAGGTGAGTACTACTCAAGTTAAATCTTTTTATTCATATTATCATCTGTGTTTAGAGGTTGGGATGCTCATTATGTTCTTGAGATGGTGGGGAGGTGATAAAATGTTCAATGGAAATTAAATGTCAGTCTTTTGCCTTAAAGGATTCAGTTCGTGAAGGATCTCCAGCCAGCTGGAAGAAGAAAGAGAAACTACCTCAAGTTACCCGTTCATGGCATAACTATATGTGTAATGTAAGTGATCATAGAGGAGAATTAGTGAACATACTGAAGTGCGCTTATATCATGTGTTATGTATTAAATGTTGCTCCCTATCTTTTCAGACTGTCATACAGGATTTCCAGGCCTCTGTGCTGCAGGTTTCAGATTCGCCCTATGATGAACAGTAAGTTCAATTACTTTTTATACAGTACAGTTCAGATGGTTTGGGTCAGTGAGTTTTTAAATAAATGAAATCAACAGTTTTACACCACAAACACACAGTAAATTAATCAAAAGTGACGATAAAGACACTTTTTTTCTTTTTGAGATTCAACATTGGGTAAACATTTAGATTTCAAATGTTGTTTGTGTCACATTCATGTTTACCATAAACCTGAGAGTAGTATTCATTAGATCATTAGAACAAAGAAAAACAACAACTGAGTACATAGGGAGTTACATATACATTATAAACATTAGTTTGTGAAAGCAAAGTCAATCATGTTGTGTGTTTCATGGTTAACTTTTTTTTTTTTTAGCGATTGCACCATATTTTTGTCTCTTTTTTTGCCAATTTTCCCCGCTTGCACACTACATTGTAATCATTCGTTAATATGAAATTTGTGCATAACAAACATTACAAAATGGATACCAAGAAGCGAACAGCCGTTGGTGTACTGGCGTTTGCTGATGTTGCGCGAATGTATCTGTCCGTGCCCTGCACAGGCATAGACAGTAAACGGTTCTTTAGTGCAGTTTATTACAAGTCAGATCATAAATGAAACAGAATAACTTGTGACAAAGCTGAAGTGCTTCTTTTTGTAAAGAAGAACTTGCATGCCCTTTTGAAAAGCCAGAAGTGAACGTCAGTTCTGTACATGATGATTTTTATTTTACCTTAAAATTACGTTGACTTAATTTGATTAAAATACCCCTTCTCTAGCATTTTTTTTTTTTTTTTTTTACTTGTTGCACTAAACATTACGTGATTTACCATTTTGGAATAATTTGATTATAGCATACTTTGTTTTTATTTAGTTTCACTGGTAAAGACCTTTTTTTTTTACTCTAAATTTGAAAAGAAAACAAATGCTGATTATGTAACATCTTTGTTTGGACAGTTAAATGCGTGTTGATCGTGTTGTTTGGATTGTAACTATGCAGTTATTGCCTTTAATTTTACAAGGTTACAGTTAAAGTTTTCATTTAAGACCAGCTTTATGTAGTTTCCACCCAAATTAAAAACAAAAGTTAAAAGCTGATTTACCATCCATGTCTGTATTAAATGCGCTTACTGTGCAGTTGTTGCTGGTTATTTCAAAAGGTTACAGTTATTGTTTTCAATAGCCAAAAGCCAGTTTGTCCCGTTAAATAACAAAGAAACATCTTGTTTTTGTATTTTTTCATTCTTTCTTGTTTGTTGCTTAAAGGAAAAAAACCAACTAGAAATCGGGTATCTGAATCTGCCATATAAAATCATGATCGGTGCACCACTAGAATTGTTCAAGTTCCCAAATGCTGTTACCTTTCCAGTTTGTAAATGTCTGTTGTAATTTCCCTCCATTTATTTATAGTTGGACTTTGAAATCTACTATCTACTATTTGTCATAAAATCTCAAATCCATTTCAGAAACGCCAGATTTTCTTCTAATTTATATTCTTTTAGAATAGTTTTCTGAATTAACATATTTTGCCCATGGTTTAATTAATAGTATTTTTATAATAATATTGCTATCAGGTAGGATTGCGTGTATGGGAGTTGAGGATATTTCCTCCTCAGTGTTTTTCCACAGGCCTTATAATAACATGACCATGCACAGCTCAGTCTTGAGCTGCTTTTCAGAGTAAAACTTTTTTATTTTTTTAGCATCCGTGTTCATCACTATTGCTTTAATTCTTTTGTTGGTATGTTTTTTTTTTCTTTAGGGCCCAATGTTAGGTAAATAGTTTAATTGAAGTTAATTTTAAATGTCATGTATGTTAGTTTACTCAAAAACATAAAAGCAGCGTAACTGTTCTTGAGCATCATATCCATGTATTAGATGAAATGGCTGCTGGAAATTTAGCTGCCATAACAAGAATGAATTGCCTTTTAACACATAATAGGATAAAAAACATTCTGAATTTGAACAGTATTTCACAATACTGCTTTTACTGTATTTTTGATCAAATAAATGAATGACTCTTAGAACCATTAAAAAGTTGTACTGACCCTAAACGTGTGAATGGTAGTTGTATAACATTTTAAGTTGACGTATCATAATTAACTTTATCAGTTAAGCATTTAGGTATGTACATTGCATATGATATAAATGGAAAAGAAAAATGCTACATTGTCACACTTTGTCTTGTACAGAGTAGCTGCCCAGATGCCCACTGTTCATTATGAGCTGCCTAATGGGTACAACTGTGATTTCGGAGCTGAAAGGCTTAAGATCCCAGAGGGGCTTTTTGACCCTTCAAATGCTAAGGCAAGAAATATCCTTCTTATACTGTCCCAAGTTTTTTTCCCCCGAAATATTAGTATTTATTTATTTTTTCTTACGGCATCTTGACATTTTGACAGGGTCTGTCAGGGAACACCATGCTGGGAGTCGGCCATGTTGTGACCACCAGCGTTGGCATGTGTGATATAGACATTAGACCAGTAAGATTTTAAAACACTGCTTCACATCTACATGTACTATATGTGCTATATTTTTAGTGCCAAAACAGGTGATGGTATACTTCCCATATTTTTTAAACAGGGTCTGTATGGCAGTGTGGTTGTGACGGGAGGAAACACTCTCATCCAAGGCTTTACAGACAGACTTAACAGAGAACTCTCACAGAAGACGCCACCAGTAAGTGGCACTTCTTTGTTTGCTTTATATTAATTAGTTGATTTTTTTTAAACGATTGTTTTGTGTCGTTTGTGCAGAGTATGCGTTTGAAATTGATAGCCAACAACACAACTGTGGAGCGCAGGTTTAGCGCCTGGATTGGAGGCTCTATCCTCGCATCTCTGGTGAGTAGAGTTTACTAGTTTAGTATTAGCACACTATCAATATTTAGCTTTTTAAAATCACTGTCAGTATGTTCACCTCTTGATTTAAAGGGTTACTCCACCCCAAAATGAACTTTTCATCTTTAATCACTTACCCCCATGTCACTCCAAACCCATAAATGCTTTGTTTGTCTTCAGAACACAATTTAAGATATTTTGGATGAAAACTGGGAGGCTTGTCACATTGACTGCCATGTAATGAACACTGTGAGTGTCCAGAAAAGTATGAAAGACATCGTCAGAATAGTCCATCTGCCATCAGTGGTTCAACTGTAACTTTATAAAGCTACGAGAATACTATTCGTACACAAAGAAAATAAATAACATTTAGTCAACAATCTGGACGAATTTAAAATTTTTGGGGTGAAGAAACCCTTTAAGTCTAAGAACATCACAATGTATTAATTATGACTCTTTTGTTTTATGTTTAGGGAACTTTCCAGCAAATGTGGATTTCAAAGCAGGAGTATGAGGAAGGTGGGAAACAGTGTGTTGACAGGAAGTGCCCTTAACCAGTTCCATCAACACCTGGCTGCCTTCAGAGGAAGACAAAAGAAAAAAAAATGACAACACCACCACCACCTAGTAGAAAAAGCCTTCTTAGTGGACTCAGGAACTAATAAGGACACTTACTGTTATTTTTAGTGCAAACAGACCATATTTTAAACAGTTTGACATGGTTGCACTCTTTTCTACTCTTCAACACAATATTTTCATATATCCAGTTTGACAACATAATTATTTGACCACCTGAACAATTTGAAATGCCAGTGACAAGGTTATGTCTTCTGGAACATTGGAATTATATGCCTCAATTGTATTTTTTTTTTTTTACATTTACAACACTTTGCCACTTAAAAGTGCACCACAGGAAACCAGTGTTTATGCTTTTAAAAATTGATCGGCTGTTTTGGGAATAAAATTGCTTTTTTTTTTGTTGTGTTAAACTGATCTAAATTTCTCTCGTATTACATAAAGAGACAAAATCATCAGTGTAGTGATTGTGCACATTTGTATTTAAACATGTTCTAATAATTACATTTCAACTGGTCTATTCAGACAGTTATTAAAGTTATTCAAAAGACAATGATTTGCAATCCTAATAATTTACACACAGTGAAAGATAAAAATGAAACTAGGTAAATGTATACAAAACAACAGTCTCAGTTACAGGTTTGAATTTATTATTTGACTGTACAACACATTTTGAATCTCCTGATGAAATCACATGATGAAATGACAATATTAAATGCAAAAAGTCTTGTCAGTGGTTTCATGCAAGTGCAGTCTTTTTTGGAAATATTGCTGTAAGCCTTTTTTGGTTTTTCTTTTCTCTTTTTTCTTTTCGTATCTTACTCCTCAGGTATTTTTCAAGGCTTAACCTAAAACACAGAACAGCAGAGTTAAACATTACTGTGTTTTAAGAAATACACAATATAACTACATTTGTTAGTGCCAATAAGGAAACCCATGATGGGGGAAAAAAAAATCAAAGCTTTAATTTTCACTTGAAACTTCGCATTTGCTTGTGAAATCTTTAAAATACAGTTCCACAAAATACACTTTTCAGTTAATTTGTTGTTACTCTGATGGGGAAGCAGTTTTTTGGTGGACTTGTAAAATCTGAAACTTGCCTTGTGTAAGGGGCCACATGTGATGGTTCAAAGAATTGCCGCTTTTTGTATCTAGAATTCAGGTACCAGGGGATTGGATGTTCCTTGAAGCGATACCTAATGAACAAACATGCTTGTAATAGGTTACATTACACAAACTAGATGTGCACAGGAGAACAATCTGCAAAACATTTATTTTATTTGCTTACCAGAAGGTTTTGCCAAAGACATTTCTGCGCCATTCGCCTGGTCTAGCTCTCTCCTGTCCCATCTGCAGTAAGCGCAGAGCATCCTCACGTTCTGTTACAACTGTGTCAAGACGCATCATTGACCTATCAACCTATTAAAAGAATTCAGTGTGGAGTATTTGTTCATTCATGTACTTGACAAATTGAGGAAAACAGACATAGGTTCACCCAGTGTTTAAACATCAGGACCTACAGCTGTATAGTAGAATTTCACCACTGTACCATAGTAACATACCATAGTAATTTTTTTCAAGATTATACCATTTTATCAAATGAAACTAAATTCAGATTAATTCTAAATTTGGTACCTTTTTCAGACGCTCTGGACTAGGCATCGAAAGCCGCTGTCGTTTTGCCTCCTGTTCTAAAGTGAGTAACATGTTCTTTTCCTTCAAAAGAACATACCTGCAAAATAAAAATAGTTTTTTTTAATATTTATTGCCATTTATGTTTAGACTACTTCAAACTGTAAAAACTACTGAATTACCAAAGTTTGTGCAAGTCTTCATTACTTTTCACTCGAAGTTGTTTGGCTGTCCATGGAGCGCCTTTGAGGTTACCAAAAAAAAAACAAAAACAATTATTGACAATATATCAAGTAATGAGATGGTAGATTATATGACGATCTCAAAACCTAGCAGGCTTCTTATCGTGACAGAATATTTGGGCACTGAATATAATGCTGTCTAGACAAGAAGCTCACTTGTTTTGAAACAAAGACTACAGCTTATAGTAACTGAAGAAAAAAAACACATACATACATACAATAATATAAAAAAAATAAAAAATAAAAAATAATTTACTAATCTGAAGCTAATTTCTGATGAAATGGTATCCAACATCGCTGGCACCTGATTTAACAGTTTGTTCTCCCCAGTTCTCTGGCAGGTCAAAAAATTCTTCCAGTCCGTTTCTGACACAAGATGTGTGGAGCGCTCGGTTATTCATGGAGCTTCTGAACCACCACGAGTCATGCGTTTGTCTAAATTCAGACAGATTTAAAAAAAGTTCTTATTAATTGGTGATATTAAGTCAAGTTCATTCTAGTTAAGACACTATCATGATGCACTGAAATTAAAGCCCAACATACAAAAAATACCTTCGTTGACAGAAATGAAATGTGGAGAATGTCTGAGCCGCATATTGAGGTCGTGCGTGTGAAGAGACTGTAACAACACGCTGAAATTGTCTGCAGACAGCGGCAGTCAGGCGGCTTGTTACGGCCGCAGCCATCTTGACAATGTCAAAGGAAACGATGAACGGAAGCATGTAGCTCCACCTGCCGGACAGTAGAATATATTAACAACAACGTTAAAAGTTCCACGCACCACAGCATACGTCAATATAAATGAACGATAAAACGTCATCTTACAAAATCAGTTATTAATTTGCTTTCAATTATTTTTGCGTGCATCTTTGAGCAGATTTTGTTGAGTGTTGATTGTTATTAAAATGAACATATCTATCAATGTAGCCTATAGATTTTATTGGTGTAGGATTTTAGACCCAGAATTTTAGACAATATATTAATATTTTAAGCATAATGTGTACAACATAAGAGTAGTTCAGCAAACTGAACTTCAGTGTAAATTACTCAATATGAGTAATACTACCAGACATTCAAAAAAAATATCTGTTCTCATTTTAATATATTTTCTCTTTTTTTTACTCTATTCTATTCTATTCTGCTCTCTTTTTTTTGCTTTCTGTTCAATTCGTCGAGAAAATATTTTCACTTATTTTAAATATTTCTTATTTAATGTCCAAAATCAACAGCTGATATTAAATATTGATTTTTTTTGACCATCTGAACCTTTATTTTGCCCTAAGTATGAATGGGGAACACGGCTTCACTCCGCGTTAGATGAGCCAATCAGTGAAGGCCTTGTTCACGCGCTTCCCTCAATAGTCATGGTGGGCATGAGCTTTCTGCGGACGGCGGCTGCTTTTACAGCCCGAATAAACCCGCTGAAACGAACATGTCAGTCCTCGAATCTGCTCTCCAGGACTGTTGCACGTTCAGAACAAGGTAAACGCTACTTATTGTTACTAAACGCAACGATACGACCGTTTATAATGATTATTTTCAGCAGTGACCTTGCTTTGCTTGATTAGCATGTCAAGTGTAAACTGGCCTCTACAACAATCCTCTCTGTAACCTTCCTATAGCTAGCACATACAGCTGTTCATTTATGTATATAATTTATGTACATACGTAAATAAATATGCTGTTTTTGCAAAGTCATATAGTTAACAGTGTCTGATTCAAAATATTTCCTGCCCGTTGCTTGTAAGTGTTGATGTTAATTTACCAAGTTAGTCAAAGGCAGTATTTTGGCCCCCATTGTGTATGTAACAGTTTTACAGTTTGCAGCTGTAGCTGTGTCACTTTTGCTTCAGATTAATTTTGTATAGTATTTCACTTCCTGTGTATAAAAATGGTGTTTGCCACAGCATTACTGTCTGCAAATGACTTGCTGACCTTCTTTTTGTTATTTATTTAAACCTGTCTTAACCCCTGTGTTTTTTTTTAACCAGTTGTTGTCCGTCATGGGAGCCATGGGAAAAGGATGTTTATCATCAAGCCCACTGACTTCTATGACAGAAGATTTCTTCACTTGCTGGTAAAACATGTTATAAATCCTTTGCTTCAGTTGCATATTTTTTTATAATTCGCATTATAATGTTTCCAATCTTTCTCTCATCTCTTGCTTGGTTACACCAGAAATATTACATTCTTCTCACTGGCATCCCTGTGGCAGCTCTTGTGACGTTTGTTAATATTTTCATAGGTACATTTCTCAAATTTCTTCCTATAGCTTCTGTACCTGCCATAATAACCTGAATAATGTCAGTAACATCTGCAATTCACTAAACAGGAGAATCTGAGTTAGCGGAGACACCTGAAGGCTACGAACCAGAGCACTGGGAGTACTACAAGGTATTTTTAAAAATTAACTACATAAAAACAGCAAATAAACCTTTATATGCCAGTAAAAATTGCTCATTGTAATTGTATTTTTTATTGTGTTGCTGCTGTCATGAATGCTTCCAGTCTTTCCTTTCATTGGTTGTCTTCATTAAATCTTAGCATCCCATCACCCGTTGGATTGCTCGTACCTTTTATGACAGCCCAGTGAAGGACTATGAGAAAATGATGGCACTTATCCAAATGGAGACTGAGAAGGCTGAAATGAGGTAAGCTGTCTTTATATGATTCAGCTAATTAGGATCAATAAGAAAATGCAATTTGAATTTATATTCTTTAAAATTTATATTTTCCTAAATATTTCACTTTAAGGTATCATTCTTTTAACATTAGTTATTTACAATATAAAATATTTCCGAAAAATTGCTGAAAATGTCCAAGATGTACATGAGTTTGTTTCTTCTTCATAACAGATTTGGAAACATTTAGCATTACATGACTTACATGCAGTGAATGGGTGCCGTCACAAAGAGAGTCCAAACAGCACAATAATCGAATTAACATGACTTAATTTAATCAATAAATGTTTTGTCAAGTGAAAAACTGTTTTCTCGTAATAAACAAAACCGTTAATTAGATGTTCTTTTTTAATTTTCAAATTTTTTTTACTTCTAACAGCTGCTTCCTGAAAATTACAAAATAAAACCCTCAATCCATATTATTGTTTTCCCTACTGAAAATGTAATTTCATCTGAATCAGAAGAGGCATATGCACAGATTAAGCATAAAAACAGTCCAAAACAGTTCTAAAATATGTTGGCGGATGCTGACTTGAGAGGACAACAGGGGATGAGATTTTTCACTGGAGGAAGCATCATTATGGAATATTGGCTGATATTTTGGCCAGAAGTAATGGCACATTAATGTTGGAGTTGTTTATTACAAACACACAGCTTTTCACTTCACAAGATGTTAATTGATGGACTGGAGTTATGTTGATTACTTGTGGATTATTGTGATGTTTTTATCAGCTGTTAAGACACTCATTCTGAAGGCACCAGTTCACTGAAGTGGATTAGTAGTTTTCAACATATTTTTGATCTGTGAGTGAGCTATTCTTTAAACTACAGTAACTAACATGTAATAATAATTCAAATGGGACCTTAATTATTACCAAATATTTAAATTTGTAATATAAGAATGAGATATGAGTCTTTAACTTTTTAGCTTTTATTGCTGACAGGTATCAGTTTTGGCAGATCTCTCAAGTGCAAATCAACACCTGACACCCATGAGCAAGTGTCATTATGATTATGCCCAGCATTCACCATCTGTCCTTAAGCACATTGCAGTTTGAAGAGTTTGAAAAGTAAAAGTGTTGTCTTAATTGAAATTTTTTTCAAAAAAGGATGAGAACTAGTGTTTTCTTTTTGTTTTTTTAAACTGCAATATGTAATTTCTTGATCTGCTGTTTGAAATGCGTATGATTGCGTAGGACAAACCAGTTGGAACTGTATTCTAAGATTTGCTAATTAATGATTGGAGAAAGACTCAGCGTGTTTTCATGGATTATCTATTTAATGCTAGGAAAACATTTTGGTTAAGGTAGTTATCAAAGTTTGAAGGTCTAGAGGTTTAGATTAACAGTCTGTATTATGACCTTTCAAAATTCTGCTCACTAAAGCAATCTGCACTATATGTAGGTTCATTTGAAGTGTGAGGTACCTTTAGGTAAAGAAATGTCACAATATCATTAATAAATCATGTACCAAAAGATTAGAAGAAAAGAACAAAAAGTTCTGTAGGGTAAAAATAACGAAGGAATAGTCAAACCTTGAGATGCGGTACAACAACTAAGGCACTTTGTTGTGTAGACTGCCCACAGATATGTATTTTGTTTTTATGTAAATATCTCTAATTTATTATGTTCTATTTTTCTTGTAGACAACTACAACTTGAAGTTCGCCGACACATGAGAGAAAAAGGAGATGGACCCTGGTTCCAGATTCAGACACTTGATAAGAATCTCATCGACAACAGCCCCAAGTCATCCCCTGATAACTAGGAGTGGTCATGCATATCTGTCCAAAATATTCAGCCATTATACAATGTATAATGTATTGTTATAAATAAATAAAAAAAAAATATTTTCCCTTTTTTTTGCCTCTGGCACCAATAAACTAATGATTATAAATAAGTTACTGCTCTAATTGTGTATTCAATTTAGTGTTGCTTCAATAATTATATATATATATATATATATATATATATATATATATATAAGGGAACACTAAAATAACACATCCTAGATCTGAATGAATGAAATATTCTTATCTAATACTTTGTTCTTTACATAGTTGAATGTGCTGACAACAAATCACACAAAAATTATCAAATTTATTAACCCATGGAGGTCTGGATTTGGAGTCACACTCAAAATTGAAGTGGAAAAACACACTACAGGCTG
>JAUCMR010000118.1:10775767-10794921 GCA_032357425.1 Enteromius argenteus
TGAAATTGATTGTCAATCAGTGTTGCTTCCTAAGTGGGCAGTTTGATTTCACAGAAGTGTGATTGACTTGGAGTTACTTTTGTTGTTTAAGTGTTCCCTTTATTTTTTTTGAGCAGTGTATATTGTATGGCCTCGGAACATTTGGAATACAGCAGATATTGTCTGTTTTAATATTGCTTTTATGTTTCGAGAAGCCATCCAGGCTTTCAAGTTAACAAGTAGCAAAGAAACAATTGGAATCAAAAACTAAATATTACAAAAATTGTGTTTTTGCAGTCATGCTAAAATAAGAAATTTCCAGTAACCATAAAGGTAAATAAAAGAGTATTAAAGAGTTTAATTTGACTCACAATTGAACATTTATAACAGCAATAATAGCCTAATAATAATAACACCAATAATAAATATTTTTTTTTAGTCTACAGCACATTTAATAAAAAAACACTACAGCAAACACGAGCACTTTACATAACAACATAAAAATACATTAATACAACTGAAGCTCGTTTTATAATGATAATAAAAGTGGATAAAATGAGAAGGCCTATACATAAAATACTTGACAATAAATGCAAATTAAAACCTAGTAATAATAAAGGACAAAGTAATACACATAATATTTAATAAAACGCTTGTTAAAATATAAAGTTATTCAGTATGAAGTAGGCTACAACAACTTACATGCAGACTGTACTACCACTGCCATTATAAACACATCAAACTCACTGAGCCTGGATCTGAAAACGCCACCACTTGGCGTCAGAGTGAATAATGTGAAATATTGCCTGTTTAAGGGGACACCCATTGTTTCCCACCCCTAAACCCCCCTCCACCCTCCATGCCTCGATGTCCCAATGTTTTCGTCGTCACATCCCTTGGCTCAATGAGGAATGTCGGGTCTGTATGATTTAAAAATAGCCCCATCTCATCTTCTGCCTGACACGCTGCTCCAGCGAGGCTCATAGTGGTGCGAGCAGCAGGAATGTGAAGATGGCTACAGATCTGGGAGAGCTACTGGTCCCGTACATGCCCACCATTAGAGTACCGAGGACAGGAGACAGGGTTTTCAAGAGCGAATGCGCTTTTTCCTACGACTCTCCTGTGAGTATTATGTCAAATACTTAATGCATGAACGTTAAACAACAACTGGCGTCCCCCGGACAAGTGAAAAGCTGCGTATAGCGCGTAGAGATGGGAGATCCTCGGCCACCATTCTCCAGTACAACTTATGTGACAGCCTTCAGAAATAAATAAATAAATAACACACGGGTGTTTACATCTTACAGTGGGACCAGGTTTCCCTAACGTTACTTCAAATGGCGTTATACGAGCTACAGATGCATAATGGTAGCATAAACAACACTGCAAGTCTGAACGCTGAATTTCTATCCTGTTTTTAAAGGCGTGTCAAAGCAATAATAATATTTCCCCCGTTCTTATGCATTCGACATCCTCCCATCAACACTGGCAATCTTGTAGTGTGATACTTGTTGAGATCAGACTGTATGGTTTGCTTGACACCAATAGACACTGTTGTGTAGCTTGATATATGTGAAAACTGTGATTTCCTAAATGTACACTAATTAGCAGTAAGCAGCCATGACCTATAAAAAGAATCCAGGTCAACTTGGGTTGTTACACATATTCAAGTGTGCAAGCTCTGACCACAAATAATACATGATAACCGTATATTTTGGAGAGCGGTGATGGGAACTTTTATAGAAAAGTGCACAACTAGCTCCCAGCTGTAAAGTTTTAAAGGTGACTCAGCTGTTTGGAGTTCATCATGTCAGACTAAGAGACAGGTTATTTTTACACACTATCTGTTCAAGCTCGTGTGTCACCAGAAGCTAGTGACAGGTTTTTCAGTCTGGTGGGCCTTCAACACCCTAAACAACACCCCAACTTATTGTTTTATATGTATTTTTCAATTTAAAAAGAACAAAACATCACTAAAAAAACAAGTGGTGCAACTTACTTAAACAAGCTTTATGCCATTGCATTATAAATAACCAAAAGTACCACCAAAATGTCTCACCATGATGCAGTGATGATATCAGATGGCTTACGTTAATATGTATCATGCCACATATCCAAAAAGTCATGTTATTGCAATATATGCCTAAAAACATTTTATTTACATATAACACAGCAACTATAACACTGCACTATATTCTGAACATTATGCAATTTTATTTTTATTTATAATTCTACTTTTATGTTTGAGAATATTATTTCTAATAATAAAGAGCATTAAAATGCAAAGCTGTAGATTGTAAAAAGGATTCAGTTGTTTTTGATTATATTCAGTGTTTTCATCTATATGTTTGTATGTCGATGATGTTTATGACTTCAGCAGTTTATAATCTGTAATAGTAGCTTTGTTCCCATTTGTTTTGTAAATGTATATTATTAGAAATATGAAGTATACATTATGTACAGTTGGTTTTAATTATGTATATTTAACATGAAGTATAAAAAATACTTGGCCACATTTGACAGCTTAAATCATGTTTCATCATTTTTTTAGGAATCGGAAGGAGGTCTGTATTTGTGTATGAACTCATTCCTGGGTTTCGGAAGAGAACATGTGGAGAGACATTACCGTAAAACTGGACAGAGTGTGTACATGCACTTAAAACGTCATGTGAAAGAGGTAAGCTTTTTTATTGTTGGATTCTTTGTGAACTTCACAGAAAAAGTAAATATATGTTTCGTTCTATACTCTGGAAACTTGCTGAACTTTATCCACCAACACAAAGAAGCTGATCATTGGTGTAATGTAGTGCAGCACTTGTTGAAGGTACTTGATGATGCTTCATGAAGAACTTTTTATTGTGTTGTCTGCTGACTGGAATTGACTTAATTTGCAATTGACACTTTTGACTTAATTAGGTTTTTGTGTAAAAACAGATTTAGTGCATCCAGTAACATAACAAAAGCATTACTATAAACATAAGGTGCCTGTGAATAATAGAATTAATGAGTAACCTTTTCCAGAACAGATGAGGCCAGTATTTTATTGGGTTTTATTGGGAAATTTGCAGATTGCACTGTGCTGATTTTAAGAGGAAATCTGTGGAATGGATTTAGGTATGATAAGTTGTGCTAAATAAGGCCAACAATACTAAACATTTATTGTAAAGCATTTTCAAATGTGTTGATTGTGCGAGGATGTGTGGATTGTGAATGGCATATGGAGTTTTCTTCGAACGTTTATCATTAGATTCAACGTGGATGTGCTTATAAAGCTACTGGTATTATGTATGTATCAGCTAAGCATTATTTTGGTTATTGTTTAGCCGGACAGTTATGTTGTTGATGATTAATTACTAAAAAAAAGATGTAAAAGTGTAATTGTAAATGATTATTTATAAATGTTACTTACGTTGATTTCATACCAACATTCTCTTACAAACAATGTGAATTTGAAGGTAATGAAAACAGTGCAATTAAACTTTGTATGCATTAAATTCAATTGATTGCTTGCTAAAAGTTAGAGTTAGAAGTTAAAATCACTAAATGAAAAAAACAAACAAAAGCAAAGATTAAAACACTTATATGAGGTAGGAGGAACACACGTTAACTCATCTGAAAATATTTAATTTGTATTTCATTACAGAGGTTCTTTTACTATTACTATTACTGCTCTCATTAATAATACAATTACATGTGGAATTTAAGTTTAGAATTTGTTTGCTTATCATAGTGAACAGACACAATGAATCGCTAATTAAATTACTTGTCAATTATTATCATTGTCGATTTTATACTGAATTGTTGCAGTAGCTTGTTGTGGTCACTTCCTTTTGAGTTGTCCTCATTTAGTCTTACTTTATTTTATTATAGTTAGTTTATTATAGTTTAGTTATATTTAGAAAGCAGCTAGTACTGAGATGATGACTTACTCCCCTGTGAGAGATATTTTTCACTGTTCTTTGTGAGTTTAGTTTAGCAGATGGCTTTTGTCTGCCTCTTCTTCAAGTTTTAGAGCTCTGCTATACTCGTATACCTAAATTTACACAATTCAAGAAGATTGCATAGCAGGAGGTCTGTTTGGATTTAGAAAATTTATGTCCATGTTCAGAACTACACGGGACATTTTAATCATGGTATATGGCAGTTCTTCAGCACAAATTTAGAAAGAAACAGAGGGTTCAGAGGGTGGGTTTGACATTTTGGCTTATAAATGATGAGCCCAGCATGGGTCTACTGTGCTAACCCTCTTGGAAGATGTCAGCAAGAAAAAGCGTAATAAAAGAACATCTGGATATTTCACACAAACTGAGTGACATGTATGAATTAATTTCTGTGATAACTAGACAGCATATAGCTACACCGTGGCAGTTTTTTTCTATAGCAGTTCTATTAAATCCCAGCCTGCTCCTATACACTGGTTTAATGATGACTGATTTGTTGGTCATTTAGGAACAAAAACCTAATTATGTAATGGTTTCTTGTTCTTTCCAAGTGAATGTGGATATGCTGGTTAAATGCTGCTATTTTCATGTCTGGATCTGTCCAGAAACAGCCGGCCCTGTTCCTGTAGCTTTTGTGTTTGCTGTTTATACTTGGGATTACATGCCTGTCAGCATTACCCATTCAGTCATTACTCTACAATCAATTGATTTTACCATTATGTGCTTTGTACAGAACAATCATTCGCAACTGTCAAGTTTTCATATGTTGGATCAGTTGGATATTATCCAGATTTGCAACATGATTCATTAATAATTGTGGTTCAGTACAGACACATATGCCATTATTATCCATGTTGTTTCCTTTTATGATTTTCTTTTAATACATTTTCTAAGCACCGGAACTAAAATAAACCACAGCAAACATACAAACATGGAACAGATAGTCAGCACTGCTTAAAAATATGGAAAATATCCATATTATTATTAATAAGTCAAACGGATGTATTTGTAGCAATTGCCAACAATACATTGCATGGGTAAATATGATTGATTGATTTTCTTTTATGCCAAAAATCATTAGGATGTTAAGTAAAAATAAAAAAAGAAGATATTTTGTAAATTTCCTACCGTAAATATATCAAAACTTAATTTTTGATTAGTAATAAGAAGTTCATTTTTACAACTTCAAAGGCGATTTTCTGAATATTTAGATATTTTGGGATCCTTAGATTCTGGATATTCAAATAGTTGTATCTCAGACAAATATTGTCCTATCCTAACAAAGCAATGGAAAAACGGAAAGCCAAAAGAAAAATTTATTTATTCAGCTTTCAGATGATGTATAAATCTCTATTTAAAAAAGGTCTTGTCATCTGAGTACAAAGCACTTTACAGTTTTATGACCCATGTTGTTTCCTAATGTTAATTACAGAAAGCCACAGGTGCTGCGGGGGGTGCCATACCAAGAAGAAGGAACGGAAAAGTATTTTTAGGTAAGTCTGTTTGACTAAAGTGAAAAAAGAAAAAAATCTAAAACTTCTACCTCAAATCCTTTTTAATAAACCATGTTTTTTTTTTCATGTTTAGCAGTCCCAGTCATTACTGGCCGGGGCTAAATTTAGCTAATTTATTTGTATATGCAGTTAGTAACCGTTCTAAATCTAAAGTGCCACATGCTTGCTCTGGCCTAATCTTCTGCTATGGAGGGTTGGTTTACAGTGGCCGACTATGCCTGTCAGCTGCTGTGCCCTATCAACCCCCCAGGCTGACACACTTCTGCCATTGGAGGTGTGACGTAGCAGGTGGGGGACCGGCGGCCGCTTATTCTCAGGCATCCAATCAATATAAACGCCTCCTTCTCTGGTTGAGGGTGATACGTCAGAAAGGATGCCAGTCATTTTGTAAACCCACAATGCTTTCCCAAATATGTCATTTAGACAACTCAAGACTGTTCTATTAAGGATAACATGTCTGCTTGGAGCACAAACATATGCGATCATGTTTTCTTTAGTCCATCCGTTTTTGTAGCCATGTTGTCATGCAGAACAAAATGAAAATGTGTTATACTCAAACTAAACTGATGTATTATTCTTTTATAATGATCAAATATTACAATAATTTTAATGGAGAGACTAAAATTGGCACTGCAGGATTATTTAAGTGTAAAAAAGCCGTATTAAAAGGCTGAAAAATGAAAAATGTGACTTGCTGCCCCTAAAATGTACACTTTTTATTCAACATTGATATTGTAGTGTCTGATATGAATGTTTGTGGTTCAATCAAGAGAGCCCAAGAAAATGTTTCATCAAAGCATACTAAAAGATAAACATGAATAGAAATCTATTTTTGATTTTGTGCAATTTCGTCATGTGTTTATTAATTATTTTAGGGGGGACATTTTAAGCAATATTTCGAAGTGCAGTCATCTCATCAGCTCTCGGTTAAAATTCTCTCTCTCTGCTTTCTTTCCTGAAGATTTAGAGCTTAACCGTGATTTTAACGGAGATGATTATGAGTATGAAGATGAAGCCAAGCTTGTTATATTTCCAGACCACTTTGAGATCCCTTTACCAAATATTGAGGAGTTGCCGGCACTGGTTAGTGAGAGTGTGTGCTCATGCGCTCTGTGTGCCCTGCATGCCAAAGGCCTGATCTGCCTTTCAGTTTCAGTGCTTGCTTGTCACGTCATTACTTTTTATTCTGTCTCAGATGGCCTTATTCTTTATAAACTCACTGTTCTCAGTGTGTGCAGTGATGTCATGTGGTGTAGCGGTAATATGAGTTTTAGTTTTTTAGTTTTCATATGTAGTTTTCTTTAGTTTTAAAGGAGTTTGCTTTTAACTCAATCTGAATTCTTATCATTATTTTTGCTTTAAAGCACAATTATTAGTCATTGCTGCCTGAATACACAGCATGTCTTATATTTTTGAAAATAATAAGAGTGATACAGATTTTTTAGGGTTAAACAAAGTCAAAGATACCAAGAGTTGACTTTTTTAAGCAAGAATGCATTCAGCTGATCAAAAGTAACAATAAAGACTTTTACATTGTTTATAAATTAAAATTCCATTTATAATCTTTTAACATTTGTGTTAATTAATAATCACTATTTCCCTAAAATGTTATGTAGCACAACAAATTGTAATAATATTTCACAATATTAGTGTTTTTACTCTTTTTTTGGTTAAAAAACTTTGCAGCCCATACTTTTTAACAATAGTGTGCAAACAGAGATCTCAAATATTTGAGTAATTACCTGCCGATATATTGTTTTTTAAGTACACACGATGCAAAAATATTAATTTGTTACAGTTTAATTTGCACTTTGGTTATTTGTACAACACATATAGCATTACACACACATTTTTGTATTTGTCAACAACTGCATGGTGTGCTTACTTACTGCTGTTGCGCTTATGTTTATTACCCAGAAAACAGTTGCGTTACCTAACCTATTTGCCCAGGAGTTCCAAGGCTTATAAATCTAATTAGTCACAATCTGCATCACTTTCCAGCTTGCTGTGGGTTTTTAAGCACTCATTAGGAGCAATATCACATAAAGCAATGTAAAAGCTGTAATATAATGTTCACATGTTCCTTTAACTTACAGGTGACAATAGCCTGTGACGCCGTCCTCAATGCTCCATCTCCATACAAAAAGCAGGAGTCTGATTCATGGGAAGAGGAGATCCAAGTATCTAGACATGCCAGAAGTCTCAGACAGCAGGAGAATGGGGTTCGAATTCCTCCCAGGTTGGTCACATGGCAACGCAGAGTCATATGGACTAGCATTCTAGAAACTGTTGATGCTTGCTTCAGGTCACCCTTGAATCTGATATGTCTGCTTTCTCTGCCAAGTGGAAAAATATCAAAACAAGCTATTGATGTTTGATGAAGTGCTTATGTTAAGGATAACTTATTAATACACTCGGTAGAATGTCTTGACATCTATGAGGCAACACATATGAGGCAATGCGACCGTTATCCCGAATCAAATATTCCTAAAACTGCTTTGAGGAGCATGGAATTTTCAACCTAAAGAGCCAGAATCAATCCTAAAGGATCCTAATTGAAATTAAATGGTAATCAAATTAGACCAAAGCAGATAAATTGGAATCCCATTGGGATTGGTATTGTGTAATCATTTACATCATTCATGCTATTGAACTAATAAAGGTAGCTTTTAGACAGTAAAAATTGGTGCAACACTTTTTTACCATATTTACTCTAAAATTAACTTTCTCTTACAAACTTTAAAAGAAGATTTGCTAAGGTTGTTGCTAGATTTAAAAACAGACTAAGTAGAAATCAGTGTTGTTTTTGTATTTCCGATATACTATTATTATATTTTGAATAAACTTTTATATTTTCTGTTTTCCTTTTATTTCCAATTTCTTTGTTTTTATTTGTATTTTTTATTTTTATAGTAGTTTTAGTAATGATATAATGATATGTTGGGAATGGCCTGCACAATACCATTCCAGCATACAGTCAATGTATTATAGAATTACATAGCCTACTCACTTTTGAAGACACCTGCATTACCTGAACTGAAACCTGAGGAGTTCCTCTCCTGCCTGTTTGTGTCTTCAATATGGTTTATGTCCTATTAGTGGCTGGAAGTGCGCCAAGTGTGAAATGAGAGAGAACCTGTGGCTAAACCTGACAGATGGCTCTGTCCTCTGTGGGAAGTGGTTCTTTGATGGGAGTGGAGGGAACGGACATGCCCTTGAGCACTACAAAGAAACCAACTTCCCCCTGGCAGTTAAACTCGACACAATCACCCCAGATGGAGCAGGTAAGTGTTTCTCAATGACAGGTTTTCCTGCCTCACAGACTTTCAGGGAATATGTTGGCACACATGTATAACACACACCGAAAATTTAAAGCTCAAGGATAATTTAGTCTAAAAACAGAATATAGAAGGTTTTACTGATGTTTCAGTTTCTGTCTCTCTTTTGTAGATGTTTATTCTTTTGATGAAGAAGAAGCAGTGCTTGATCCTCACATATCAGAACATTTGTTACACTTTGGTATAGATATGTTGCAAATGCAAAGGGTATGTTTCTTCTGAACACACACACAAATTTTATTTATACATTTCTCCATATATTACAAAGTTTTCCAAATAAAGATTTTCAAAATAACAGCATATCTTGGCTATGTAGATAATAATAATACATTTTTACTTAATAGCTGTGTTACAAATAATATTTTTTTATAATTTTTTGGTAACACTTTAGTACAGGGACCAATTCATACTATTAACTAGTTACTTATTAGCATGCCTATTATTACATATTGACTGTTTATTATTAGTAGTTATGAAACACATATTCTGCATGACCATATTCCACATCCCTTATCCTATCCAATATATCAATTTAACAACTACCTTTCTATTAATGAGCAGGAAATTAGTAGTTTATTGAGGCAAAAATCATAGTTAATGGTGAGAATTGGACATTAAAATTGTATTTATTTAATTTTTAATTACGGTAGAAATAGGTCTAGCTTCCTAAGTATTTGGGGGTCTGGCAATCAAAAAGTTTGAAAATCCCTGTTTTAAAATACAAAAACAAGCAGCGCTGCCTGCTTCCAATCTTCTCAGATGTCTATGTCCATCCCTCACAGACAGAGAATGGCCATCATACAGACAACCACATCCAGCCACGTGTGAGTGACTGGGAAGTGATTCAGGAGGCGGGTCTAAAACTAAAGCCTGTCTATGGCTCAGGATATACAGGCATTAAAAACTTGGCCAACAGCTGCTACCTGAGCACCACTATGCAAGTGCTTTTCAGTATTCCAGAGTTCCAGAGAGCGTAAGTACCTTAAAGCCCTTAATGGTCCAATGCGTTCTGCATACTTGCCCATACTCTCCTACCATTGCCTTTGAGTTTGCTCACAAAGTAAAAAACATGGGTTTGAATGCACGCTGTAGAAGTGACATTTTTGGCCATCTAAGATGAGTTTGTTTCTTTATCCCAACAGACATGGAGATATATTGCATTACGTTATTTGCTCACTAATAGGTGCTCTGCAGTGAATGGGTGCCGTCAGAATGAGTCCAAACAGATTTACATTTTAAATTTTGCTAGTGCTATTCCTTTAATCTGTGCCTGCTACCAGTTTGATTCCTTTTTTTTGTACGTTAATGATTTTCTTCAGTGCCAGATTTAAAGCGTCTAGCCAGGGTCTTTACTCACTGAAGTCAATATGCAGGTGCGACAGTACAGAATTATTGCTTTTCTTTCCAATATTCATAATGCAGGTATGTTGGGAACCTACAGAGAATATTTGACTACTCACCCCTTGATCCAACTCAGGATTTCAACACACAAATGTAGGTGATTTTGTCATGAAATGTTAATATTATATTAAATTTATCTTCTATTTCTGAAATTCAAGTTACATTTAGTTGTTGCATAATATATTTGCGATGCAATATTATACCGGTTGTATGACTTTGACAGGTACATTGTTTGATAACCAATGGAAAGTTTAACATGGCACCACTTATACATTTTTCCTAAATTTTATCTTTTCATTTGTTTTCCTATCTTTTAAGGGCAAAACTCGGTCATGGACTTCTCTCAGGCCAGTACTCAAAACCTCCAATGAAATCAGAACTTATTGAACAGGTGATGAAAGAAGAACACAAGGTATTTGACTTGGTCTGTCTTGTTGATATTTGGCTCGATTAGGTCCACATAAAACTGTTTATACTTACAAGATGCTTGTCAGACCAATACCCATGGTGCCTAGTTACTTTTTTGAGATTTATTTGAGACCTTAAGGTACATTCATATTGACAATTGTGTGCAATATTGGGAGGCCATTCATCTGCAAATTAAAACAACAACAATAAAAAAGCTCATATAACAGAGTTAGGTAGAGTTTAATTTTATACAAATGAGCAGGAACACAATGTGGTATTTACCAATGAGATTGCAGACATGAATGTACCTCTGTTGTGCTTGTTTGGTTTGTCTAATTGTTTGAGAGGAGCCACGATATCAGATATTAACTATTGTATTCTATATTATCTAATATTCTTGAGCTAAATTAATGTTTTAGATGTGCCTTGCTTTATTTTTGTGTCTGTATTGTTATAAATGACTAAAATATAATAGTTTGGAGGTCCACTGAATTTCTACAAAATTGTTAACAGGCTTTCAAAATAATTTAAATAATTTCTTGTTCAAAGAATGCATGGGCTTAATTCTATGCAATTTTTATGAAACAAAAATTGCTGCTTGCCATTTTCCTAAAGTTCAAGTCTTTGCCCTTTTAAGAGTGTTTAAGAATGTCAACTGCAATCCAACTTTCTTAATAGGTTTTCTGATGGCATTTTAAAGTGCTTTTGTGACCCTGAGCCTAGATGTATCATGTTGTTTTCTTCTGCAGCAGCAGCAAAGAGGGATTTCACCCAAGATGTTCAAAGCGCTGGTCAGTAAAGGACATCCAGAGTTCTCCTCGAACCGGCAACAAGATGCTCACGAATTCTTGCTGCACTTAATCAACCTGGTAGAGGTATGAATGTGTTTCTTTATCATGTGCTTTTTTTTTTTTTGGAAACCACAATATTTCCTTGACTGTCGTGAAAGTAAATGTTCACACAAAAATGAAAATCCTAAATAATCACCCTTATGTCACTTTAAACCTATATGACTTTTTTCTTTAGCTGAAAACTGGATTTAAATTATTGAAATTTTACGGAAAAAGCTCAGCTTGGCATTAGACATTTTTCTTGATGACTCCTTTTGTCCATTTGGGTTTTGATACGGGGTGAATAAATTCTGACAGAGTTTTAGGTTAAAAAAGGGTTTCTAGGGTTTGGCTGGAATTTCCCCAGACGTGTTTGTAGACTCTGAGTCTTGTCAGCAGGCTCTGGTTTCAGGAGACACATTCGACTGCACTCTCTACCTCTCTGCTGGCAGACACACACTTCAAGTGACTTTCTCAACTGAGTTAAAATTAGATACCCCTATCAGTTACACAGGGCAGATAATGCTTCCTGTTACCCTCCTCACTTGGTCCATGTCCAGAATGAAAGCCATTGCCTTCCCTGACACTTTTCCGTGACTTAAAAACAAGCAACAGTAGGAACCTCGCTGTATTAAGATAGATACACTATGTCAACAAGAAATAGAAATCACAGCCCATTTTATTACTACTTTTCTTCTACAATGTGGCATACTTTTGAATTGACTGAATCGTGAAAAATGGCTTCTGCATGACAGGTGGCTGGAGGGAGGGTTTGGAAAATATAAGTGTTTGGTGACATCAGCTGAAAAGGAAAACAAGAGGTTATTAAGGGGCATTCGCACCGATGATAGTAATTAGCTTTTTGTATTATAATTGCCAGTGTCCTGTGACATTGACGTGATGAAGTTGAGCAGAATTCAACTTTATGCAAATAATATTCAAAGATTTATAAAAGAAAACTCTTTATACATTGTCTCTTTTTACAGTATATTGATGAATGTTACTGCAATTTGAAATAACTGTTATGTTATATTTTAAAATGTGATTCATTTTTGTGATGCAAAGCTGAATTTTTGGCAGTTTTCAGTGTCACACGATCCTTCGGAAATCATTCTAATATGCTGATTTGGTTTTCAAGAAACGTTTATTATTATTATCGATGTTGAAAACAGCAGAGCTGCTTGATATTTCTGTGAAAACTGTCCATTCTAATTGTCTTCACTGTCTTCATCTGATCATTTTAATGCATCCCTATTGAAAAGTATTAGTTCTTAAAAAATATCTTACTGACACCAAATGTTTGTATAAGAGAGTAAGTAGTGATATGATGTAGAAGCTACCAATGGGAGTGCAAGCAATGATTGCCCACCTAATATAGTTAGATGCAGAGGTCAAGTAGGAACGCCTACTAGTGACCAAGAGTACAGAGACTCAGTGGACAATAATTATATTTAAACTAACATTCATAATTCACAATAAAACAAATCATTCTCAGTAGACATAGCAATAGAGATCTGTTCACAAAATAGATAGAAGCATTCACAATAGAAATAGAATTCCGTAAATAAAAAGGGTTGTTTAGATTTCATGTAAAGCTTTACAACTCTAGATATATTTATATAGTTGTTTGGTTTTGATGGAATGAACTTATCAAGACCTAATCTTTGCTGATATTTGCCTGTTTCTGACAGAGCACATAAACCAAGTGGGGTTAGCCTCATAAAACCAAGACAGAGCTATAGTCTCTTGAAATGTTTAGTACTCAGAAATTTTGACTGATTTATTTGTAGCTGCCCTCAGCTGTGCCTTGTGTGAAATAGCATAAGGCCTGTGAACAGTGAGGGGACCTTGCAGCGCGTTTCTACATCCTCAGCAGGTTTGTTCTCTGCTCAGTGGTCTTTGGTATTTCAGACTTGATAGAGGAGGGCTGGTATATTTCTGTATGGCCTCAAAATAGCGTAACCGCCGTAGGATGACCTCGTTGATCTTAATTATAGACTAATTTTGAACTCTCCCGAAAGATGCCTAAATTTATTTCATTTGTTTTGTAGAACTATAAATTATGTATATATTGATATATATTAAAGGATGTTCATATAATTGAGGGATGTTCATTATACAAACAAATAGCAAGTCGTTAGGAACCAAAACTGTTTAGTTACTATCATTTTTCAAAATATCTTTTTTTCAGTGTTCTGCTGAAGATAAAAATGCATACAGGTTTGGAACGACACAAAGGTGAATAAATATCAGTACAATTTTCATTTTTGTGTGGACTATCCCTTTAGTGTATATAGTTATATCCGTCTTTGAAGGTTCTTAGTGCTGCAACAAAACTTTTTTATAGGCCTTTGCCGGAAAATAGATAGGAAAGTTAAGATGAAAAGGCAAAGGGAACGAGTCAGGTTCAAACTTGTTTTTCCACTGTACTCTTATAATGTACAGTGCTACCCACTGTGCCATGGCTTCAACAGAAGAACTTTCTGTAGGTGATCATGTGTTTTGCCCTTTCCAGAGGAACAGTTCAGGCTCTGAGAACCCCAGCGATGTGTTCCGCTTCTTAGTTGAGGAGCGAGTGCAGTGCTGTCAGACACAGAAGGTGCGCTACTCACAGCGAGTGGACTACCTTATGCAGCTTCCTGTACCCTTAGAGGCTGCCAGCAATAGAGGTAATACATTCTACAACTGAATTAAACATTGCTCCTGCACTACAAAAATGTGCAGTCAGTTACTGCATTTAAAAAGCTATTTCCACCTGATCTGACTCTTAAACATTGATTAAAGTTAATTAAGTCGGGTGATATTTGATTGTATTTTAGGTCTTTTCAATGGATCTGATGTGCAGGTTGACCTAATGGTATTTTAATTGCTTATGGTTTTGTCGTTTGTACAGAGGAGTTAATAGCATATGAGAGTAAGCGGAAGGAAGCTGAGGAGAACATGCGGCCCGCTCCAGAGCCGGTGAGAGCCCGAATCCCCTTCACTGCCTGCCTGCAAGCCTTCACTGAGCCTGAGAATGTTCCAGACTTCTGGAGCTCTGCACTGCAAGCCAAGTCAGCCGGAGTGAAGTAAGCAAGGTTCTGGTTTGAGACCTTCGAAGGAATTTAGAAGAATGTCATGGGGTTTACATCTACAATAAAAATGTTATATTATTTAATACATGCATTTATATAATTGCATTTATGCATTTTAATAATATTTTTTAATATATAGTAACACACTGCTATTCAAAGGTTTGGGAATTTAGATATTTTTAATGTTTTTTTTTTTTTTTACTGATGCTAATAAAGGCTATATTTATGTGATAAAAAATACAAAAAAGGTTAGACTTTATTTTAAGGTGTAATTTGCACTATTAACAAATAAGTAACTATGACTTTTGCCTCAATAAACTCCTAATTTGCTGCTTATTAGTAGTTAGTATGGTAGTTGTTAAGTTTAGGGATTGAGTAGGATTAGGGATGTAGAATATGGTCATGGAGAACATGTACTTTATAAGTACTTATAAACAGCCAATATGTTAATAATAGGCATGCTAATAAGCAACTAGCTAATAATGAAAATTGGTCCATTATAAGTGTTATATACTAACCAAAAAAACCAACAAAAAACAACCCAGTAATATTGTGAAATATTAATGCAATAAAAAAAAAGATTTTCGATATTGTAATATACTTCTAAATATAATTCATTCTTTTCATGCAAAACTGAATTTTCATCAGCCTTTACTCCAGTCTTCAGTGTATATGTAAACCCCTGTAAATCCCAATATATGTATAAATGCAGGTTCTAAAAGATGACATATTTCTCTCTCCTCAGGACTTCTCGTTTTGCATCCTTCCCAGAGTACATGATCGTACAAATAAAGAAGTTCACATTTGGGGTTGATTGGGTGCCCAAAAAGTTAGGTGTGTAATTTAAAGTGCTTTTAGTGTGATACTGAATATTTGGCTTCACGTTTTAGAGAAAATAACACATGTAGTGCATGTAAAAAATGTTGGATCGTCTCATTTTTACTGTGTGCTATTGATTTTGGATTTTTTTTGTACCTCCAGCTCCTGACCTGTCAAAGCAGATTTATAGATATGTCATGTTCTTGTTTGTCATCTGTGTCTGCCTATCACATGTTCTCTAGTGCAATTCAGACCATCACATGCCATGCACGTTGAGCAATGCATCATGATTGCTTGCCTCAAAAGACTATCAGTTTGCAATGTGTTATGTTTGCTCAGCAGAGCTTTTCCTTTGTCCAGCAGAGGGTACTCTAGCACTGTCTTTTTACATGAGACATTTTTGGAATCAGAGACTGGTTCTGTGGTCAGCAAAATGTTGGCAAGCTTTTTTTGGAAAGGAATAATGCCCAGAATCTGTTCTGAAAGCTTTTCTGATTGTGTTAATGTACAGTACATTTATTTTTCTAATATACATAAAATTGCCTTTTTTATGTGCTACAGATGTTTCTGTAGATGTACCTGATTTCCTGGACTTGAATCGGCTCCGGGCCACAGGGCTACAGGCTGGAGAAGAGGAGCTGCCTGACCTAACACCTCCCATTGTCATTCCTGAAGACACCAGAGGTGAGAACCTTTAGACTAGCATTCAAAAGTTTGGAGTCAGGAAGATTTTAGTTATTTATTTTTTTGATAGAAATTAATTTATTCAGGAAAGATTAATTAAATGGATAACTGGATTTAAATAAATTTCTTTTCTATTCATCAATCTTCAGAATCATGAAAAAGAGTATCATGGTTTCAATAAAAATAAGCAGCACAATGATTTTCAATGTTGGTAATGCAACATAAATTACATTAAAAATATATTTAAACTGAAAACAGTTACTTGAATTTTTAAATAATATTTCACATTATTTCAGATTTTTAAACTATTTTCTAATTTTGATCAAATAAATGCGATGAACATAAACGTCTTTGAAAAAAAAAATCTTAAAATCAGTGTTGTATATTTCTTGTTTAAAATGATTGAAAACTAGCATATAATGAAAACAGGCTGCTTGAAAATGTGAATTGCCTATTTAGTATTACGCCTTGCTTTGTACTGACTAAGTCTTATTTTTGTATTCAGACAGTACAACAAACAACTCTTTGGAATGTAAGTACCGCTTTGATTGTAAAAGTGGAAAATTATAAAATATGTTTACAGTTGTATGCATGCACTACAAAATTAGGTCTTGTGAAATGGTCAGTTATTTTTTCTTGAAGATTTGAAATGGTCTGTGTATTTATTGTTATTTAAGGGCTGCTGATGTTGATTTGAAGCCACTATTCTCTTTACCTGTGCCACAGCTCCAGAAATAGATGAATCATCCGTGATGCAGCTGGCAGAGATGGGTTTCCCTCTGGAAGCCTGTCGGAAAGCAGTGTACTACACTGGGAATATGGGGGCAGAGATGGCCTTTAACTGGATAATAGCACACATGGAAGAGCCAGGTAGGGCCTCGTATCTTGACTGAACTGACATGTTTTGAACAAAGGCATATCCCCTGTGTCCTTCGCTTATTCTATATAAAAGCATTAATTAAAATAGTAATAGTAGGGATGGTTATATGTAATATTTAAAGTATATTATGTGAAACTATGAAGTGTTCCATACACAAGTAGCAAATTATATACATTTGTTATGGCCTAAAACATGCAGCTAAGATGGTATTAAATGTTTTATTTGTTCAATTGGCTCTGGTCACAGTCTAGTAATCGATGGGAAGACAGTCAAGTGTCTGCCATTTTAGCTCCATTGGCTAAAAGGTTGTAGCCATTTTGTTTGAAGTGAAGTGTGAGGGAAAGTCTAATTGAGCAGAAGACACTGTCACCTAATTACATGCTTCCTCGAAAGGAACACTTTTCGTTTTAGACATTTAACTCAGATGAACTTACTGTCATTTGCATATTAGCTATCCAGTTGACATTCTTTCAAAAACTCAAGCACGGTTACACAACTATATTTACTAAGGTGATTCTCAGGTGGTATGCTTTAGGCCTCATGGGAAATCAACACAATATCTCAACTGTTTATAAAACAAAAGTCCTTAAATAAAAATATTGAATATTAAAAAGTATGAATATTGCTATATAAAGTGTATAGTCCCAATAGTATTCAAAATTGGCATTGTTTGGTGAGATTCATATGGTACGATTCTCTGATTGGTGGAATTTTATTTACAGCATCATGGGTAATGTCATTTTTTCCTATGAATTCTGCTTTTAAGCTTAATTTGAAATAATGCGAACTGATGGCTTCAATAAAAGTGTATACCTTCCACCAATTTCAGGACTCAAAGCAGGCCTGTCTTTAAAAGATAATATTATTATTATATTATTTTTTTTGTTTGTTTTTGAGGAGAAATCAGTCCATAGGAGAATTTGTGAGATGAAACAAAAAACTGGACCAAATATTGTATCTTGAATTTCAATGTTTCAGACTATTCAGCAAAACACATTGTGGGCAAAAAAAAATATATTCTCACTGTATGTACTCTCAACTGTATTTTATGTAATCTGGGTCATATCCATATCCATGTGAAGCATCTGCCTAATTAATATTGTTTCTACCAAGATTAGATTTTTTTTTCAGAATGGACCTATGACCTGTGCTAATATACATACCGTTTGCTAAAAGCAAACATACATTTTAACTGTCATTTATGCTGCATTCAAGATGAATAAGCCACAGAAATCTGGAGTGCTTTGTGAGGCTCATTATCTGGGTTTTAGCCACAGGGGAATTTTTTATGTTTGGAGCATGTGTCTTAGCTAGGCTAGAAGATAAATTCATGTGACGTAAAGAGCTGCGTATTTTCAATGATGGGGAAAGATTCATGCCAAAGTAATTAATCCAGATGCAATTTAGATCTAAGGTGGATTATTATTGGTAGGTATTCATGGACCCAGAATGTTCTAGTTGAGTAGATTCAAGTTTCCACAAGGTTGTATTTCAAGTCTCTTGCTAGTCATCCTTGTTTATCATTGCGCTTCTGGCTAGTAAACACCAACCTCACACTTGAGCATCACCTGTGAGCTGGGAATTCTGTTCTCCTCACTTTCCTGCCCCAGTTAAGCAGCCACCTGAGATCACGAACAGACTCAGACATACAAACATGCAGAGTCTCAAGCGGTCCAAACCCCATTAGCTTCGCATCTCCAAGACTCGTGTGGCTTACGTCTGCTCCACAGCTACAGCTGGGCCTGTTCCTATATAGATGCTGCTGACAGTGGTTATTAATATAGTGTGCGATATACAGAGATTCTTTTAGTCTTACCTTAATTCTTCAGTACTGTGTACTGTGAGATGATATATGGCTAGTCTAAGGAAAGCAGAAATCCCAACTTTTATATTGAAAAGTAAAATATTTTGATCTGCTCTGCCTATATATATATATATACATACATCTTTTAAGTATTTTTTTCTGTAATTAATAAATAGACAATTCATATTTATTTATTTTTTCAACAATGTAGAAATCGTTACTGCGTTACTGTCACTTTTTCTATTTATCCATATACTGCAAATATATACACAATATCAATCTTTAATTAACACATTTGCACAGTCAAATTCTGTCAGTATATATTTTATTGCTACATTGTTGTTATTCGTATTTCATTTAATGCTAAAATAAAATAAAAGTTTGTGTACTGTGTGTGTGTGTGTGTATATATATATATATATATATATATATATATATATACAGTGAGGTCAATAAGTATTTGATCACCCTGTGATTTTGCA
>JAUCMR010000118.1:10805666-10851530 GCA_032357425.1 Enteromius argenteus
TAAGCACACAGCTAAAATAACGAAGGAGTGGCTTCACAACAACTCCGTGACTGTTCTTGAATGGCCCAGCCAGAGCCTTGACTTAAACCCAATTGAGCATCTCTGGAGAGACCTAAAATTGGTTGTCCACCAACGTTTACCATCCAACTTGACAGAACTGGAGAGGATCTGCAAGGAGGAACGGCAGAGGATCCCCAAACTTGTTGCATCTTTCCCAAAAAGACTCATGGTTGTATTAGATACAAACAAAACTTTAATAATGCTTTAGAAATGCTGAAATTAAGATTAATAAATGCTGTAGAAGTATTGATCATTCTTAGTTCATTTTAACTAATGTAGTTAACTAATGTTAACTAATGAACCTTATTGTAAAGTGTCACCATATATATATATACAGTATATATATATATATATATATATACATATATATGTGTGTGTGTGTGGGTATATGTATATGCATATGTATGTATATCTATCGTTCTATCTATCATAAGGCTTCAAAACTATAACTTTAAGGCTCATTGAGTATTTTTGTAATTAAATCATAATCAGTAATACTTTTATAATGGAGTTTCTTATTTTAATTATTAAAAAGCTGAGTGTGGGCCAAGAGTAAAATAATAAAATATGCATAAATGCATTTGAAAAGCAGCTCAAATAAATTTTGAAGGCATTTAATGTGACCCTCATAACAAACAAAAAAACCTCTTTAAAAAAACCAACCCCTGGGACACAAAAGTACCAGCAGCTGAAAAAATCCCATAAATCAAGGAATAAATGTTTCCTTATTATTCTGCATTTATTCCGACAGAACCTCAGGATCAAAGTATTTAAACAAAAAGTTGGAGAATGTTTTTTCCATAATTTCCAGGTCAAGCCTAACTCTCTGTCACAAACCTGTGAGCTCCCATGTTAATGCAGCTGATGCCGAGGTTGTAACGCGAGCGGATGAAGCCGGGCTGCAGCTCCAGGGCTCTGGTATAGGCTTCCACAGCCTCCTCGCTGCGATCTCCATTAGCCAGCGTCGCCCCCAGCCGATTCCACAGCAGGTAGTCCTGTACACACCAGCGGCAAAAAGAATCCCTTCCGGCTCAGTGTCACGGATCAAAATAATTATCGCTCTGCGCATCAAAGATTACGCAGTTACATGCAAGTGATTTTTAATACCATTAAGATATGATCTGCTCTCTTTCTTTTAGGGATAAAATATGACCTTTAAGTGCAGTGACACAGCATAAAACAGAGGTCTCAAGAAGTTGCCTGGTTCCTAATGTCACGAGGAGCCTGCTATCAGAGTTTCGCTTCCACATCGCCATTATCTTTCATCGTATTCATGCTCTGAGCCCCCCAGCAGGCAAGCAGACATTACCAAGTCAAGCAGATGGGGAGGATTTTCGATTGAGTGTAAATGCAGTCTACACAGGGGGACAGAATTTGGCTTAGCAAGCATCAATCGACGACAAGGTGACCCACAGGGTTCTGGAGTCAGCGCTCATGAATGGTAAAGCTCCCCTCAAGTTTCAAATGAACTGTTTCAAAGATTTCGGAGACACTTTTTAAGCCCTGGTGACTGTTTCCCCCTCTCTCCTTCTGCCCTCTGCCTTTAGGGAGCATTTCTGTATGATTTAGCCCCAGTTTGTCACTGAGGTGGGATTTACCTCCGGCCGCACCGACAGAGCTGCGTTGAAGGCTTCCACTGCTTTGTTGAACTCGGAGCTGAGGTTATACAGCACTCCCAACCCTGTCTGCAGGTCTGGGTCGATCATGTCCGAGTTGTGCTGGGCAGCTTCCAGGAACAGCTCCTTCACCTCGGGCAGCAGGGGGCTGGAGATAAAGAGAGAGAGAGAGTGCAGAGACTCAGAGGCATTGTCCTTCAGGGACGTCTCTACCAGCAACATCATCAAAATGTGTCATTTAATAGCTAAGAAAAAGGGAAAGGGGCTCTCTAGAGAGAGATTTAAGTTGTTAGTAGCAAAAAATATTCCATTTAGGAGGGATTGAAGTGCTATTTGCAGGAGAAAGTAGGGATTTTTGCAACACACGGAGTGCAGTTGTAAACCTGTCACTTTAGCAAGGTGACCAGATGTGGCACTTCCTGGGGACACGTTCTGCACAGGATTTCTAAACTGGCTAAAATAACCAGGTGTTGAAACCGCGAGAGCTATTCGAAAGCATGGAGCCGTCTGCTCTGCTCTCTATAGCTCTCGCGGTATTTTGATGTCATACAGTGATTGATTGGCGCAGCACAAACAATTTAGAAATAATTAATAGGTTATTTAAGGCAATTTAGAAATAATGTGCAGAACGTGTCCCCAGGAAGTGGCACGTAACAAAAAAAATTAAGTTGAGAAAATCGTTAAAAAAAATTACCATCATCCTCTTAACGTGACGGGAAAAGTTAGAAGTCTTTGTGTACAATTCTAAAGGTTTGTAGGACTTTTTTTTTTTTAGTTTTATGTAGAAAGAAATATTTTTTTGTTTCATATTCTAGAATAAAAAGGAATTAAAATTAAATGGAGTGGAGTTTGGGGAAGGGGTTAATGGTGATTGGTATAAAAAAATAAAGGTTGTTAATATAAAATATTTATCATATTAATAATTAAGCACTAAAAGTAATTGAGCAAAAGAAATTAAAATTTTAGAATGTTTTCTGAAGTATTGTGTAAATGTTAAAATACATTAAAACAGAAATTGGTTGTTTTATTACTGTACTGCATGAGGGGGACTGATATCATACATCCACTGAAAATAACTATTAAATGTGTTTATATATATATATATATATATATATATATATATATATATAAATAACAATTTTTTAAATCAAAAGGAACCTCAGAAATGGCCAAAACTTGGAGCCACTTCTAAAATAGTTAGCATAATTTGTTTTGAGACTACTTGTTTGTTAATATTTTGTTTCTACAGTAATGAAATGCATACATTGTTACTTAAATATGACATTTTGGAGGGGGGGGCGCTGCTGTATGTTTCTTACATGGCACTGGATTTATTTGTAACCATACCAGCCCATTGCGGAAGGGTAGGAGGGTCTCCGTGAACCAGGTGAGGCCTGCAGGTGTGTGCGGCTCTTCAGAAGTTGCTTGTATTTGGGGTTGTGCCTTATCCAGCTCAGCAGCGCCTCACACGCTTCCTGCCTCATGCCCGTGTTGGTCAGGCTCACTGCCAGGGCCATGAGGGCCTGGAGGTTGTTGGGGTGGAGCTCCAGACACCTGCACACACATACAACAGGGAAGCATCTAAAGAACCGCTGCTTTTGATGGACACTAATTAGCTGTCTGCCATCATAATGAGAGGCAGATGCTTCCTGATTAGTGCTGGTTTTAATTCATGGGTGAAAACTTGTGTCATCCTGTGTGTCTGCATGGAGACCGTCTAAACATATTCCATAAAAACAAAATAAATCATTTGCTCAGTTTATGATGGAAGTCGCGTTCCCTGTTTTACAAGAGTGAGAAAAAAAAACATGGCATGGCTGACATCTGGATATTGTTTATTACTGCACATTGGCTACACAGGTGCATCAAAGAATAAAAATGGAAATGTAACAATGCTAAATAAAACCCTTTTACTAGGTTGTCTTTATGACAGTCAGTAAAACATTTCTCTTGTTGTCCATTAAAACAAAAGCAGTGCACATTGCTAATGATTTATCTGCTACATCCATCAGAAATTTCAGTTGTAATCTCATCTGATCTAATCAGATTTAGGTAAAAGTATACTCACCCCCTCCTAACCCTCCTGCCAAAATAAGATGCCAGTTTTGTCCTAATTTAGATGCTGACACTATGTACTAAAAAAGTACTACAATATTACTTCTGGGTAAGTTTTGTGTAACACATGTCTGCATTTTTGGACTTCTGAAGGTCAAAAGGAAGTATTTTGACCATTTATAATCACATAAACCTGAGGTTAATTTATTTAAACAAATTTCAGTTTGGGATTTAAAAAAAACATTTAAATCTAACAGCAAGTATGCAATATTGCAGACATTTACATTATTACATTATATATATAAAAAATCAATTTCAAACTAATTTGGCCTTTCTGTTCATCAAAATATTCACCATCCTGAGAAAAAAAAGATATAAAAATATTGTAACACTTTATTTTAGAGTTTCTTAACTAGTTGCTTATCAGCATGCATATTACTAGATCATTAGCCACTTATTAGTAGTAATTAAGCACATATTACTGCCTTATTCTACATGACCTTATTCTACATCCCTAATCCTAACCAATACCTAAACACAGTTACCTTACTAACTATTAATAAGCAGCAAATTAGGAATTTATTGAGGGAAAAGTTGTAGTTAATAGTGAATAAGTGTTCCCTATTCTAAAGTGTTACCAAAAATATTAAGCAGCATAGACATTTTGGAAACACTTTATTTTAGGGTATCTTAATACTTCCTTATCAGCGTGCATATGACAAGAATATTAGCTATTTATTAGTAGTAACTAAGCATATATTAATGCCTTATTCTACATGACCTTATTCTACATCCCTAACTACCCAATACCTAAACTCAACCTTACTAACTATTAATAAGCAGCAAATTAGGAATTTGTTACCAACATCTTCAACTGCACGGATATTATTAGAATAAATTATTGAATTATTAAGAGTAATATTGGATCATTTTAATGATTCCTGGAGAAATGAATTACATTTTATTTTGTGACTTTGTTTGCATGTAAACTGTATGAATTTGGTTAAATTCATTCACCTCTGGGCAATACAGAATATCTAAAAAACATGTGTGGCAGCTTTGACTTTACTTTCCTTGTCACAGCTAAAGCTGTTAAATGACATTTATAAAAAGACATTTATAGTTTTTTGCATTCTAACTTAACTATGATGTGGAAGAGTTTAACTAAGTCCTACTAATATTTCTTCTTCTGACTAGTTTTAATCTTGCATTCTATTTTGGACGAACATGATATGTGAACTGCAGCAACTGTGTGGTCCAACCACAGATGATTCACCACCGTAAAATGCCATCTTAAACTACGTTAGATAATATCATAGAGGCAGACATTATAAAAGCACTCTATTCAAAAGTGATACGAATACATGGTACCAAAACAGAGCTCTGAGTGTCATTGGTGATTAACACACATAGATTGGAGTTTTCACCTCGGTCGCTCAGAGGAACATTGTATGAGATTATGGCTGGCTGTTCTATCCAAAATGAATGTAATCTCCCAAAGGCCTCTGTGCTTATGAAATGCAATTTTAATTGGATCACCGGGTTATTACAGTAGCTCTTTATCTCAAGCAGGAGAGGGCACAGCAGAGAGCTTTGTCTCATTTGGTGTCACAGATAACCACATGGAGGTGTCCAACTCAAGGCCTTCTTCGGGTTGAAGGTTCTTGTTTGTATTGCTTATGCCATTTCCGTTCTGAATGGGGATTAACAGAATATTTGGATCTGCAATAGACGAATCCATCATTAAGATGTCTTAAACTTCAAACCACTGCTTACTATAATATTGCTTTCTCCAGTGAAAAAGTCATCTCATCTAAATCAGAAGAGAAATACGATAAAACAGATAAAACATTGTTCATAAGCAAAAACTGTCCAAAACAGTTCTAAACATTTATGTTAGTGGATTTTGATGTGAGAGGACAACAGGGGATGGACTTTTTAACTGGAGGAAGCCCTATTATGTGACAATTTAAAATGAATACACCTAGTAGTTTGTAGCTTGATAGCTTTTTACTTCACTTTAGCTGATGGACTGGAGTCAGGTGGATTACTTGTGAATTATTGTGATGGTTTTATCAGCCCTTTAGATTCTCATTTTGATAGCACCCATTCACTGGTGGGCAAGTGATGTAATGTTAAATTCTTCCAGATCAGCTCAGAACTCCTCTACATCTAAGATGGCCCGAGGGTGAGTATATTTCCATGTAATTGTAATTTTTAAATGAACTATTCCTTTAACTTTAATCTTGACTTGGCATTGATGGTACAATCATCAACGATACATCCAGTACTAGTACAAAACAATCCATTCTAACTCTGCTTTGGCTTTATTTTTGCCATAAACACTCATAAGTCACATCTTAAGTGTGATGACTCAAACTTCATGAGCCAATCAGTTCTGTGTAAACCATCATTTGCATATGATTCATGCAGGGATACTTCCTTACCTCTGGAGGGAGACAATTGCTGCCTGCTCATTCTCATTTTCTGCTTGCGTGGTTCCCAGCACCAGCCAAGCCTGAAAAGAAAACAGGTATTGAACAATGAGCATTGGGGTTATCACCTTGACTTCGGCGAGGAGCTTCTATTGTGCACAAGCTACAGTGCTAACCTGGGCGAAATGATTCATTTTCAAAGGCCTGTTGCTCAAACATAGAACAAATTGTTAGTGAGGAACTGAATGGATTTGTGTTGCCATTTCTTGAAGATGATGAATCATTGGATGATATTTGGATGATATTTAAAGTTTACATGTTGATTTAAGTATTATTAATTATGTGATTGAATATTTATGCTACGGTTTCACAATGAATAATTTGTGGGGTTATGAACACTGAGTAAGACTAATTATTAGAAGATAAGCTTGTTAACTTTGTGTAGGAGGAAACTGCATTTCAAAACCCTCGTGACAAGGCCACAGTTTGTGAATACAACAGAAAGTGTATTAATGAGCCTTATTAATAGAATATCTTAACATGGTTGGCTGAGTCTGTGCTCTTAACTTACAATGTACAATATAGTGTGCTTATGATAGAAGCAAAATCTCCCTGAAATGCCACTTGCTTTGTAATATTATCTGTTAACATTCAGCTTTTTTGGAGACACAATCATTTAGAGGTGGGGTAATTCCAGGAGAAGAGGATAATCCTCTCTGGGATGTAACTGAACTGTTACATCATTAAATCATCTGGGAAAAAAGGGAACTCTACTCAGTCACAGGAATGTTAATGGTTCACCATCAGTCACTGTCAAGTTCAATGTGTAATACAGAGCTCAGACTGAAAATTAGTGAGAACATGGAACCCCCTGCCTTGGCTAATCATGCCTGTAAAACGTTCAGTGTGGACAAAAACGTACCTACTGCTTATCACTGTATGTAGGAAAGGTATGACGGTAGTTTGATTGTCAAGCTGTGCAGATGCTGATTTGATGAAAGTACCTGGCTGACTGTTGTTGTTTTATAAGCCCACTCGCTCACCTCTGAATCCTGAGGGTCCTGCAGCACAGCTGCTTCCAGAAGAAGTACAGCGTTAGGCAGGTCTCCATCTCTGGACTTGCGTAATCCCTCCTCGAATGCGTTTGGCCAGTCTTTGAAGGGGTTATCTGTGTGGAAGTAGTATCCCTAAGGAAGAAATAATGGACATAACAGTGCAAAATTCATGAAGATTTCAATAAATAAATTGCAAATGTTTCACATATTGAATAATAATAATTATCAATTATTTGTCAATAATAATCAATAAAAATCAATTATCTGTTTTCATTGTTTCTCCTTTACCTTTTCATAAGGAGACACATTAGAGGGAATCTGTGGTCGCTCATTCTCTGTTAGCCAGTTCCTGCGAGCGAGCTCTTCCCACTCCGCCTGCATCTTATCCCAGAACTCTGTGTCTGACTGAAAGGGATTTGATAAATGAGACAGAAAAATAATTGCTTATAAAAATAAGAAATAAATGTTTTATATTTTGTACTGAAACCACAGCCACACACACACACACACAGGCATTTTCATTACAGTCAGCTTAGTAGAGCTGACCTCTTAAATAACTGAGTAAACCTTTTACATTTATTACAAAACTCAGTATTAGCTGAGTAACAGTGAATATAATCAATCCAACAAGCAGGAACGTCACAAAACTCCTTATTTATTAACAAATAAACAGTAATTCCTTTAAAATGTTTCCATTTAAAACCTTTGGAGACGTATTTTCTGAAGCTCGACAACATCAGCATTATGGTTTTATTGCCAGGAAAGGTGTCTGTTAAATGAACAAATGGAAATAAAAATTTTTATTACATTGGCGTTATAACTCCAAACACTTTAAAGATACTAAAATACCAATTTGTACTCCAAATTCATTCATTTACATAACTTCCATTTAGTTAACGATGTTTATATGCAAGCAGATATTGTTTTTGTTTGTTATAGTTTCAGTTTTGTTGTTTTTGTTCTTTTGTCACAGTGTCCAGAAGAGCACTTCATGGCGAAAATGTGTTTTCTGCCTCCGCAACATCAAGCTCTGGGTAAATCTTAGTCTTTAGTCGAGTCTCTGCAGGTGTGCCACTCTTATGAATGCCTCAAATCTGTATCAACATGCCTCTGAACTCTCTGTGCTCTGCAATCTGAATAATGAATCACTGTGCATGAATATTGATGGCAAGAGGAGACTTACACAGCCACGCAAGCAATCATTCAGCTCTCAGCCATCTAGGACATTTGGAAATCTCATTTAAGGGTTTGATTAATCAAAAAAAATTACTTGCTCATAGCATTAGTCAGCGAACTGAATGCACCAAAACACTTTTGATTTGATGCAGGAGGACAAAATTCTTGAAAATTATTTTGAAATGTTAAAAACACTAATTTGTCTTTACTTTAAAGCCTGTTACTCAAAACCTCACACATCACTGCCATCTTATAAAATCAGAAATGGCAGGAACATTTGTTGAAGCCACCTACCAATCGATACAGGTCACAAATCCCAGTATCCCTTCATTACGGCTTATATTCAGTTGAAAAGCACTGCCGTAAGAGAGCTATCTGCTTTTCAAAAGCCTTTGTGTCACGATTCCCTCGGAGATTGTATTTATGATGAGGGTTTTCAAAGAATGTTGTGCGACTGAAAGTTGATGAGATGTTATTTTGTTCAATGACACATCTTTTGTTGAAGAGATAAATGGCCCTCCGTGTTTTATGATAGGCAACAGCTTCACTAAGTGGCCAATTACGGTAATTGGATGACCCACCCCCTCTTCCCCCCCAACAGCTCAGCACAGAGAGAGTCCAACTAGTCAAAGGTCAAAGTTGAAGACTCATTATCTCTCATCCAGAGAAAGACTGCTTGACTGAACTTTTTAATAGCCAGAACATTTGCGTACTTCACGGCACACATCTTCACTGAACACATCAAAGATATATTTTTTTCCGAATCCAGTTTGTTTTTCGCAGTTGTTCTGTGTTTCTAAATTACAGAGCCATTTTTTCGTTAATTTTAGCAGCATTACATTTGCTTAAAGAAGACATTTGCTCACTCTCAAGTCATTTCAACTTACTCTAGAACACAAAAGTTGAATTTTTTAAAGAATATCCAAGGCACTTTTGTCAACATATTGAGAATACATTTTAGAAACAGACCAAAGCACCTGGTCTGTTTCTAAAAATACCTGCTTCATTGAAATAAATGTTACAAACACTGAAAAAGATCCATGAAAAATAACAAGTGCTGTGTTATGACAAGCCCTGAAGATTTTACTGTCTAAGGGGCTCAGAAAAAGCATTCCTGAACACCCCTGACATTATGTGTCATTCAAGACTGGCATCTTTCCTTTAGTGTTTTCTTTTACCTCAACTGCATTGTTCGTCCCTTGAGAGATTGTGAGATACAGCTTTATAAGTGTAATAAAGGCTGAATGTTGTAGGGAGCTCAGCAGGCCATGGCAGAGGCCTTAACGGGTACACTGAGGGCTCCAAAGGGCTCAGTGCTCACAGTCTTCCTCATTTTCAAAAAGAGACACATGATCAAGGCCATGCTGTTTCACTGGGGTGAGAAAGTCTTTTCTAATTGGTCTTTGTTTCTGAAATAGAATGACCTTCGGTTCACAAGTCTGAGACCTTTATTTCTATTTGGATGGTACACAAAAGCCTAGTACTAAACTCTATTGGGACATGCTTTATCCTGGAAAAATATTTCTGAATTCATAGTTTTGTGTCATTATCCAGTAAAAAGCAAAAGATAAACTAATTAGATTAGATAAGTTTTTAGAACATTATGTATCTTGAATTAAGTTTATTCTTTTAAATATTACTTCTCATACATCTAATAGGTAAAGAAAGAGTTCTTGTCAAATACAATTGCTTGATTGGAAAATAATTACACGTTCATACAGAGCAGTATATAAGAGATATGGACAGTCGTCGAAAAAAGAAAGAAAGCTGGGTTGCAAATAATTATTTGAACTCTCTCAACTCTTTAATAGAGAAGCAAGTGAATATATTCATCTCATAATTACTAACTAAAAGAGACCAAGGGTCAGCTCATAATTAGAATAATAAAAACCCCTAAGACATACGTGACAAACAATTAATAAGCTTGAGTGTGACAGTCATACATATAAATCTACAAATTCCAATGAGGTTTCTACTAAAATTTTAAACAAAAACTTCTGACAGTTTAGAATATATGAGTCAATAAATCAGATGTAAATTATGCAATTCATATTTCTGAATTAATATGCAAGAAATTTATTTAACTAAATAACGTTTACAAGACAGAAATTATCAAGTAATTGCATTACTGTATTGCTCCTCCAGTAGTTGTAACGTTTTCTCCCAAAAGCATGAACTTTCTGTCCGGGAGTTTGTTGAGCATATAAAAAAAAAGAATTGACAAGCTGTCAAGTCCTGCTGTTAAAACCGATCCCTGTCTTTTTGCATCATCTGAAACATCTCTTACATGTTAGGAGATGAAAAGGATCACAAGATGGATTTTAAATAAATGTGTTACAATAAATCTAAAGCTTATACGGTAATCATACTGTTCTTATATTGTAAACCAATGCTTTTCTGAAGTAAGAAATCTTAAATCATCATGAAATATGCTGTTATTTAAAGCATAATCCCTACATTTAACACACCTTTGTGTTATATTGGGCCCTGACCAGCACAGAGTCACCCGAAAGCCTGCGTTCACCTCTCGCTGTCTGCCTGTTTCTAAATAGAGCAACATAATTTCAGATGTATTCTGTTTCCTGCATCCCAACATCCTCCCCTAAGACTGCGGGGCGTAAAATGTATTTTCCATCTATCTTGCATCTTTATTCACTGCTCAGTAAGCAGCCCAGCCCGACGATTCCCCATTTCAATTCATTTTAGGCTCCAAGGTATTACTTCATTCGGGACATCAACAAATGAAAATGATTGGAAACTGGCCTCACTGACCCAGAAAGTAGCTTTCTGGATAATTCAAGACTCCGTTCAGCTTATAATCTTATTAAATATATGCAGTTACTTATAGGGGGCCTGGAGGCAGAAGGGCAGCTCTCAGCATGCAGGCCAATGTTCCCGTAATGATCGAAACTCAAGGATGGTGCAATCGATCAACCCTCCATTTCTTCCCATTGCAGCCTTGACAATCACTACTTACTGCACACAAAGTCCTGCCCATCTCAACCCTCTTTCAAACCAAATACTGTCTCAGTCCAATAGTTGTAATGGGCGCTGTTTTCAGAGCTACAAATAGGCAGTATAACCAGTGATTTTGTGCACAGTATTCTGCATTGAGTGGTTCTTCATACTGTATGTACTGGTCTCACTTTTAGATGTGCCCTTCCTCTTTCTCCTCCATTATTCATCTGTTCTTACAGATCCCCCATGTTTTTGCCCTTAGCACTCTACCTCTGTAACACATGTAATACAATAGCTAGCATCTTACAAGTGCAACAGCAGACTCTCATCAGAACAACATAAACTATTAAGCAGTAAGAAGTCTTAACACAGTACTTAGTAATGAAAGTACATTGTAATGAAACATGACAGTTTTATTTGTAGGTTTTGGTTAGTATGTTGTACATTTAATACTGAAAATTAATAAGAATAATAATAAATAAAATAAATGCATTTTCTAAGACTAAAAAAATATTTAAAAAAATGTTTTTGGTTGAATGAGAGATATTGTGTCTAGGTGTTTTTTTTTTCTCCCTGAGTGACAGGCCTTAGAGGAATTTCTTCCAATGCATCAGCGGCTGTGATCACTGAAGCACAGGAACTGATGTTGGATAGCAGGGTCTCCAGCTGAATTAGCCCATATCTAGTTTCTGTAAGCACAATACCCATTCTCCTCTGCCACCTGATGCTGCACGACTGGCCTATTTTCTTCTCTCACTGTGCCATGGAAAGTTATTATATGGTTCAACTTATTCCATGAGCAACGGTGATGACATTATAATCAATCAATTATTGAGGGTGGCTAATTAGCATCACATTGTAATCGTGACAGCAGGCGGTTTCCAACTCGGTCAACACTACAAAGGTGAGGCCTTATTAAAAGATGAACTTTAACAAAGGGCCCACCTAAATAAGTTTCTTTAAATTAAATTCTGTCGTCATTTACTCTCCCTCATGTTGTTCCAAACAACTATACAAGCTTCTTTCTTCTGTGGAACATAAAAGAAGATATTTTGAATAATGTTGGTACCCAAACCATTTTGGCAACCATTGACTTTAATTGTATTGTCCAAAAACAAAAACTTTATGATGCCCAGAAGAAAGAAAGACATACAAGTGAAGTAGAGCAAAAAAGAGAAACACAAGAAAACCATTTTAATTAACTGGATAATGGTTCTGGCTAATATGAGTACAGTGCTATGTCAGGTCCAGTTCACACAGTTTTAGTAAAAGGCAGAGGCTATTTTCACTAAGTGAAAATAGTTTATATTCTTAGCCATAGATGCTATTTACAGTAAGTGCAAATAGCAAGGGATTCTATTTACACTAAGTGAAAATAGCTAGATTCTATTTACATTTTGTTAAAATAGTAGGATTTTCTGCTATTTATACTACTTATTGCAAGCAGTGGCGATTATCTGCATCTCAGTATTGTTATACATTATAAAACATTTGCAATAATAACTTATTGAGAGTAAATTTTAATTTTAATTCAAATTATTAAATGGTTGTCACCTTATTGGGAGAAAAGCCCTCTTACACATACCCTAACCCTACCCGTTACTTTATTTCCAACTTTTTGGATTATTTCCTTCATTTTTATTGAAAATAAATGTTTTTCTGATGTGATTTGAAATTTAAAAAAAGGGAGAAGAATTTTCAATTCGAACCTGGGTCGATTGCGTCAAAAAGAGTACAAGACATTTTACCGTCTGCGCCACATGATCTAATGACTAATGAGTGTCTTTTGTAACGCTGACTAGCCCAATCACATGTTGGTGGGTGGAGTTAGTGTAAATAGCCTCTTCCAACAAAGCGAGCTATTTGAACTCAGTTTAACACTCCTTATTTGAATACATTTTTGTTAGAATTTTAAGTGTAAATTAAACTAATATGCTATTTCTACTAAAGAAGAAACATCTGTGTAATGATCAACCTGGTCTGTATGTACCTCTGTGCACCTTGTGTGCAACACCATTTTGACGTATCTTACTGCATGTTTTGCAGCAGTTTCAAAGAGAAATGTCCATTAAGTGGCACAAAACACAGGTTTAATACGTGAACCCTGGCATGTTTTGTATTACGTTCATATAGGTACATACTGCTGTGTTTTTATTACGTTGCTTTATGTAAGTATTGCGACGGTTCAGAATTCAAATATCCATAGATTGTTGCTAAAAGTTAATGCTCTATCAAGTTGGAAATATGCCCTACACCAAATCCAACCTTAAACGTAACAAATGCAAAACTGATATAAAAATACATTTGTTGATGCAACCGTGTCATTTAAAATTCCTTTTACACAGATTTGAACTGTTTTGTCAAACCGTAGTTACACAGGATTCAAACCAGAGCTCCTTGCCTCTCAAGTAAAGGTCTTCACAGGTCCAAAAATTCATACCCGTACCCGAAGAGACCCGTAAATGTGCTGGACGGAACCAACCCGGACCCGTATTTTATTTTAAAGTGGTACCCGAACCCGTGAAGACCCGAGAAATACCTTAAATGTACTACTTGGACCTGAACCCGGCTGTGAAGACACAGACCAGACTGTACCCGATCGGCACATATTGCACAGCAAACTGCTATTAACAACAATAAATAAGTTGCGAAGGGAAAAAAAACCCTCTTTGGCGTAACTACTCTTAGTAGCCTTCTCCCTGACTTCATGCGATGTGTACAAACCTCCTTGGCATCAAATTCACATCCATGTTAGGCTGTTCTTCTCTCTTGGCGACAGAAAGGCCCTTCTTAATCTACTATTCCAGCGGTCACGGTCTGTGACGAATGAGTAATGCAAAACTTTTTTTCTCCATCTTAAGTCAACTTCGACTGTTTACCCTTGTAAACAGTTGTAAAAGACTCTGCGCAATTATTTATTTATTTATTTATTTTGAAAACGCACAGAATAATGCAGTAAACTTTACTGCGTGCATGTTCAATGTCTCTTCTCCAGTAAATTAAAACAATACAAAACATATATTTAGAGCTCCACCTATGGCACCTAGTGGTCTTCTTATGAAACTTAAAGGAGGAATTATTGTTCTGAAGTCATAACATGATATTCGTGTCAGAGTTTTACTGCCTCTAGCATTCATTTATTTTGTAAACTGCAGTGATAGGTACATATTTTGTGTATCGCTAAGAAGTGGACCTAAGTACATTTATGCCATGAGCCCAGGTAGGTAATGATGGGTAAAGCTGGTGAGAAGAAAAGCCTGTGAACAAAGTTGGCTTTGTAAATATACTACCTATTAATGGCCATTAACTACGGTCATTAGGGTTTTGATGCTTCCAGGTATTTTAAAGGAGACTTTAGGCTTACCTCCACTGCTGCCTTAGCTCTCTCAAACTCTTCCTCCAAAGACTGGTTTCTGGACAGGAGTGTGCTACCCCACCTTTGGTCTTTGCTCAAACGACCCTGTCAGACACACGCACACACAGCAGAAGTCAGAGAAAACGTGCTCAGCCATCTCTCAGTCACTCTGACAGGAGAAAAGGCCCTGCCCTTGCCAACCCCTGATGCCAAAGGCAAGGAGAAATGCCAGCATTAGCAGCACAGGGTCTTCTTGCTTCCTTTTCTCTCTTTCTTTCTCACGTTCACTCCCTTTTGAGGTCCTGCTGTCGACATCTAACATTCTAACACTCAAAATGGCTCAGTACTGGCTTGTCATGCACAGCGCGCTGCCCTCACACATTTTTCTCAGTATGCAAATCTGAAAATAGCATGGCAGGAGACCTTTGCTCAGCATGAATCGTCAAATATGCACCAGTTTTAACACCGTACACCTGAAGACATGCTTCACATGCGGCAAAGCCATTCATTTTGACTACACTGCTGTGTGTGTAAACCACACAGCAACAGAAAACAAGCTTACTGCAAAATAAAACACAACAGTAAGATCTCAAGGGTTTTATTTTCTCAGAGTTGTAAAGGCTTCATCTGGATGGCTTTCAAATTTAGAGGGTGACATATGGGCACAACAAACAATAGGAGCATTTTGTTTACATTTGCTGATGGCTAAAGACTCTATTAACTACCACACTATTTTTGTTAAGGAATAGATCATCCAAAAATGTACTTACACTCCAGCCATCCAAGATGTAGCTAAGTTTGTTTCCCAGTTCAAAATCGATTTGGAGAAAGATAGCATTACTTTCTTGCTTACCAAAGGATCACCTGAAGTGAATGGGTCTCGTCAGAATGAGAGTCCAGCCCATGAATTTTTAAAGTGAAAAGCAGTGTATTTGTAATAGACAATATTTATCATATTTAGCTTTGACAGAAGTGACAGTTTAAAGTTAAAAATGCCGTGATGCATTAAAACAAGCAGCTTTTCGCTTCACAATGTTACTTGATAAACTGAAGTCAGGTGGATTACTTCTCTATTGTTGTTTGAACTCTCAATCTGACGGCACCCATACACTGCAGAAGATCCATTGGTGAGCAAGAGATTTTGAGATCTGTTTTGGTGAAGAAACAAACATCAATATCCTCGATGGCCTAAGAGTGAGCAAATTTTTATTTTTGGATTAACTATTCCTTCAACAAGGTTATTGCTAGGGCTGCCAATTGCTTGAAATGGTTAATCAAACTAATTACATGATATGTCAATTAATTCATTGCATTTAATATTTTTAGCATATTTTCCAATATTTTTAGTATATCTATAAAGTGATTCAATGGTAGAAAAATTCCTTATTGCAAAATTGATGTACTGGCCAGGGGGCATAATCAATTGTGCTACTTTTTATTTGCATTTATTTTTAATAATCACACTAAATGAAAATGTAAAATTGACGGCCCTAGTTGTTACATTTTCAGCGATAATAATGTAATGTTTTCGGTGCTCCTTAAACTTTAAAGTTGCTTGTCATTTTAATGAATAATGTAATTATAGAGTTACCCTTTAAAATTCACCCTCTGTATGTAGCTTTGTATCTTGTTCTTAGGTCATTCTAAATGTCAAGTGCTGAGCTATCAATGGAAAACTTCCATTTCCCCAATTCAATTCTGAGCATAACAAAGCCTTCCAGGCAGACTGAATCAAAGAAATAGGATGAAGTATTTGCCACCTGCCTCATTGGATATTAATCAATTACCAAGGTTACCAAGTTAAACGGATTTCATACAGGAGGCTATAATAGAGGCCTCAAAAAGGACAATTGGTCTTGCTTCATTGTGCTGGTGCAGCTCTGTATAATTACATTTAATGTGCCCTGTCAGACCCCGTGTCAGTGCAACAATTACCTTTAACATTACACATTCCATTTCCACTGGCACTCAAGGCCGGAAGACAATTTGAGCTCGATGTTTTTAGAACCATGCAGTTCACATAATACTGATTGCTCCATCATGATTAGTCTTAACAAATGTAGGACAAATGAATATGTACTCCATATGTAAGGTTTAGGTATATAAGGATCAATAAGTGTAAAGAAACATCAATTATTCTTTTTAAAAGTTTTAAAATGAAATTTCAATGTGAAAAGTATTTTTTAGCAAATATTACGAAGCATTAATTAATAACTCTACAATCCAAAATTTGAGATCAGTAAGGTTTTTCTTTCTTTTTTTTTTTGAAAAATAAAAATTAATCAAGGATGGAGACTGGAGTAATAGCTGATTTGCCATCACAGTAATAATTTTCATTTAAAAAAAAGTCATAATATATATATATATATATATATAAAGCAGTTATGTTAAATTATAATAATATTTAACAATACTGTTTTACTGTATTTTTGATCAAATAAATGTAGCCTGGGTGAGCATATGAGACAAAAACATTTTAAAATGAAAGAATAGTAGGGTATTGATATATTTTTGGTGAGTCACAAAACATGAGATTTTACAACCTGAGTATAAACATAATAAGCAAATAAAAGGCACTAGACTGGTGGACACCATATATCTGGTGTAATTTAATTTATGCTTTTCCAATAGCAAACTTGAGCAATATTATACAACCTCCAGTGTTCATATTGACCAGTAGCTGGTGAATAATTAATTTGATAATTATCTAATCATGATAGATAGCAATACAACAGACCTGCATGCTTCACTGAGAGGAGAAGCGTGTAACATTTGTACCCTGTAGCACCACAAGAAATTTGAAAATCCTTGCATACTGTGACCTGCCATGAAGACGTCACTTCAGTTCATTAGTTGCCATGAAGTTTTGCCAAACCATGCCAAACCATGGTCTTTTTTTGCATTGAATTTGGTGGTGATGCTGTTGCCATGGTGCAAATGCATAGACCATTCAGCGATTCATACAAAGAGTGCACAGAGAGGCTTACATGTCTTCCACTAACATATTGCCTGTTGAGCTGAAAATAAAGAATTCTAGATGTTAGCACAGAATGTTCCACAATGTACTGAGTGGAAATAAAACAAACCACTCACAGGTTCAAGAGTATGGACTTACAGTAGCTAATATGATAAAACTACAACAAGTGGGACATGTGGGAAATAACATGTGAAAGTCACTGACACATGTGCACAGATGATCATGACTCATAAAAAGAGTGATAAGTGTTGCTCGGTGTTGCACTTACTTGAGTTACTGGCACGGCTTCCACCTCTACTTTATTATTGACCTCCAGGGAGTTCCTGGGGGCAGTGTCTAGCTGAGTCTTGCAATCCATAGACCTGAGGTTATATCATAAGAAACTGATGTAAAAAAAAAAAGGTATTCATATCTTCAAGATATCCAGAAAGCATGTTTCATACTAATTTTTTAGAGCAGCTGCTTACCACACAAATTCACCAGAATTTTTTGATGAACGTCTTCTCTCAAGTTTCCACTTTCTGCTACCATTTCGCTCCGGGTGTGGGTTGAGTTCTTCCCATTTGTCCAAAGAAGATGGAACTGCTACTGTAAACAAAATGAGGCCATGTTGTTTGACTGAGATATATTATCATACTACAACCCAAGTAAAACACAAGCAATACCATGGTTGGAAGAATTTGCAGTATGCACCTATTGAAGATGGAAACTACATAACAATGTAAAAACCTGTAATGTTCTTTTTTACTGAAAAAGTACTTTCCGTTACAGAACTTGTTCAGTTATTGTAATGAAAAACACCGTTTCATTTGTTTAACCATCTGATGTCCCTTGGCTGATGTGCATAACAGCCTTCCACTTTAGCTGTCTGTGTTATGTGTCACTTAATACCTGAGTCCAATGAAATCTTTTCAGGTGTGCGGGAACAGGGTATACTCTGTTCAATATCCACTTGGATCAGCTCTGTTTCATCTGGCTTCTTCCTGTATGGTGTGCCCTTAGAAGAAAGAGGGCTCTTTCTGTCTTTGCTGTGTCTTCTCTCACCAGGCTCACTCAGATCCAGCAGGTCCAGAGAGGAGGAGAGTACTGGACATGGGAAACAAAAAGAAAATAAATATAATCTACTTTTATTTGTCTTCCTTCTCCAGAAGTGTGTGATGCATCCCCTGGCAATGCCACGTTTTGAGTATAAGTTACATTAGTAAACTACTAGAGCAAAAGTGCAAAAAAGTTATGATAGTCTCAAATTGAACCAAGGTTGGCAGCTCAAGGAATTTCCATGTGCTATTTGCTCATTGACTGTAAATATCTTTGTTAATTAGGTTGATTACTGATTGTGCTAGATATAGTTCATAGAGATAGTTCAACTAGAAATTAAAAATTCTGTCATTAATTACTCCAAATTCCAAACCCATATGACCTTTGTTTATCTTTGGAACACAAATGAAGATATTTTTGATGAAATTGCGAGAACAAACGTTTGTTTACAGGAGCAAAGGAAGCAAAGTTTCCAGTCTCCTCTTGGCTTATATTGAAATCCTCTGACATTTTTCTTTACAAGTCCTTGTTTTGTGCTTTGAACTTGAGACTAGCATTTCGCTTTGCGCTTTCCTTCCACGTTTACCACTTTTAGCTGGAGCTTACGTTACGCATACTTCCTACGTCATCTGCCAGAAAGACACTCTCTGCATATTGGACAGTTAGCGGACGTTAGAGTTTACTGTTTATAATGTTTTAATTATGAATATTTTTCTTACAAATATGCACTGATTCACTACAGGTGGCCCCCCCTGGAGTCATGTGAGGCACTTTTTTTTATTATGGATGGATGCGCTTTATTGGACTTCTTTTGGACTGTTGAATGAAAACACCCACCCACTGCCATTACAAAGCTTGAAAGAACCAGGACAATTTTTAATATAACTCTGATTGGATTCATCTGAAAGACGAAAATCATATACACCTTGGATGCATTATGGGTGGGCTAATTTTTATTTTTTAACTAAACCTTTAATTTCATGAAGCTCCAAGAATACTTTTTCTTCACGTTCTGGTGTAGAACCCAGATGTGCTGTGCCTTGTTTGCAAGCAGAGGAATGCACATGAATGTGTCGTGGTACTCTCGTGAATGCACATCGAAGACTGACACGGAAGAGAAGAAAATACTGAATAAAGTCATTATTTTTGCTTTATGTACAAAAAAAGGGTTGAACCACTGATGTCACATGGGCCTGGAATGCTAGTAGTGTTGCTGTCTATGCTTTTAGTGCATCAGTTATGGTTGTCATGAAAGTAAAACCAAAAAATGTTTTGACCAATTCATACACCATGACTGCATTTACATCAGAAACAAACTGTACCAGAGTTTGCATGAATCAAACCCAGACCGCTCTTTTTAGACTTGTGTATGGTTCACAGGTACACACCTGAGTTCAGAAAACAATGTTCACCTTATCTAAAAAAAAAACCCTGAACTCTCACATCAAACAAACCTGGGTGTGCACCAACAGTGCCAGTGTGAAAGCATCCTCTCATCCCTTATCCATCTTTTGTGTCTTCTACAGATTAAAAACATTAACATTTGGGAGCTACTGTCATGAACTGATGTGATAAAGCAAGTTTCGAATTAGCACATCAGCCAGAGTTTAAAGGAAAGAAAAAATACAGAATAACACATCCTACCTTAGTTATTGCTCTAGGCACTTATCTACCTGCGTGGTCACAGCAATAAAAGATAGCAGGCAGTTCCGACAGCTCAGGGGCCGGTGTCAAATAATCTTTGATGTTGCATGTTCCTCTCCAAGAGAACAAAGAGCTTTTGATATAGTGTGTGTGTATATATACACTTCATCAAGAACACTCTTTACAGAGTGTTCTGCTGCAGAGGATGAAGGTTTGAGAAGAATATGTTCATTCAATATTCAGAGGGAATGTAGTCAGCTTTCTGATTAGGTGAGATTAAAGCATAAAACTTTTAGATGGTTGAACCCCCCCTTATAAGTGAACTTTAAGAACAGACACTCTGCACATATTCAGCAGCTTCTACCCCCTTTCCTGTCATCCTTCTGGTTTGCAGAACAGAGGGCATAATAACCAGGTGGTAGACAAAATATCCATGCAGGTCAGTACTGCAGATGCCAACATTAAGGATGCTTGATCCAAGCCTTGAGGGCTTGACAGCAAATTTTCTGAAATATAGCACAAGCAACAGAGCTGAAACCAGGTTACCACCACATGCTTTTGTCTGTGCTGACCACACGAGGACCAACACCATATACCTTTACGTCCTTTACTTTAAAAAGCTTACTGTGCAATAATCTCAGACATCAATATAATCAAGAAGTTTCACAATCATTCCATTCACATGTAGAATAAAACATTGATAACTGGGTCAATGACATATAAATGTGTGTAAAGTAAGGAAAAATGTTGTAGGAAATCCTCAGAAATGCAATCTTTGCATTGCTGTTTTGATATGGTTTTGAAAAACATTTATATATTTAATAATAAATAATTCATATTTTATTCTTCTACCTTGAAAATGTGTTTTATGTTTTAATAAATTCATAATCAGGACAAAATTGAATATAATGTTGACTCAACTATCAAACATCTCATCACAAAAATATCTAAATATATTATTTAAAAAATCAAAATCTCATTTTAAAAACCTGACAAACAGACATAAAATATGTTAAAATAATATTTTGAAATCATCCCATTTTTCTCTGGTTTTGATGTCAAAATGATAAAGCAGATAAACATTTGCACACAAGCCTTAAACCACTGGTAAATGTGATACTAAAATTGTTATAATGAGTAAAAATATACCTAGATTTAGGTGTTTACACAATCTTACACATTGTTGGCTTATTATTATTATTATTATTATTATTATTTAATTCAATGACTTTAGAGTTTGCACTTTATTTGTAGATGCTTAAGATGTAACACAGAAATTAAAGTTTCATGGCTTAATGTACATCTTGCTTTGAATCTCATAGAGGAGTCCTGATGCCTTGATAATATGATCGTCTGAAGATTCTGAAACCAAAGTAAGTCGTGATTTTTTTATTACTAAAATGAAAAATGAATCAAAAGCTCACTCGGGAGAATCTGCCAGAGAATAATAATTGAATTCAGAGGCGTTCCTTCTAAAGATTACAGCAGTTCCCATTAAAGACCTGAATATAAATTTCTATAATCAGCTCCATTCCTTTCACAGACAGGCACTGCTTAAAAAAAAAGCCTGGAGTTCCTCTAATCATTCAAATTCTTCTTACATTTTAAGTTTAAGAATTTAGTTTAATTAAGCATATAAGTATACAATCATATTAATAAAAAAATATTTCGAGTGAAACCAACAAGAAACTACATGGCTTCAATGCAGAGTTTACTTGGCAGTTGACTCTGGCTTTACATTTCATGTCAGGCATACTCAACTGCACAAAAGATCAATAACTGACGCTTTTACCATCTGTTTGACAGACTGAAAATCATTCATACTGTGAAGTAAGTATTTTGTGACATTTTGATTGCAGAAAGTTCTGCCTGGTAATTTCTGAACCTCAATTCACATTACGTTCAAAGGCACAGCAATTAACAGACTGCTGCTTTATTACAAGCAATCGAAAGGTCCTCCAAACATAATCTGTTGGTAAATAGAATATGCTGTTTTCCACAGAAAGTAAACACGAAACTCTATAGGGAGTAGGAATGGTTGTCTTAATTGCTTTGTGGGGTAGGCAAGGGTGCGAGTGAAATAAATACAGTTTTAGTTGCTCAGCCTCTCAGTGTGAATTTCCCATAATACAACTGTCATGCAGTAAGAGGCCACTTACTTTCTCGTTTAGTAATGTGTCAGTCTGCTCTGCTAATCAGTGTTGAAGATGTATATAATGCAGATGACATTTGTGAGGAATTAAGCAGGTAGAAACTTAAGTGTGAGCAATATTTGGTGTTACCATTGATATTTGTCCTATAGCCACTGTCATTGATATTAGCCATATTACAGTATATGCGACTCAAAACTTGACTTACATATTTGTCTTTAATGCAGAATTTTTGTTGGTTTGTTAAGGCAACAGTTTGCATCTCTTTTGCTTCATTCATTTACTTAATAACGCTAAGTAAATGTCTTGATTGAATTGAAAATGACCTATTTAGATAGGTAATTCGGCAGCCATCTTTGTAATGCCATCAGGCAGTTATTTCTGGTCAGTACATCTATTTGAATTTCAATCGGGAATAAAAATCGAACAACACTGCTTTAATAAACTGTGCTATTTTGGTTCAAATCATTCGCAACACAGTGTTTTTAGGCTGGGGTATTTCTAATTTCCATTAAGTGTCACAGTTTGTCCTGTTCGCTTTTAAACAAGAATGCATGCTGGGAAATGACTGGACAACAAAATATAATTTTTTTTCAATGTAGGCCTACACTATTATCTGAAATGTCTCTATGCTCACCCAAACATTAATCTGATGAATAATACAGTAAAAAAAAACTGTTTTTATTTTAAGATATATTATTTGTGTAATGTCAAAGCTGAATTTTAGCAGACGTTACTCCAGTCTTCAGTGTCAGATGATCCTTCACAAATTGTAGCTCAAGAAAAACATATTATTACTAAAACAGTTAAAATGGTGTTATAAATGGTGGTGCGGTTTAATATTTTTCTATTAAAACAATGGTACGATTATTTTATTATTATAACTGCACTTACTCAAAAAAATTAAATTTTCAAAATACAAATTTCAATGTAAAAGTCTTTACTATTTTGATAAGTTAAATTAATAGTTGCTGAATAAAAGCATTAATTTAAATAAAATCTTATTGACCTCTTTTGAATGATAGTATAGAGGCACAAAATCAATTCATCTACTATAATAGCTTTTGGTTCTTAAAATCAAATGTGTGTGTGTGTGTTTGCAAATATAATAGTAAGAGAAAAGATGTTGAAACTTCAGAATTATAGTATAATAGTACAGTGTAGTGGAGCATAGTATAGTGCAGAAGCAAAATTGTTGAGGAAGTATGGGAAGGTCAGTATCTGTGGTACCTGCTGTGTTGGAGGTTACTGGGCGGGCAGCTCCATCACACTTGGTCTCGCAGAGGAAATCATCGATGGAAGGGCTCAGCAAGGGACGGCTCTCTTGTTGCTCACTCACCAGCTGAAAAAAAGTGGAAGAGTGTGATGAGATCTACATTAAAGCACTTGGCCTCCTGTTCTCCTACTGTTTTAGTTGCAGCCTGCCTCCATTGCGTCATGACATCTCTGCATGTGACTGGTAACACTGGTAGTCACCACCCTTTCAGCTGCTGCCTATTTACAGGACTGAGACAACAGTTTGCACCTTGCTCCCCTCTTGCAAACGTCCCAAGCCTGAGGATGTTTCTCCCTCCTTTTCTCACTTAAACAGAGGGAAAGCAGCCCAGTAAAAATCACATGTGTTGTGCTTGTTTTTCCATTTCAGAGAACATAATTGTGTATGAAAGTAATTATGACAAGGTGTGAGGCTGTCTTTATAAAGCCCCTCATCGGTGTACTATGTGTAACATGTGACAGAATGTGTGTATGTTCTCTTGAGAGACTGGCATAGAGGTGGCCCTGTGTCTAACAGAATGTAAAAAACACATCAATCATCATCTGGTTGTTCTCATAGTGTTCACTCAGCCATGCCACAGTCTCATCGGGGGAGAGCACTTTTGTGGGCAGTGTTTTTATATGTAGCTAATCTGCATTTTCAGCCATACGTCTCTTTTTTAAATGTAATCCTTTAGTGAAAACGTGATGCTTGATGCTTAATCTGTTTTCAATGTGGATAAATTCATTAATTTGATACTACATGTCACACATACTAAAATAAATGGCAGTGTATTTGTAAGAACATACAAGAGTGTCATTTGAACCTTCTCGATTGAGTTCTAGTCAAACGTTACCATATAGTGACCCGAGAAACAGGCTAATCAGTCTTGATAATCTCCATAAAAGACATAAAAACTGCATACCAGCTTATACTTCTAACTGTATATATCTTCAACTCCTTTTTTTCAGATTTGCTTGAGACTAGAAGCAGCTAGATAACATGCTAATGTGTGAATAAGTAGCTACTTAGAATTGATGTATGTGAATATATGTGAATATGTTATTTTGCTCAGTACTAATTTGATACCTGGGTGTCTGTCTGTAAAATTGTTTTAAAAGTTGGAAGGTTATGGTCATATTTACCAGTAACAACATGCTAGGGGTAAATGTGATTTTGTATTGAGTGCTTTGAATGTCAGTGAGTGTCTGTAACCCAAAGTTGTATTGACACTACACAAATGTACTCTAGAAAATAAATACGCTGCTCTGAAAGTCACCTGAATTTAATACTTTAAAGCTGCTTTTGCAAACAATTTCCCCTCGGTGAGAATCCCCTCTGTGACCCAGTATGGAAGAAAGGCTAGAACACCCCTGGTTTGCATGTTGCTGACATTCGTTTCCTGCAAATAGTGCAAAGATACTTATTACAGGGCTGTGTCATCAGAATGTTGCTGGTTGTAAAACAGCACACATGTAATTTCACGTCACATTCACATATCCTCTATACGGGCTTAACAACAACAGACACTTCAAGCAACGCTGCTTAAATTAATGGACTGTTGCATGTTTATCATTTAAAGCAAATTGATTAAAAAAACTCTGACCTTATCAAGACTAGCTTAATTGAGGTCTGCTGCATTTCCCCTCGAATGTCTTTTTAATTTGTCCGGGGCTTAAATAAGACCACAGAGACAAACGTCCAGCAGGAATTAATTTAGAGATGGACATGGAAAAAAAATAATTAATTAAGGATAATGAAAAAATTGGTTATATTTTTCTAAGCAAAAACTAGCTGTGCTTGACTATTTTGTGGTGTATATGTTCTACCTTCAAACTGTACAAAGGTTTGTGATCTCCTCGTAAAGTAGCTTGACAGAAGCTTTGAAATAAATACTGAATATTCATGAAAACACGAGCAGTGTATGTTGGCCAGAGCGCTTGGGAGAACATTCCTGTTGTGAGAGTCTGTGCCAGAATGCTGACCCAGCAGTCTTAATTGGGTTGCACAGACATCTCTGGCTCTGCTGGTGTCAGGGAGGAGATTTATTCCTTTGCTGGCTGGAATGTATGATCTTACCCAAGCTGAACTCCTGCTGTTACAACACCTTGTAAATTTTTGATGGAAGTCAAGAAATGATGGTACTCTGTCTTCAAGCTGTTGTCTTTGCCTAGTATCTTTCTTTTGCATTTGATAGAAAAAAAATTATGCAGAAATGTAAGATTTGCTGATCTGCAATCATTTGAAGTGTCAGGCTGGCTGATGTAACAGCAACTTCCGTCCGGATGTTTTATTATATGGGTGCGCTAGATTTGGGGCTCGCTTTTAATTTGCCCCTCCAAGTCTTGTTATAAAAGCATAACTTCCTCCCTTGTGAGCAGAACAAGGGCCATTATGAGAGGGGGAGACTTATTTTGGAAATATTTTGGGCTCTACTGTTTAATTAGATTCCCCGGTATTCAGTTTAAAAGTGTTTTTCACTTTAGGCACAAATGGGCTGCTAACATTAATAGGAATTATTAAGGGGACAAAACTCATTCTTGTAATTAGAGCAGATAACTGCAGTCACGTTGCAGAAAAGTCTTTTTTATTAAGTCTGATTATTTCAGTGGAAGGCAGGTTGACAGAGGTTTTACCTGGCTGTTCTGTCTGAGGGAAAATTTGGTCTGTCTTCAGTTTAAGGTGCATTTAGTAGTTTAGTGCTAATTGAAAAAGTTAGGAAATAGATTGTTTCTTTGCAAAGTTATCTGAATAGCGTACATTCACATAAAGTCTGTAGTCTGTACATTACAGTTTTCTATAAAAAATAGTTTTAATTATGTACGAACACTGGCTTGCCATGACGTGACAGCTAAATGTCGGAAAGAATCCCAGTGCTCATTGGCTGCCTCCTCTTAAGAGTGGCAAGTAGTGTAATGTTGTTTGTTAATGTGAAAAGCGAAAATTAGACAGTTATTGTATTGTGCTTAACAATTTTAACTGTACTGATTATATGACCTATAGATGAAATAAAGGTATGAAGCTAGAAGACAGAAAGATCAACAAAGACAAAAATGAGAGTAATCATTGCAACAGCAGAAACAAGATTGAAAGATTTGATGCTGAAGAAAATCCTAAATAGTGATGCTCAAGTTGCTTATTTTTGTTGGAAATGTAAAAAAATTAATTATTGTTTAAACTGCCGTCTAAACCTTATTACTCTCCATGTAATCTACATAAAACTTACAATAGTTTGCAGAACAGAAGCTAACTCTTAAAAGATATGGTGCATCTGGATTTGCCAATTAAGCAATTATATGGAGTTCTATAGTTCTTAAGTTATAAGAGCTATAGAACTATAGAACTGGTGTTCTAGTGTTTTGAACAAAAATGATGAATTGATGATTCAGTGGCTCTTAAAGATTGTTGCCACCTACTGGTATAATGATAATCCGCAGAAATAGTCACTGAAGTTTAAAATCCTTCCAGAATCTTAAAGCTCATGTATTTGCACATTAGATGAGCCCTAATATGTTTGACTCCACACCATTTTTTCACCTCACCTTGTCAGTCCAACAAAGATGTTTACCGTTAGCTGCAGGTCAACCGTTGGAATCCTCCTTAAAACAATAGACAGATGCACCTGGACTGTGTATTTGTTGGACATTATCTCAATGGAACTCTCAACTTCTTGTATACATGGATCTAATGTGAAAAAATGTTGTGCCATCTTTTCTAAAATCTTTAAAACAGCATTACTTAATTACTAAGTCTACCAGGGGTGGGATTGGTTTAGGGTGGGTTTTAAATTTAAATGTGCACAGTTACTTTTTGTTTTTTATTACTCTTATAAAAGAAGAAAATTCAATAAAAAAAGAAAAACAAAATAGTTACTGAATAATAATAGCTAATAGATGCATGATGCCTTTGCCTCCTTGGGTTAGTTTTTATTGAATTTAAACCTTCCTGCAATATTGAAAACATCTGAATATTTCTGCTTACATTTTGAACTTGCATTTCCATTAACAATGCATATTTCTCTGTAATCTGTTCCTCATAATTTGAAGGAATCCATGCATTAACAATTGTCCCTTAGAAGATACAACATAAAAGCATTGTTAAGTAAAAGAATACACTGACAGTGTGTAATACAGTCACGCGGTTCACTATAAATTATATTACATTATATTCAGCCAAGACTTGAACATCAAGGTCACATAGTTTGGTTTTAATTAGTATTTGATTATTCATGTAGTGAATAATGTACTATTCTGAGATTCATTGGGCCTCTGATGTCCCATCTTTCCATGATATGCAGAGGCATTTATAGTAGCTACATTTAGCCCTGTGAATGCTGATTACCCTTTCAAGACACTGCAAATTGTACAGTAATTGTACAGCAGAATAAACTTACTGATTGAATATGTACAAAAAAAATACGGTGATGGACTTCTCAGGGATTCCTTTATCTATAAGAAAAGGAATGTTCTTCAGTTGTTCTCAGCTACGCTTTATCACTACACAAGCATTTTGTATCTCACTTTTGTCTTTGTGTTTGAGCCCGAGGGCAAATCCTGAATTATGTCATGGAAAACTTCAACTAATTGTGTCATGTGGGTTTAGCTCCTGGTGACAACTCCAAGATATTGTTGTCAAGGGAACCTGGAAGCAGTTTAGCTAGCGGGAGTCTTAAGGGGGAGAGTTAGGGAGGGAGGTATAAGCTCATGTGAGGCAATTATTAGTGTTATAAATAACAGCAAGAACATACACAACTGCATTATGTATGAAGAAATGAGTTTCAGAGGTACAGTAGTGTTCTGTAAAAGCCATATACTGTCTTGAAGACCACTACTTTATCCTGAGTGCTAATTGTGTGTGAGGTCAGTACAATCAACTGCATAATTGATGATATTTGAACCAGTGTTTACGCAACACAAGCCAGTTAAATATTGAAAAACAATCAGAAGTGCAAATAAGAACACCTGGTTCTCGCAATGAAAAGTGTTTTCAATCAAGTTAAAAAAGCTGCTTCTAATATGTCATTCACGCAGTGTCCCAGGCTAATTATACAATCTTTTTCTTCACATAAAGAGTTTATCCGTTAAGTCCTGCAATTCACCTGAAGTGACGGCAGGTGTTTAAATATCCACAGTTTAAAATTGTTTAGGGACACAGAGACTAAGAAGCGGTTATTCAGGCTTTCTATAAATATCCTTATATATCTTAACTGAATGACAACTAAAGTTTTTCAGTGAATAAACTTATCATTCGGACCGTTAGTTGTTTTACAAGAGTGAAGTTACTTCAGGTTCCACTTTGTGGTAAACAGGACAGTAGGCCTATTGATCTGATAACACTTCAGCATCAGTATTGACATGACATTACACAGAGGAATGATGCTGTGCTTCACATAACGTGTTCGATCTCACCTGATTTGAAAATGAAATAACCTTTACGCTATTATGGACAAAGCAAAGGAGTGCCGTCGGCTTCAGGTCACTGGTCTATTGATTGTCAACTGATTACACAACTAACCACTAAATGCTTTGCAAAGGCATATTTGAATAATCTGTCATTTAGTGACAGGTGGAGGAAAAGTGGAAACCAGTTGAGCGCTACAAAAGCTTAGTGTAATGCAATTATTATTGAATGGTTCAGAATCTGTCTGGCATTAATGCAACACACAGACTTGAACTACGCAGACAATAGTGTTACACATACACACAACTATAAAGATTTAAACAGAATGAGCCACAGAACACACACGCAACAACAAGATGAGCTATAAAGCTGTGTCAGCAGCTTTATAAAAGCAAGGAAATGTGTTTTTGCTAGAAAAGTTTCACATGAATTTGTTTTGCTATCGTATCATGTACTTTGATGAATGTAAAACTAGAGATGCAACACTTTTAAAATACTGTTTTAAATTATTTTAACTGGCAATTCCATAATAGTTTGTCTAATAACTTACAAATAAAAACAGACACACAAAAAATATTTTTGATTATTTTGATGATTATGATGTTGGTGAATTTATACATGACAACATATGAAAACACAATATGAAAAATGAAAATTCATTTTTGAGATTTTCTAAATAATTTAATGTAATAATTTATTTCTAATTGTAATTCTTTTCTAATTATTTCTAATTAAAAATGTAAATCTTGAATGACTAAAATTACTAAAATAACTAAAACTAAAATATAATGACTGAAAATATCAAATCAAAATCATAAAACCTTAAAATCAAAACAGATAACAATAAAATAACAACTCAACATATGAATAAAAAATATATATCTTAACTGTACTAAAATAACCTAGCTGATAACCTTAACTGATATACTACTGGTATATTGTGCATTGCTGTATAAAATATGTGAAAACCAATGTTAAATATACCAAATTTACCAGGTATATTACAATTTAGAAGCATGTGGTGAAGTGTTTCCACGGCTTGAATATGCAATCTATATTTTTTGCTGTGACAAAAAATCCTAGACCCTGACTAAACCTAAAGCTAAGATTTAAATGTGTGTCTCATGTGTCCATCTGAAATGCTCATTTCTATTGTCCCCATTCTATTTCCTGTGACAAGCCTTGCCTGGTATGAAAAGCTCAATTGTATACCCCACAGAGCTGCTCTGAATGAAATAAAAAACCTGTGCTAGCTGTTGTGCTGTGAGTTAGAAACTGGTGATGAGAGAGACACACTGTGATTTTTATTTTTTCATCAGGCTAAAAGGTGGAGGTTAGACATGTGATGGTCAAAGCCTTGCCATTGGTTATCATTCCCATGCAGCGAGAACGGATGTGCTGTTGACTCTGGCGGTAGCCGCAGTAGTTCTGCCCACCTTGTTTGTCACCGTGAGGAGGGGCTTGCCTTCTGAGGACGCCTTATTGGGTATCTCCTTCAGGACCATGGCAACGGTCTTATCTGCAGCCCTAGAGTCTTTCCCCTACAACAGTGAAATCAACAATGACTTGTGTCAGGACAGAATATTTAGGTATTCCAAGTATTATTCGTCCTATACGGTGCTTAAAGTCTCAATGATTTATATGCTTTAAGATTAATATGGTCACACTGAGCGTCAACAACACACAGCAAAATGAAACACTGCCTGAAGCCACACATGAAAGCAGCTGCATGGAGCGTCAATATATTCTTTCTCACATCACCCTCAGTTTTACTTTGCGTGATGAAGTGCTATATCACAAAGAGGCCACCGCAGTCAAGCGAGTGATAGGGTGGCTGTCGTCAACTGCTTTTATCTGTGCTACAGAGACAGAGACGTATTGCTAGTCTGAACAGTCTGTCATTTGAGGATTCAACCCCTGGGGAAGACAGCATCCTATTGCTCCAAGGCCAAGTTATATAATGGGTTAAATTAAATTGGCAAGCTCAAGTCAGCTTGGCTTAACACGTGGTGGATGCAGTGTTCAGAGAAATTACACTAACATTCAATTCTCTTAATATACTAAAAAGAAAACTAAAAACTAAAAGTATGGATAAAGAATCTATTGTTGCATTCAAACTTCAATGCTTTTTAAACTAGCTTTGTCAAGCCAATGTTCAAAGTTTGTCTTGACAAAATGTAGCTTTTTTTTTTTTTACTTAAAAAGGACAAATACAAATTCAATTCTAATAAAAAAAAACAGTACCAATTACAAAATGTATTGAAAATTGTTAATTGTATATTTATTTATGTTGTGTGCACCACTGATCTATTATAGAGAACACACAAACATATATATATAGAGATCAGTAGTGTGCATTCATAATTATAACATAATTAATAGCAAACATCCACTGCTAAAGTCAGATTCATTCATTCAAAGTCTTGACAAATGTAGCTTTTTGTACTTAAATATTACAAATACTAATTCAATTCTAATTGAAAATCCTGTAAAAATTACTCATTTTAAAATACAACTTATTTTAATTATGCTTATTTACATTCAAATTTAAATTTGTAGATATATTGTGCCATAGTAAAAACATAATCAATGACAAAACATCCATTATTATTGTGTTAGATTTATCTTTGGCGGTTTTGCCTTTAATCTGATTGGACGGTAGTAATGACATCCATCCATCTATCCATCCATCCATCCATCCATCCATCATTCTTCCTGTAAGTTTTAAACTTAAAAATTAACATAATACCTTACCTTGCCTTTTATTTATTTACATTCAGATTTAAATTGTAGATACTGACCGCCTCATAAAAACAAGATTAATGCCAAAATATCTGTCTGTCATTTTTTCTTATTGTTTTATCTATTTATCTATTTTTTTATCATCCTGTCATTCTTTCTGTGAGGCACTGAAGGTTTCACCCCCAAACACTTTCAGATAAGAATTTGTAAAGCCAACATTTAAAGTTTAATCAATTAATTGTCATTCTACTGCTTTACATTCAATTTTAAACTGCAGATATGAACTGCCTTCATAAAAACATAATCAATGAAATCAATGAATCAAGCGAAACATCTATTGCTAAAGTCTCCTGATCTGGTCACATTTATCTAGCAGTTTGAACAGTCAGTTTTGAATAAAACACCATCCACTTCTATATTTCAAATTCTAGTCCGGTGGGGTGACTCTGGCATTAGATTTCATAAAGATGAAATAATGCATCTTTGCAAAATCTTGTTAAAAAAACCTCACACAATTTACACCTTAAAACTTTCCAGCCATTTCTTTTCGATAAAATGTATTCCCTAACGGTCTAATCTAGCATGGCTCTGCCATTAGAGATAAGAAAAGTAATCTCTCTCTCTGAATCACACTGTCGTCATCCTTAAAACGAGAAGTGCTCAATTCATTCACTCTACCCTGTGATTGTGTCTTAGTGGTCTAGTGCCATTGTGTGTACGTGACCTGAGAGACATCTCTCCAGAGAACCTAATGCTATTAATGGAGACCAAAAACTGTGTCTGCAGACCAACTTCTCCATCTTAGTAGACTGATATAAAGTGTAAGTGTTTTTTAATTAAAAATGTAAGCAGTCCTTACAAGGGCAAGAGTCTTCTCTGCATCGTGAATTCTCTTCGTCATCTGGCTTTGTCTGTCTTGTTACCCACAATTGATGTTTTGTTTCAAGCTCAAAAATGTTTAATAGCTCAAAATGTTTAACATTGCATCAGACAGATACTAAAATACCTTTCTTATTCTGAGAAGTCATTATAGACACTATTTTTATTTAATTAATACAAAAGTCCTCCATAAAGAAATATTACATTACTTAAGTCTGGGGTCTCAGGGCACATTATTTGTGAAGCAAGTACATAAATAAGCTGTGGAAATAACCTGATAGGGGGTGCAATGCTTTTATTACCTCATTTTAGGATGTAAATAATCTCACAAGTGCCTGGTATCAGCTGGTATCACATACTGTGATGAGTACAAATACATCTTACGTGTTACATACTACATTGTAACACTTTCTAAAAAAATAGGATATCTCAAGCAATTAATCACACTCAGTTGATTTAACAGTAGTCATCTCACCTTTTTGAGGCCAATATAAATTAACATCTCCTGTACAATGTCCCACATTTGCTTCACAAATTTCTCTATCATTTGTAAATCATCTTGGAAATGATATTAGAGGCACAATGATTGGGTTTACTTAATATGTTTTACTTAATAAGTTAAAAAAGCTGTATTTAGGAAAATAGTAGTAATCTGTTTGTGATGTGTTGCAAGAATTTCAGTGGCTTAAATTCATAAGTTTTTATGAATTTTAAGGATTTTATGGAACTGCAATTCAAAGAAATGCAATACAGTTGCACACCATAATTTCATTAGTCCAAAACAAGTTTTGCAACAAACAAAATAATGTTTAATAAGGTTTCCATGTTGTAAGATGCTTAATGTTGTTTGGCTCTATTTTGAAGATTTAGGGATATTAGAGAATTCAGAGAAATTAAGTGTTCTTACATGATGGTCTATAAAATAATTATAAATAAAATAAATATGAATTCCGCAGCAATTTAAAAACTGAAACTAAATTTAAAAGGCATTCTCGTGTAAAATCTAAATCTCAGACAACCCGCTTAACTGCTGGAGAACCGGTGTGTGCACCCTGCATAGTCTTTTGATTATGTAACAGTAGCGTGGATAATGCATGGCTGTTTGATGCATCTTTAGTTGGGCTGCTGGCAGGGCTCTGTCCATTTGCTGGATCTGCCCCCAGATTCAAAGAGAACAGTCATGTCGAATAGCTTTGACTGCCCACAAATTGAGAATCATCTGGACTCAGGTCCAATAGCCATTATGTGTGAACAAAACACAGCCCTAACTCTAATAGGACATGTCTGTACGAGCAGGGACGGTTAAGAAAGTCCTGTAACAAAAATAAACTCTCTTCATGAAATGAAGATGGTGAGAGACATTCTCATGAGGGACTCTATTAAAAAACCCACTAAAGTCAAGTGGAAGATTAAACTTTTTGAATGCCATTGAACTAGCTGCTAGGGTCACTGCATGTGTGTATATATATCCTGTATTCTAGAGGTATAATTTAAGAATATGCACATGAAATCAATAAATCTAATAAATACAGAGATTATCATTTTCACATGATTTTCAAACTTCCACATTTCAAACCTGTCAATGAAAAAGATTATTTGAATATATATTTTATAACAAAAAATAAAATTTAATTTAACATGTTTAATTCAAAGTCTTACATGCTTTTTTAATGTTTTTTTTAGTGTACTTATAATTTTACTCAATACATAATGTCACCTGCTAGAGGATTAAAATAATAATAATAACAAGATAATTAATTAACATTTTTAAAAAAAATGTATTTATATAAGAATATAACAAGATGGAAATTAAAACTGAATACATAAGAAAACTCAAAACAATATTTTATAATGTTTGTGTGAAACTTTTCTATCACATAAAGGGGAAAAATAAGAACATTTCTTAATAACTGTAATATAGTGTACGATAAATGCAAACATCTTTCAAATAGTGAATTTTTCTAAAATTTAAAACAGTAAAACATAATATTTTAAACCTTTGTTTAAACCCTTAATTGTGATAGTGTAACAAAAAAAAAAATATTTTCTTATTTACACATCCAAAGTTGTATCTTCTGGTAGGGACATTATTAGATAAGAAATACAGATGTGCACATCGCATGAACACACCACCACTGTGGAAAACCATCCTAAAGGTGCATCTCCTCAGTGCAGCTCAACATTCCTGGATCTGATTCATAGCCTGCCTGCCACCTTTAAATGTTTATGACTGATGTATCAGCAGAGGTTCCAATCTCTCAGAGCTAGAACTGCCTTGACAGTATCAGAGGTGCTTCTCATGTATTTATATTACCCACTACGTCCCAATACAAACCGCTATCCTCAACATGCATCCACAGTGCTCTACAGTCACAGCTGGCTCTAACAAAGGGTATTAAAGTGAAGTGCTGTGAGAGATTGCATGTCATGTTTTATAAATATAAACAATTCTTCAATGTGGTCATTTATGCCAATTTGCAGCTGCAGCAGTACGTCATGCTGCACATAGAATTATGCCCTAAATATGCGGCGGACTCCTGCTCATTTAATGATTTTAATTTTCTCCCTGTGCTGGGAGCACTTTGGGCTGCTGATCTAATTAGAGCGTTTCAGGGACTAAACAGAGACGGAATACATTCTTCTGCTAATCTGGGATAATTTCTGACCAATTTATGCAGAGATATAGATTAGTACACCTGAAAGTTTCAGATATGGGGGTTGAAAAGTATCGCTGATTACATTTATTTTGATACTAATCAATCTAAGCAAAGGCTTATTTGATTATTATGCTGAAATCATTATTCAGCCATTCTGTTCTTTTTTTTTTCTTTATCATATATAACAGTGATTCTCAACAGCAAGCTGTGGTTGGAAATCATTGTTCTGTAGCCTATATGGTCACAAAAAATAGAATGGCTTGAAAATAATTTCTACATTATTTTCTATTTTAATCAACCTTTCAGTAAACAGGAAGTTAATACTGAGTAACTGCCACAGCAAAATTAACCAAATGCATTTCAGAGAAACTCACAGTAGTGGTGTTTTGTTCTTGAATGAATCATTGTTTCTGAACAAACAGGTTGAGTGAATAATTCAGTGACTTACTTCCAAAATGAATGTGGGTAGTATAATAAAATCCATTCGCACTGCATCCAACCATGTTGTCATTGACTCACAACATCAACTGCATCACTTTACTGCCATTCATGACTCCTCTCCTGTGGCCTCATGGGATATTAAAGTGTCCATCTGATGCCTTGCAGAAGTCTCTTTTTGTATATAGTAGGAAAGATGGCATATTTGGACAAAGGGAGTTCCTTGTACAATTCCTAAAATTTTAAATGAGCATTTTTGAACAAATCGGTTAAATGAATGAATCAATGACTCACTCATTCACAGACAGTTACTTAATGCCGCCGACTGGCATAATGAAAAATCTACAGAAGTGCCTTTCAGATTTGAATAGATCTATTTAATTTAAAGCAAACATGCAGAACAAATTTTATTAGACATCCCCAACAATCAACTGACACACAACGACCAAGATCTGACCATCAGACATTCCAGCTCACATTGAGTTTCCTTGCTGGAGGAAGAGACAGAGTTCCCTGCAATCAGCGGGCATCTAGATGTCCTTGCTCTGATGCTGGTTGTGGTCGGTAAAGTATTTTTTCAACTGCCTTTGCTGCCTAAAGCCATCCTCATGTATCTGACTCACCGAACCCTTGTTATGTGGCATCATTGTCCATTCCATGAGTCTCTTTGGACTATATTTTATTGTACAGCACAAGTAATCTTGATAATGAGCTACTCGCTACTGCAGCGCAGACACCATTGCCACTCACAAAACCAAGGAAGAACAATTTAAAGGTCAGGTTTTGTGTAAAAGCTTTCTTCCTCATTTTCTTTTGTTCTTCTGCGACATGTTAAATGCTAATGCTAAACTCTAAGAGCACCTGCAGAGCACTTTAAGGTGCACAAAAGCACCTTCAACATCTGAAGGTGGAGTTAAGAAGAATACAGCCAGCCAATTAAAGTCTTGTTAACTGGGAGTAGAAATTCTTTTTTCTGCCTTTCCCTTCTGCACGTTATTTGAAATCAGCAACTTAGACTTTAAACGGCATACATAAAGAACTATTATTAAACGGACGATGTAATTTTTCCTTTATGTTCCCTAGTACAATATTAAATGATGCATCATCATTCTAAACAAACTGGGCATTTTACTGTTTTTGACGTCATTGTAGTACTTTTAGCGACGTCACTGATGCCCTTGAGACTCGTTATGGCTGTGGGATTTTAGAGTAATTGCGGGGTGATGTGAATATGAAGTAATTTAGGAGTTTCATCTCTGTGCTTTGATTTGTGTATGGAGATATATAAGACAGGTTTTTTTAATTACCCATGTTGATAGCTCTAGAGCGAATTCATGTGCCATCTTATCAAAAAATGAAATGAGAGCATTGAAAATATTACATGGAGGAATAATTATGGTGACACAAACAAATTTACCAACACAGAATGATAAACAACATGCAGGAGGGAACCAATCTATTTATGTGAAATAATTGGTTCATGCCTCAGCATGCAAAAACGGCGGCAAGGCGAGAAAGAGAGAAAGGTAAAGGGAGATTGCATTGCATTGCATTGCCGCTTTCCTGAGGTGGGGATGCAAATTTTTATATGTTACACGAAACCACAAGGACATTCAATTCAGTAAGAGTGCAAATGTTCAGATAAACTGCACTACAGCTGATGGTAAATGAGAATATACATTACAGAAAATCTGTAACTGACCCCCTTAAAGAAATACTATACATAGCTATGAAAGCCACACACTTCCTATCTAAATGTATCGGTATAAATCAAAGAGACCACTTATTTCAGGGTGACCTGATCATCTTCTTATAATTTGTTGTTGGCTGTTTAATGAGAATATAATGACTGGGCGGAAAGCTGGTAATGAGCCGACACCCTATATATGCATGACCAGTTTTTGGTGATCAGAACCCTTCAGAAAGTATTTTGGGACTTTGCGAATGCCCTGCACAGTCTGTTGTTTCCAAATCCCTTGTTCTGTAGCAGCAAAGCCTATTATCGCCATTATTTAGCCAGCCCAAGTCTTAAGGTCTCCAATTAATGGGTGTCCTAACTTTCTCCTCTGGCTTTTGGGAGGCTGCTCCTTTGTGGTGCGTCACTTGGATTGTCTTAGGACGAATCTGCTTTGGTCACTTCTGAGAGCACTTCTGGATAGGACAGCTTTCCACGTATGTGTAACCCGAGGTCAGAATGTTTCACGTATATACGTCCCACAAGACCAATTTTTTTCTGTGTGAAGCTATAGGATTAGGGAATGGCAACAATGATCGCCCTGTTCATGCGGATGGGACTGAGGATCTCATAGGCTTTCGGATGCTCTTTCTTGCTCTTGACGGTGTAAATCACATAGAACAGACCTGACAATTTTGACCTTATATCAGGGATATGAACAAAAATTGGCATATCCAAAAGATCGTTTATATTTTTTACTTTCAGAGTTTAGGGCAGATGAGGTGCTAACAATTTTTGCAATCATTTAGAATTTATATGACATTTTTATCCACACTTAATGGCAAAATGTTAAAATCTGCATGTAGGTCAAAAGTGGGAGGCAATAAGACGCATATTCTACTTGTTTTGTCAAGTAACATACATTTTAAGTGGATATTTGTGTGTATGTGTGTTTATAGGTCAGTTTTGTTTATGGGGATCAAGTTTCCCCACAAGGACAGTAAAGTATGAAATCACCTTTGGTAATTGCAGCAAATTGTCCCCATGAGGAAAACAGCTTAATTAAACGCAATAAACATCTTAATGAAATCTAAAAGTGCAGAAAGGTTAGGATTAGGGGCATGTCCTAAAAGTTTAAGTTAGGATAGAAAATATATCATTAGTCAATGGAAAGTCCCCATCATGACAGAAAATCAATATGTGTGTGTGTGTGCACCTTAGGTTGGCCAAGAGGACTGCCACTACCATGAATCACTAAGAATAGCATCTGCTAAATGAAAATTTACTTTTTATGGTCTTTCTAAGTATAATCTGTCTACCATATTTAAAAAGCCTTTGTTTTTACATACTGTATAGAGATGTAAACTAGCAAAATTGCTATTCCTCTCCTCTATAAAAGTGTTAACTTGCAAATGGTGCCATAAAGGAACTATTTTTATTTGAAAAATAAATAAGTAAATAAATAAATAAATAAATAAATAAGAATTTACCTAATGTATGCTCATTTAATAACACAAAATATTAAGGCTGACTTAATGAAATATTACCACATTTTATGTTAATGTTTTCAGTGTCTATGAACTAGGATTAAACTACCTTGTATAATATAAAAATTATATCTAAATTCAAAAACCTTAAATGAAGAATCTGAAACTAAATTTAAAATCAAATGAATTTAGAATTAAATATAAAAAAAATGGAAGCATTAAATTATAATCCACGTTATAATGTTTAAATGTGCTTACTGTCCATTTGAACAAACTTATTTACAATTTTTTCAGCTGCTTACACACATTTTCAAACCTTTGCCTCTTATTTTTAATTGCACACATAAAATGCAAAATGGCTCATATTTCGTATCATTTGCAAACACCTTTGCTATAATATTAATTCCTAAAAAAAATGTACATGCTTGCTTTGCAAAAAGTGAAAAATTCAAAAGGCAAAAGACAAAAGTCAAAGGCATTAGTGTATGGTTTTGTAGATTTGCCGTGTGGTTTCAGAAACTGTGTGATAAGTAAAGATTTTGTGTACAAGCAGTTTTAAAAAAAAAATGTAATCAACATTTTATAATTCACTGTACAAAGATGCCAAACATATAGGTATAAATCTGTCATTAAGTATTTATGAAAAACCTATATACAAATTTATGACAGCTTTATTGATCACATCATTTTGCAATGAACCCTCAGAGCCAAAGTTTAATTTCTGTCTAAGCTCTAAATTTTGAAAGCTATATGTATGTGTGTGTGTGTGTGTGTGTGTGTACTGTTTGGAGGAACAGAAAGCCAAAAGCTTCTGAGCTACTAGTAATCTAGTCTCTGGATTTGACAACTGATGTTGGCTGGCACTGCCATGCATCTGTTCTGAGCAGGAACAGCTTACACGGATGTTTTCTTGCTGATGACACTTAAATAACTGGGATGGGATTCTGTTATTAGAAATGGGATTTTGCGGTGTAATCATTTCTAGCGGTTAGGGAAACCTCTATCAATTACATTCAGCATTAGATTTTTACATTTTATGTGGAAAATGTGAGTGGTGCATTACTGTGCAAAATCACCACCATCATAACCTACAGCACATGGCAAATGGTTGCTAGGGTATTGTAGATGGTTGCTTCCTGGTCCAATTCAAAAAGTATCCATTATATTTTGCAGAGGGTTAGTGTTTTCTCCAGTGATTTTTGTAAGCTGTTTATATTTTCTTTTTTTGCAACAATAAATCCCAAGCAACTGATATAAGTAAGCATTAAATGTGTTTTTTATTCACAGAACCACCATATTTTCAATGCAGTTACAACAAAAGGAACTAGTCAAAGGCATGTGAGGGACTTTTAAATTGCAAATCAAGCCTTAGTGAAAAGAAAATTGTATATACTGTATATGAACCACAGGTCTAGCAATGTAAGAATATGTATAAAGAATGTGTCCCTGAGCGACATGATTCATGCTTCCTTATCCCCATTTCCATTCACGAGTCTTCATGTATAGCTTGTCATTCTGTGTCAGTCAATATCCTTCCTCATTTGTTAAGGCTTCCATCCTGTCTCCTCTTTTTTATGTCTGTGCTCTTCAGAAAAAGCAAGTTAGGCCATTCTAGGGTGCGATGGCACCAAATTACCTTACGAGTGTTATGTTTCCTTTCCGGCAATGTAAAGATCAATGAATCATTCCAATTTTGATCTTGCTTCTCATGTGTCACTGCAAGACAACAAAACAGTCTTCCGAGTCCTTCTGATGATGTTCATGAATCATCTTTTTCATGAGAAAACTACAGCTGCTTGAAAGCTGAAGTGATTTATTTTTTAATGTTAAAATACTCCTCATATTCTTGCTTAATATGTCGAGAACTATAAATAATCCTTTTGTAGAATGATTTTCCTCAAATATATCTCTGTGCTGCTGTGGTCTAACAAAATGCATTGATTTTCAATTGAGATAAATTGAATTTTACAGAAGTATGTCGTAAACCATTTAATCAGGAACCATTTAACCATCCCTTGAGTTAGCTGGCAATGAAATTGACCATGTGTTCAGAATCTCAATAGACAAAAGCCACAGCCTCCTTCTAAAATGTTGCATTTTGATTGAGACACAATAGTAAAAAGTAAAAAATACAAAAATGTATATATATATTTTTTTTTTTACAATTTAAAGGTTTTTTTAGTGTTCAGTATCACATGATCCTTGAAAAATAAGTCTAATATGTCAATGCTCAACATATGCTCAATGCTGTCAGGTGCTCAACATATATTTCTTAATCAATGTTGAAATCAGTCTTTACTGCCATCTTTGATCCTTGTAATACACAAATGCTTAATAAAAGTATTAATTATTATTTTTTATTAATTTATTTCTGCCTCTTTTGATCACGTTAAAATAAAAAGAACAACGACAAGTACTGTCATGAAACTCTAGGTGGCGCAGACTGGGTCCTTAATACACACTGATGGCATTCACAGCATTAAACTACTTGGCACAAGCTGATTGGTTCATGTTGTATACGCAGCCAATAAACTTGCTGCTGGTCAGCATTTACTAAAGCATTTTGCAGCTCACTTTCAGATTTTTTCTGAAACCCTCCACCTTCCCCAGCTCCACCTGTATAGATCTGCTATGGGTTATTATACATGCTATTTGTGCAGCATCAGTATGTCTTAAATACTCACAGCAACGTATCAGCGTTATGTATTGCCCAGCCTGGTCTCATGAAAAGGCAAATAAATATGCCAAATAAAAATAAAAAACGCATGGTATTGAAATGCAAAAATTTACTTTGGCGTGCATATGATATACTGTTTTCACATGCATATGATACGAAATTTCTTGGCGTGTATATGATACGCAGTTCTCACATACATATGATATTAATCTACCCCACAACCCTAATCCTACCCATTGCGTAGCATATACAGTCCATTTTCGCATATCAATACCATAAGTTTTCATTTTTAATTGCCAAACTATTTATACGCACTTTCGTAACAAGTTTCTGTGCTTGCTTTGCAGCAGCAGCAAAAGCTACAACAACATCTATAAAAGCAGCAGCTATTCAGCAGCATAGCAGAACTCTTCCGCCATGACCAAATACATTGATACTGTCATATCCATTACCATGTTTTCATGATATAACTTTTGCTATGTCAAAAATGCTACAAGACAAAGGTAAGGCCCTTTAAGGTTTTCGTACATCTCAACAAGTCTAACATAACCAAAGGCAACACTTCGGGGTGTCTGTAAGATATCTGTTTGTCCGACAAAAGATGGGGGAGTATTCAGGAAACCTGTTTGAAAACAATCCTTGCTATTTTGTCTGGTGATGCTAGTTGTGCAGAAATTACACACTTCAGCTCATATTCATAGTCTAACCTACATTTCTCTGCTTTGCTCAGCTCATTAGAGAATGCTGGACTCCCAATGTCATGACAGAAACGCCCTCCAGTTTACAACAAAGAGAAACTGGGCCTCACCGTTCCATGGTTAGCAATGTTAACGTCAGCACTGTGCCAGCCACTGCTTTGCTCTCATTGTGTGCAGGACAGAAGAAACATTGTGCCATTAAACCACAATCTCGTCTCTGGGGGCCATCAGCCAGGCAGGTGTGCTGTTGAAAATAAAATTCACCAAAGGGGCATGGCATTATTCTTTCTAACTCTGGTGCGGGAGGGGTTGAGGTCGTTGCATCCACTTGCACATTAGCAAGACAGATGAGCAAAGCCTTTCTGCAAGCTTACAGTCTTTGACTTTCACAGATGGCCAGTGTATTTATGGGGTCTCCCTGAATTTAACAAAGGCAGAGTAGTGAAGGAGTGCACAGTCACCAAAAAAGTTGCAGAGCTGCACATTGTCAAACTTTTCTGGGCTCGACAGCCCTCGATGAGAGTCTTATTATCACAAGGATCTCATGCTGAGAAACTCTGACAATTTTCTGAACAGAAACTGAGCTTTGTAGAATTACATCATGCATATCTCTTTACCTGAATATGCTACAAATCTAACAGTGAACAATATGGCTACAAATTTAGATGAAACCAAGGAGTTAAGATTTGGTCCTCACAAGCCCCCACTGGTAGATGGTCTAAACATTAAATGTATTAAATGTCAAACAAATTCAGCTGAATTTGGCATTATTCCTTTTAACTCTGGTCTGGGAGGGGTTGAAGTCATTTTATGGCATTTCCGACAATTAGTACCATACCAAAAATGAATGAACAAATATGGGCTATTAATTGCTTGTAACTGTCCAACAAGAAATAATGTTTTGAATCTAATGCATCTGAAGGGTTAGTCTAAACAGGTAACATTCCTTTATGTCTATTTTGAATGTCAATGGTCCTATTCTATTAAAAACTGTAAAAGCATTCAGTGGAATAGGGGACAGCTAATTTATATAATTACTGCAAAGTATAAGACATTTTATAAGATCTCTCCATGGTGTCTTTTTTTTCAGGGCATTTAGCACACTTCCAGGTAGACAGATTAGTCATAGCCTAAGAAAATGTACTGTGGAGCACACACACACTTTCTTAGACACACAATTTGTTCTGTTCCAAACTCTATTAAGGCACCTATGGAGACAGGATTGCAAGGATTTCCAAATGTTTGACAGCTTAATTATGCTGCCTAGTAAGATTTTAGACAAGTTTTAAGGCAGCAAGACATTTATCCTTCACAGAGAAAGTGGGAAATTCAAGATGCCAGAGGAAGTGTGAAACTTGCTCATTAAAAATACTTAAAAGTAAACTTAATATAGTGACGTATAAAAGGAGAACAATATTTGAATAACCTTAGTATAGCATACTTATATTTAAAGATTTAAACAGGAATGGTTGGCACAGAAATTCAGAAATCTGCATGCAATTTTGTCTTTTCTGACCAATGCATAAAAAAACAGCAGACAGGTTAAATGAAAGCGCAAATACACTCTCTGGCAGTTAGATGGCATTTACACAGTACAAAATCAGTCACTTATGAGCTGCTTTAAAGACAGCAGCCAAGGGAGTAGTGTGTGAAGCAGCTAAATAGGTTTTGGAACAGAGCTAATGTCTAAATTTAGCACATCCCTACCTTAGAGTCAGATCTGATTAAGATGATTCTGTTATGAACTGTTGTCTGTTATTGGGCTTCAGTGGACAATAATTTAGCCTACTGTAGTTTCAATGTAGTGTGCATCTCTTTCTGAATCTCTCATGGCTCTTGATCTTGCACTAGATTTGGCCTGATTATCTGGACTTAGAAAAGGTAGGAAAGCCAATTCATCCTCACAAGAGACCTCCTCCGGCTGATGTCCTAGATCTATAATGCTATACCAAGCATCTCTAATGTCATGACCATACCTGCTCTGAGGTTTTGTCAAACAGAAAAGCTTCTTTATCCATGCATCACATTCATTTCCAACCTAAGCTCATTAAAAAATCTGCATCTACCTTCATTTACTGTATGTAGATACATAAAATTCATTGCAGTTTCCATTTTAAATAAACACTTGTGGCAATAAAATACTTGCACAATACCATGTTATGACCTTAAAACACTTTTACCACAGAGCATGTTTTGTACACTTATATATTTTACCATTTGTTCTACATAACCAGCTCCATATGTTTGGCTTTTCTAACACAGTAAACATGCTTGGTACCTCACCTGGTACACTTGCAATGTGGATTGCTCAGCTATCAATCCTGTGTCACAATAAAAGAGGCACGGTTTCAGCAAACGTATTGCTATGTAATGGTTGCTTAACACTATCAGTTAGGTTTACTGTAGGTTAGGGTTTATAGGTGTTATTTTTTAAATGTGTCAAAACATTAACCTTTAAACGTCACTCAACAGACATTTAATTTCCTATGACAAACAATACATACATTGACCAACATAATAAAATGTTGCCAAGATTCATGTTTATCCGTTTCAGAACAGTTTCTTTCCTTGGAGGTGTAGATGCTTTTATTTGCCGTACAACATTGTTTGATTGGTGGATGAGGTGAAAGGTGTTTCATATTTCAAGGTAGCAGGTGTTAAGCTCATGACCCCTTCTGTACATTTCTATGTGTGTAAGAGAAGACATGTCTGGGCATGTTCACATGTGTGTCTGTGTATGAGTGATTGTGGAGGTGAACAAGCAAGTATCATGAGAGCTGTCGTGTCCTTGGATACCATGTGATTAATTTCTAAGTTAAAACAATAAAAAGATCAGCAGGGAATTGTGGGAGAACATGTAAATGTGTAGGACAAATCACTGACAAACAGGCAGTATGAGGCAGCATACTGTAGATAGACTATGGATGCATGACAGAGGAACTTTAATGAAGAAGAAAAAAACACAGTGTGGCACAGTTGGCAGAATCGCAAGAGAATGTAGCACAGGGCGGCACGGTGGTGCTGAGGTCATCACTGCAACCCAACACACTATAATAGATGACTGCTAAAGATCTCTTGTGTAAACAAAATAGTTCAGCACTGTGCTGCGTTGTCTGGATTTCTTATGTAACGGGGGAAAAAAACTTTATTTGTAGAGTAATACATCTATGTTTATTGCTAGAGGTTAGCTGAAGAGGGTATGTTGACAGAAAATCTCTGCAGTGCAGGATGAGTCAATATTTTGGTCTGTTTTCTTAAATCATAATCCCTTAATATTTAAAATTTAAAATGTGCTAAAAGTTTCTCAAATCTACACAAATGGATGTGTTTATCTGAAGTTTCAACACAGTCTCACGAGCAATTCGTACGAGGTGCCAAATTTGTGCCAATTCGTACTAATTCGTACGACCTCACTCGTACGATTTCGTACGATTTGT
>JAUCMR010000118.1:10858115-10891510 GCA_032357425.1 Enteromius argenteus
GCACTCTTTTTACGTGCCTTACTGCACGTTTCGCTGCAGTATCAAAGAGAAATGCCCACTGTGTGGCGTTAAAACACAGGTTTAATATGTGAACCCTGGCACATTTTTATTACGTTGATATAGGTACATATTGCTGTGCTTTTATTACGTTGCTTCAGGTACATATCATGGCAGTTCAGAATTCAAATACCCGGGGACTGTCACTAAAAGCTAATACTCTATCATTCTGGAAATATGCCCTACACCAAATCCAACCCTAAACATACAGTACAATAGTGTTAACAAATGCAAAACTGATAAAACTATTGATGAAACTGTGTGATTTCATCTTCCTTTTACACAGATCTAAACTGTTTTGTCAACCCATAGTCACAGGATTCGAACCGGAGCTCCTCGCCTCTCAAGTACATCTCTGTACTCCGTGAGTTACCGAACAAACCTACCGTCTATGGAGCTCGATATGTGTGAATTTTACTGCCTCTAGTGTTTCTTTTGAAAAGTGTACTTATTGGTACATATTTTGTGTCTCACTTAAAAGTGCACCAAGGTATGTCGTTAATGCCATGAGACCAGGTAATTAACACATGTCATGCAAAGCTGAACTTTTTCTTGAAGCTATGACACATTACAATGTTCAAAAGAGCAGCATTCATTCGAAATTGTAACATTATAATGTTGATCAAATGCATCTTTGCTCAGTAAAGGTATTCATTTAAACAGTGGTAAACTGCAGATTAACAGATATAAATATATTGCATATCACTGTAAAATATTGTAAACAATAGACTAATTTACAATACGTGTTACCAAACAACGTAGGTGCAAATACTATCTGTCTCACTTTATGACTTTGAATTAATAGTCTCTGCCTTAATTATTTTAGCTAAAGTTTATTCAAACATTTTCCCATTGGATTGTAAGTGATTTTCTTTTTATCTGTAATCACTCAATTTGTTCCACTAAGCAAACAATAATGTACTGGTTCCTCACTGGCGGCAAGAATCTACTTTACTCTATTTGCTGACAAACAGCCCCCTGCCACCCAAGGAATTATCTGCCATGCTCAACCGCTCTCTGTATAAGAAGTTATTTCTAAAGATGCACTCACATCATCCAATTTAGTAGGATGTCTGCAGAATAATGCAAACTGGTTGTGACACTAAAACATGACCTTTTAAATTGATTGTAAGATTATAATTGTTTTCGGCTTCTTTTTTTGTAGCCCTTTAGCATTGCCTGGAAATGTTTATGACATACAGTAAGTGCATGTCATAAATGCTGACAAAGCAAAGTATTGGGTAACTATGCAATATGTTCAAGTCTAGATCAGTGGGTGATGTAATATTGTTTTAATTAGTCAATTGATTAATTGTGATTAATTACGCCCAAAATGAAAGTTTTAGTTTACATAATATATGTATGTGTGCTGTGTATATTAATCAAGTATATATAAATACAAACACACATGCATGTATATATTATTATAGAAATATTTTATGTTTATATATTAAGTATATTTATAATATAAATTATATGAATATAGACATAAATATTTTCAAAATACTGTGCCTGCTGTATGTGTGCATTTATATATACATAATAAGTATACACAGAACACATACATATATTAAAAACTTTTATATTGCATGCGATTAATCGCGATTAATCATTCGACAGCACTAGTTAGATAATTTAAGAGGATTGCATATTTAATTTATTTAATAATGCAAATATAGTTTACAAAAACAGTACTATATGTTATATTATAATATAAAATACGTGTGATTGATAGGGGCCATAAGAATAGGCTATATACTGTATATCAACCCCCCAGCTAAATTTAATAGGAGGGAAATGAATGCTGTGGCATCAGCGGTTAGATTTATGGTGGTGTGTACTTGTTTTGATGTGCTGGAAGTACTTGCTTCAGGAAAAGGTGAGTTTGGCTGGAGAAACAAGCTGTTTCAGCAGAAGGAATTCCACAGAGAAAGTCCTCACATACTACACAGCCACTACCTGAGAGAGCCACCTGTGTCTCGACTAGTCGAGCCCCGTGACAGTAGAGCCAGACTGTGTGGTTAGGGGTCAGTCCAGCCCGCACAAACACACTCACACATTGTATCCCTGAACACCTGGTGGAAATGTGCATGTAGGCCAATGTCTTGTTTCGGTGTTTGTAATACAACGGCTCTTGTTCTCTCTCATATAGGTGTGCAGTCAGTCAGTGATCTGTTTGTCGAAGATTACAAGTGATTGGTGCAAACACTGCTAGCTGTCTGTGCTTGGACTTCAAGTATTTGAGGACCATGAGTGATTTAAGAGGATCAGTTCATCAGAGGTGACCAAAAGATGAGCTGTTTTATCAGACCAAAATAGAAACACGTGCTGCTGTTTGCAGAGCGCTAAATCATGTCAGCCATGCTGTAAACAGTCCTCATAGTCCCTATATATATATAGTCCCTATAAAGTTTGTTTACCCTCCCTTTGAAGACTTTTTGGAGGGATTTATGTTGATTATTATTATTATTATTATTATTATTTTATTGTTAAACAAACTTGTTATTAATTCTCTCAGATTAAGGCATTACAAATGGCTTTTTTAGCCTTGAAAAACAACCAGAATTAATTTAAAAACAACATTTGGACAAATTATAACAGTTGAACAGAACACAAACATTCTTTATGGTTGTATTTTATGCTATATGCTATACACCACACAAATAGCATGGAACACTCAATTTCAAATTGATTTAATAGAGTTTGATGTTAGCATTTTGCTAAGGTAATGACTCACAGAATATTGGATAAATATTGGATAAAGTTATTATTACACTACAAAAATGCATTGATACTTTTCAGTATTTAATTAAATGTGAATGTACTTTAACAAAATATTTTGCAGTCAGTAAGTTTTATATAGAAATTAATCATTTTATTTAGCAAGGCTAAACTGGAAAAAAAACAGCATTGAACTTTATATTGATTAAAAAAAAAACGTTTCCACAAAAATATTAAGTAGTACTTTTTTCAAGTATATAAGAAATGTATATTTGAGCATTAAATCAGCATATTAGTGTCAGACTTGTGTGCCCTTGCCCTGTGTTTTGCTCCCCATGTGTATGCCCATATTTGGTTGTTCCTGTCGTTGATTAGTTCCTTGTGTTAATTTGTTCCCAGCCGTGTTCCCCAGGTGTCTTGAGTTCTCCCCTCATTATGTCGTGTATTTAAAGTGTATTTGTCCTAGTCTCCCTTGTCGGTCTACATGTCTGCGTTATGTCCTGTGTTCCTGAGTTTAATAATTTAAAAGACTCTTGTTTCTACACTCCGCAATGCCTGTGTTCTCATTATAGCACGATTGTGACAGAAGGACCGACCATAAACCGCAGTGGAGGTTGCCGCTCGCTTCCTCTGCCTTCACCAGTGAGACCTCCCCTTCTACGCTTACGCTGAGGAGTTCTGTCAGCTGGCAAGGGAGGTGAAGTGACGACGCCACCATCATCCATTTCTTCAGGCTCGGGGTTTGTAGGCACCACCCCGTGGATCTCCCAGACACCACTGGACTGTGCTGGAGGGAGGCTATCTACCGGTGTATGGGAGACATCTGGGCACAAGCCGAAGCCAGCCCACCGGCCACAGACCCGCCGACAGACCCGATTCCCATGCCACCAGAGCGCCATCCGATGCCCGCACCGCTAGAACGCCGTTCAATGCCTGCGCTGCTAGAGCGCCGTCTGATGCCTGCACCCGCCAGAGCGCCCGCCAGAGCCTGCTTCTTCTGAGTGGCATCCAGTGTCAGCTCCACGTAAGCGCATCCCGAGTCCCGTTCCCGAGTAACGGCCAGGAGAGCCGTTCCCGATCCCTGAGAATCCAGTCTGCCGTCACGGCCAGGAGGGCCGTTCCCGATCCCTGAGAATCCAGTCTGCCCATCACGGCCAGAAGTGCCGTTCCCGGATCACGGCCAGGAGAGCCGTTCCAGTTCCCCGCAGAATCCGTTACGCAGTCACGGCCAGGAGAGCCATTCCCGAGTCCTGTTCCCAAGTCATGGCCAGGAGAGCCTTTCCTGAGCCCCTTACCCGAGTAACGGCCAGGAGAGCCACTTCAGTTCCCCGCGGATTCCGCTCTGCAGTCATGACCAGGAGAGCTGTTCCTGAGTCCTGTTCCCGAGTCACGGCCAGGAGAGCCATTACAGTTCCCTGCGGATTCTGTTCCACAGTCACGGCCAGGAGTGCCGATCCCTAACCCTGAGAATGCAGTCTGCCAGTCTCGGCCGGGTGTGCTGATCCCGATTCTGGCGACGCTGGAGCCCGTGCTGCAAGAGCGCCCTCCAGAGCTACCCGTCGGAGCCAGCTCCTCTTGATTGCCCACCAGACCTCACTGCCCCTGAGCACCCATAGAGCCATGGCCTGCAAGGGCTGGGAACGCTCCCAAGAAAATTTTGGGGGGTGGCTACATTGCAATGGGACGCACCTTCCTGGAGGGGGGAGTGATGTCAGACTTGTGTGCCCTTGCCCTGTGTTTTGCTCCCCATGCGTATGCCCATATTTAGTTGTTCCTGTCTTTGATTAGTTCCTTATGTTTATTTGTTCCCAGCCGTGTTCCCCAGGTGTCTTGAGTTCTCCCCTTATGTTGTGTATTTAAAGTGTATTTGTCCTAGTCTCCCTTGTCGGTCCTTGAGTGTCTACATGTCTGCGTTTATATCCTGTGTTCCTGAGTTTAATAATTAAAAGACTCTCGTTTCTCTCTCGCCTGTGTTCTCATTATAGCACAATTGTGACAATTAGAATGATTTCTGAAAGATCATGTGACACTAAACCTAGAATGCCTGCTAAATGTTTTTTCTCAAACACCTTTTTGATCAAATAAATATGAATTTAAAAGACTTTTGTTTTTTGTAACATTAAAATCTTAATGCCTTCAGACTTGTGAATGATCAAATAATTTCTGAGCGTGTCATAATGCATCCTGGGATTGGCTTCTCCATAAAGGTTACACGCAATGCGTCAGAATTCAGCCAAAGCAAAGTATCTTAGGAAGCAGAGTAATTAAGATGCCTACCTTTTGGAACAGATTTTGCATCAGGAGGGCGCATATGATGCCTAAAATGCTGCATCCGTAGGCAGTTCACTAGGTTTTGGAAGAGAGCTTCGGTTTCAACACTTCAGCCCAGTGTGGTGTGCCATGTAACAAAATGTTGTTTTCCTGTTTTGCAATCTTGTCAATCTACTAAATCATACACCTATGCCATAACGTCTCTCCTATCCCTATCTATGTCCTTCCATTTTGCAATACACTCCTGTCAAACAAGGTCTCATCTTCCATTTTTCATGAAGAAGTCAGTATAGGATGTTGCCCTTTGACCTTTTCTACTGCATGCATTATGATCTGCTGTGTTTCTGAGTGGGGAATTCATCATGCCAGCACCACTTGACCTCAGCACATGTGAGCTTGTGTGGAACAGATGGGACCAGGCAAGGGTTTGGGTCACAGCTGTGCTGGAGGCACTGCCCCCTGCTGATGTATCCTTGAGTCTCTTTAAAAAGCCCTCTATTGAGGTAAACCCCAAACTGCCTGCCAGTGTTGTTGTTGCTTTTTGTACTGTGCCCCCTGTAATGGCAGTGCAACATTGTTTTGGTTGGCATATTAGGGTTAATATGCATATTTATAGAGGTCTGATTCCTTGTTCCCTGCTCTATTTAACAGGAAGTGCCAGCTTACAGCGCATATACTAAAACACTGTGTTCAAAAAACTGTCTTCATGCTCCTGAGGATGCCAAAAGTCTGAATTAGCCTTTCTGACATGTATTTTTTTTTTACCTCAATTTGACTAATTTGTCTTTGACTTGGTGAAACAAAACCGGTTTTGCATTCAAACTCACATAAATGTGGTAACTGGAGCTGAAGGTATTACATTTTTTACTATATAACGGAAAGAAGCTTTTCCGTACAAAAAAATAAAATGGTGACTATGGCAGGTTATTTTCGGTGAATAACTTAAAGTTTAGTTCAGTTATTCACACAAAGCTATGCCTTAAGAGGACTTGAAATTTATGGTGTGTGTGTTTTCTTTCTTGAAGCTTGGCAGTTTTGGTCCCAATCCAGTTCTACTGTATGGAAGAAAGCAGCTTAACATCTGCTGAGCATCTCCTTTTGTGCCCCAAGAAAGAATGGAAGTCAAACAGGGTTAGAAAGACATGTGGGTGAGTGAGTGTGATGATGTTTCATAGTTTTTGGGTGCACTATCCCTTTAATCTCTCCTGTGTTACAAAATGTGCCTTTTAAACTGCTATGTACTAGCCTCAGCAACAAAGGTTTGAGTATCAGGAATCTAGTCAGGGTTTTGATTCAATTACAGCTGAAGACTGCCTGCTGTGTGATGAATAAAATTCACATCTCTACCATAAATCTTCGAACATCAAAAAGAAGAAATTTGACTACATCCACACCCTCAGTTATGCTGCTCTCACTTCATGCAATTAAGCTCACCTTCTTCTACAGCAATTATCTTGATTTATCAAGACTCTCTCAGATGCTGTTGCTTCCACCAAATGTTATGTAATAGAGGTTTGAGACAATTTTGTGTCACATAACGCTTTAAACATTAAGTTGAAAAATCAGAGCAGTCTCTGTTTGTATTTTCCTCTGATCTCTGTGGACTAGTTTCCAGAATGGTTTGGTTCAGCTAATTAGCAATGGTAGAGAGAGAGGAAGAGAGGGAGAGAGAGAGACTGAGCATGCAAAAAGAGTGGATAGATGAAGATAAGATGTCCATAATTTATATATATATATGTATAGAAAAGAAGTCCATAACTGTTCAATGGAAAGTGCAGTAATTGCATGACTTTGGGTTGATGGGTTGCTATAGAGATATTAGAAACTAAAGAAAGACTAATACTAAGGTTTATTAGTTTCCGGCACCTCTACTTTGATCTCTTAATTCTAAATTGACTGGGAAAAAAGTTGCTAACACCCAAATCAAAGATAAATGGCTGTTTTATTGACAGATTTAACTAAATATGTTTCCAAAACAAAATAAAACATAGAATAAACAAAATCAATCAAAACATAAAACACAAAACAAAACATAAAACAAACAAACCAAAACAAGAAAACAAAATAAAAAACAAAAACAAAACAAAAGTGGGGGGTTGTGGGGGTCATGTTTGCCCAGTTACTATGGCTGCTACACCCCTGCAAGCACTGGTGCCACTTCAAAGAGATTAGATGTGGGTCCATATTTGTCTGTCCAAATTTTTCCAGTGCCAAAGCACATCCTGCCTTCCCTGATGACTAGCCTCATATAACGCCTATAGCTGATGAGTCCACCATGGACCCTGATGAAGGCAAAGGGATTGTATCAATAGGCTGCACTTAGAGATGGATGAGGCACCATGCAGGGACAGTGGTAACTGCCCTACTTCTCGCAATGAGTTTGGATTTGAAGCCTAACCGACCTGCTCATTTTACTATAGTTCCTCATCCCAAGCTTCTACTGAAATTCTTTTGAAATATTGGATAGGATGTGCAAATTTTCTATTCCCTCAATGGTGACCTCGTTTGGCTCCAGTTCATACTGCATACCATCATATTTATATTCATCTTCATTTAAAAAATAACTCTGTAATCTGATGCTATCTTCGAATCCGCAGGAGAAAAAAAAACATGCACACAACATTGCACTTCGGGTTCATGCTTTTCCAATATTTTCCAAAGCTTTCGCTGAACACAGAGTGCATCAGAAGCAGCTTCTTAATGATAAAAGCCTTTCACTGGCCTTGCAACTTTCCCTCCTCCCATAAAATTTTAACATTTCTAATTTATTATATATTAATTACCCTTTATTTATGCATTACGTAACAGCTTACGCGAACATCTCTCATGTAAGACCCTCATCATTTATTTACTGCCTTTACAGAAGTGACAGAGTCAGACAGACCATCACACACCAAAATGAGATAAAGATTCGAAAAAAGCTGCTCACATATTCTCAGAGGGTAAAGCGAACGCTATCACTTATTCCGCCAGCTCTGGTTTGATTCTCCTGACTCTCTTTTTCCTCTAAGTATCTCCCGTTGATTGTTTTCCCTGCCGGCCTTGAGTTTTGTCCTCTCAGATAAGTGTTCATGAGAGACGTGACACACTCAGCCTAATCAGCTCTAACAGGTAAAGGACAAAATAGTCCCTTGTCTGTTTGTTTCTTCAGGAATTTAGGTTTAAGAGTTGAGCCGGAGATGCAAAACTCAAATCAAACGATAGCGGTGAGATCCTCCTCATCGGTGATGTAAAAATACCCCCTGTCAAGAAGCACACCTTGAGTGAGACAGATGGTCTATTGATTTTATTTGAAAGGCTGCCACATGTCCCTCTCTTTTACACTGTCCTTCTTCCAGACTTTATCAACAGGATTTTAGCATTATTGTGACGGCTACTGAAAGACACATGCACTCTCAACAGCTAGACAAACTGATTGTGTAAGCTAAAATACAGCATTAAAGCATTATGGTAGTCAACCAAAGTGACTTACACAGCACTCAAGCTATACATATTTTTTTTAGCAGTATGCATGTTCAGTGGGAACTGAACCCATGACCTTGGCATTGTATGAACCATGCTGAACCAGCTGAGCTATGTAAACATGTTTCAGTAACACTGATGTCTGAGTCTTTGTGTAATAAAGGTACCAACCAGCTTGCCTGACACTCTACGCAGTGTACAAAGCAATGAATGAATTATGTTTTTCACTGCAAATTAATCAAAAGTTGATTCTAACAAATCAAAACATTTTCTTTTATAGAAACAGATTACTCACCCTCATGTAATTCCAAACTCATATACATTCATTTATTATGTGTAGTACAAGAGAATATTTTTTGAAAACTGTTTTAGCTGTTTGTCTTTTAGGAGCATTAGCATTTTTGACTTCCATAGTAGACAAAAATATATTATTTTATGTTATGTAGAAGAGAATAAGCTATATAGCTTTGGCCTGGTGAGTAAACAAAATAATTTTTCGTTTTGAAGTGATTTCAGATCAGAAATGTCTTTAAATTTTTAGACTACAATCAATTATTTGTCCTCATGTCATTCCAAACCCGCTTAACTTTATTTCTTCTGTCGAACATAAAAGAAGATATTTTGAAGATTGTCTGGATTCCAAACTGTTGTAGTTACCATTTACTTCCATTGTATGGACAAAAACACAGATATTTCTCAAAATATTTTCTCTTACGTCCCACAGATAAAAGAAGTATTACAGGTTTGGAACGACATCAGGGTGAGTAAATAATGACAGTTTTGGTTCCTATTGGCTTCTGTTGTATTTTTCTCCATGAAAGAGAAGTTAAACGGAACCAAAACTGTTTGTTTACCAACATTCATCATAAGAGATTTTTTTTGCACTTATGTTCCACAAAAGAAAGAAATGCATACAAGCTTGGAATAACATGGGGGTAAGTAAATGATGAAAGAAGTGCCATCTCTTTCAAAAGTTAACACTTTCGAGATCCATTAGCGATTGAAGCTGCCACCTTTTAATTTCATAAAAGCCGAAACCTCAGAGAAATGTTTGAGTAGAGCTGAAATTTGCATGAATTGATGTTTGGCTACAAATCACACACAAAAAAATTACAGTTAACAAACTTCTTTAAAGCATGCTGTTTCCAGCAGGTCGCTATTATAATTTGCTTGTAATTTCATGACGTGTGTAGCAGCGCTGCGTGTAACACCATTTATCTAACCTTCATTATCCCACAAAGGATTAATCTATGCTTATTACATTACTATTCAGAGGATAGAGACCCTCTAAATCTATCTGTCTTTTTCTTTCTCAGTCGTTTCTATTGGGAAAGGCCCTGAAAGGTCATATTGAGACCCTCTCACATAAATCAATAGCTGTCACAATTGTAGGGTCTCCGAGAGCCCCCATCGCCTCAGCATGCTGTAGTCTAGGCCTACGTATTTTACATTCGCAGAGGTGTCACACAAACATGTCTCAATCGCTTTTTCTGAGCCTGAGATCAACTGCTGCTCACCTTGGCAAAAGCACTGTCAAAGCCAGGCATGCAACATGAAAAAGCCAACAGGCCACATGCCTGTCAGCCTATCAGAGCCGCATGGTGGGAAAAACATCTGACAGGACTGTATCTGCACACCTGTGGGAAATCAGAGAGACTCCATTCACAAGGCAAAGCTACACCAAGGGATTATACACAACACAGCAGCTCTATGAGATACCCATTAGGCAGGCAATTTAGAAAATGGGAGGATAACGTTGCATTTATATATAATTTTATATTTGAAAAAAGGCTGATAAAGCACAGTAAATGCTGTACAGAGGCTCTCTTGAGGGTAATGACCAATTGTTAGCCAGCAGTACAAATGACTTTAAGTGAAGTATTGTACCTCACCTTGCCTTTCTTTTATGTCTTTTTTTTTATACAAATGGAAATATAATATAAAAAAAATACAAAAATCACAGCTATTTTTCAGAAAATCAGTATGGCCTTGAACTGAGCCATGAATGGAAGTATGGTATTGCTTATATAAAGTTTATGCAATCCCTTCCTTTTTAAAAGTTATATAAGCAATCTAAGAATGTGTAACTTACATTTTACACACAGTTTACCAATTATAGTCTAATTTTGCTCCACTAGCCAAATATTTATAAATAAAGCCAAAGCAGGACGTGTACTGACGGTCTGGAACATTGCAAACCCTGATAAGCAGAGTAATACAAACACTGAAGTGTCTCAGTGCCTCCTATAAATAATAATTCACATAATTAAACTGATTCATGGTTAATTTCAGGGCCGTTTGGTTGTATACTGCCATTTATGAAAGCATTAAATTGATTTACAGAAATAAGAACTGAGATACGCTAATAGAATATTGAACTGTGACACCAATGATTCTTAATTGGATTCTATAACAGGGGTTTCATCCTGTCGTGAATTGGACACTAACTAAGCTTTTCTGAAAATGAGATGGGGGAAAAAAAAGACATGTCAGGTTTTCGACCAAAAATGGCAAGTAAAGAGGTATGGAGACAATCCATTAAATAGTGAATATGCAAAAGATGCTTTTGCTAATTAAAGTAATATAAAAGTAAAAAGGCAAGGGAGATTTTTTGCCAGCGTTCCATAAGGTGCTTTATCTTGGCCAGACAGCGCGGTGCATTTCAGTGATAGCCGGAGTGAGACAGACACATTACGCACGCAGATAGCTGCACATGGACGGTTTGTGATGCCCATGTTTGATAGAGAACGCAACATACTGCGTTGCAAATTAATCTCAAACAGCCGTATGGCTGTAAAGGGCAGGAATCACCCAAGCAACTGGAGTTATTTATAGCAATTATAACACGTGTTGTTACATCTTAGGTGTGAGCTGATATATTTGGTTTAAATGGGTCAAAAAACCCTTAAAATAACTACTTTGATATTTATCTGCAGGTACTATCAATGCACAGATTGTCAGAAAGGAAATATAAGATAGAACAAACACTCTGCGTTTTTGTGAGGGAAATATCATGAGCTGTCATGCTATAAGAGCATTAAACTTCTTTTCAATTCTTAATTAATTAATTTCTTTTTTTGCATATATTATTATCAAATCGTATTGTGCTGCTGAAAATGAAAAGGCAAAACTTAAACGCTACCCCTATAAAAGAAGTTTGGTCTATGAAAATGATCAGAGTGAAATATTGATTTTCAATGCCCCCTAGTGTGGTAAGATGCTGATGTTTAAAACAGCAAAGCCACTCACAAACTTTTAAATCCAAGTTTTCTTTTTTAATAGCGAAAACCAGCAAAGCATATTCATCTGTCAATGGCTGATGTAATCATTTTAAACAACTCTGACTTTCTTGTGTACTTAGGTAGCAATGTATTATTGCTTAGAAATTTGATTTCAACTCTTCACGCCAATGCAGTTATGTATATTTATACATAATGTGCAAATGCAATCTGTTTGCCTGTAATATAAATTGCAGCACTAACGCAGAAAAGCAATACTCATTGTTTTCACCGACGATGAAGCGAAACAGTAAACAGCATATACTCTGAGATGGCTTCAAGGGAGAATGAGCCGTCACTGTCAAGATAAGTGTGTCTGTTCAGGGGGGAGGAGCTGCAAAGAGCCCAGTGAAGGACAGATAAAACATCTGCTTTGCACAGAGAGAACATTTCCTCTTAAATTACCTCCCTACCTGACAGAGAAAATGTGATATCTTACTCTCCCTAACTCCCTAAAGCCTGAAATAAAAGCCTTTAACATGATGAGAACAGTTATGAATACCATATGACCATATGAGACTCTTATCAAGTGTCCGATTACCTTTGTGCTGAAAACACATCCATTTTCTGTCTCCTGGAACATTAATAACACAACGGAACAATTATACTTGTACAATTATGCACATGCTACATCATTTTACATAGATGTGTGTGCACATAGGTGCAAGGATAAGTCGGTGTCTAAGTATGAAAGTGTGGTCGGCCTACAGAATGATGGTAAATATAACAAATACAGTGAAGCCAGTCACTATCTAAGCGATATGAAGGTAACTGAAGCCACATCTGTCGTAGACAAAGGGTATTAAAAAGCTACTCTGGTTTCTAAGAAGCTGTAAAAGAAGTCATAAAATATTCAGCTGGTAAATTACTTGGAAGTTTTAAGACTTGGTAAACAAGGGTTGCCTGCTTTAATTTAGCAGTTACGTAATTAAGAGATCTTCGCAAAAAAGTAACAATCAAACCCTATTGTAGCATTTTGCATATAATGTGATTTATGAATTGCTCCTACAAGCTCAACTGTAGGCCTGCTTTTTATTACCCAGGTGATACAAAAGTGCGCAACTGAGTGATTTTTTAGCAGTAAGTCCGCATCAAGACAGTGTTTTGTAACTGGAAACTTGCTTTTCTTTCTTTTTTTGGAGACAGCTATATATCTTATTGCAAGGAATAAAATTAATGAACACAGCAAACATCAAAAGCAAGCAATAATCTTCAGGAGCAGGACAAACCCCAACTTAACTCATAAAGCATATGATTTTAATGCAGTGATCACTTAAAAATTGCACCTAACATGCTTCCAGTGCAATCCAGTGATTTCAGTGCAACTAAAATAATACAAATAACAGCCATCATAAATGTAAAGAACTGTACGTCTTATGTGAGCAGAGCCTTACCTGCAAATGCCCCTGGTACATATTTAGTGGAGAAGGTCCCAGACTATGGATCGCAGTTAGATGAAAGCAAGAAATATGATGACTCTTCTAACGTTCATGCGTGCGAGAGTGTTCTAAAAAGTACTGAAAGAACTGCTCTTGAAATTGAGTCCAGTTAGGGAAGCCGACACACTGGAGCTGTCTCGTGAACCAAGTGCTGAATTTACGCGCACGCGATAGCTTTCGTCACCGACGCACTTTATAAGGCGAGGAGGCTTCCGAGCTTCACGCGCGCCGGCGAGTCTCTTCACCAAGTTGCCGAGGAGCGCGATGGATGCGCTGAACGCTCGAGCATCGTGCCTACGTCATAATCTCAGCCCCGGTGTGGCTCTGTGGGTTTTATCGTAGTTGGTCTGATTCTTCAGCAATTTCTCCCCCCTTTATCAGACCCTCGCTCTCTCTCCTTGTCGACTGTTCGTCCCCTCCTCTCCCCAGACCAACGGATTCAGGCGGAGCCGGTTCCGTCATTCACAGATGCTCAGTCCAGGTGTTCTCATCGTTTTAATGTTGTTCAGCTAGCAACTAACTTACTAAATCAAGTGAATGTCTCGGTACTCCTCTTCGTGAGTTGTTCTTCTTAGCTTCGGAGCAAGGAGGCGCCACTTGAATTTGTTTTGTTACGTAATACAGTGTTCAGTTGGTAGAGGTGTGATTAGGTGTGAACATATATATAATAAAAACGTATTGCTACTTTTTTCTCTAATGGTAAAAGGTATTTTTGACTTTAATAAGGAAAAGCATGTAAATTATATTAAATTAAGCTTATATAAAATTACTGATATCGCAAAATATGGAAAAATTATATTTTAAATGTTTTAATAATAAAATACATTTTTATTAATCATAAAATCATAAAAGTCTTTACTTATTCTTTATTTATATTTTATTATTATAAAATTAATTAATTACAATTATTATAAAAAATCTTATCAAATTCATTTTTTAGTAATTTAAAATTTATACAAAAAAAAATTATGTTGTAAGCAAACTAAAGATATTAACTCAAAGATTCATCCTGACTTCTAAAAACACTGGCATTAAAGAAACTGCATGGTTTGGGGGGTACTTAACAGAAGTCAATGCTGTTAAAAAGGGATCTCTTCAAGAAAATGGAACAGTCCTTATGTAATATTTTATTATCAATTAAAAATATGCCCTCTATTCAGTTCATGAAGAATGGTGATTAGATTAATGAAATATTTATAAGAGAGAGCAAGAATAGATATCTTCATTTATTCAAATAATGTGTCTGCAGTAAGATTTTTACAATACTCTGAGTATGATAAATATGACTGTTATTTAAAAAATGTAAGACTCAGTTCTATTTTTGTTCATTCCATGATGTACGATATCACCTTTACATACAATGACATATAGACAAGTAACTGAATCTATAGGGAAGCTTCATGGGTTGGGTTAGTAGTCTGCCATTGAATATAGTCTGACAACTGTCTAAAAGTATTCATTGCTTTCTGTCAACAGAACAGCATCGTTATTTATCTCATATGAGAGTCAGAGACCTACCTGTGTTTGTGTGGCCTGCTGCTGGTTATAAGGACATACGAGGTCAGTGATAGATATGGTGCATGGCTGAGAAGGGGTTAAGCTCCAAGTAAGGGTTTCCAGGCCTGGATGGGAATATTGATGTCACTCAATGACACTCCAGGCTTGCAAACAGACCAGGACCAATGGAAAAAGTGACTGTACCCAGTGACATCACTAGGTCTGGATGAGCTGCGGAAAAAAACAAAAACAGAATACACAGATAATTTTTTGATCACGCTTGAAAAAAGGTACAAAGCTATTACTAGGGTGGTACCCTATAGAGTAAAAAATAAAAATAAAAGGTGCATCTTTGTACCTTATCTATACCTATTATAAGTACCTTAAAGGTACATATTTAATTAATGCTTTGGTAACAACTTTGATATACTTCTTTCAGCTTTCTATTTTGACAGCATAAATAGAAAGATGAAAATTAAAAATGAAATGTTTTGTTCAAATTCAAAGATCTAAGCCTTAGATCTCTGAATTTGATCAAAACTTTTCATTTTTAATGAGTAAAGCATAAGTCTAAGGATTAGCATAAGATTCTAAGGAAAGGACTCAGCTGTGACTTCTCACCCCACTTCTTGTTTTCTGACATATCCTAGAATTTGTTTATATTTTTTCTCATATTTTTCCTGCATTGTAAAAGGATACAAAGGAGAATTATTTTTGCAATAATCTTAGTAGGTACTTTGACTAACATGACTCATGCATTTAGAGGTGTTCGTAATCTCTTTCTAAAACAGGATTTGTTCTGTTTTTTGTCATAAATCTGAGGTAAAAAGATTTTTGATGAACAGTTGTTCCCTTTATCTGAGTACTATAATGCAGATTGATATAATATAAAGCCATTAAACACACTGTTCATAGAAAATGTTTCTCTAAAAGGCATTTCATTGCTTCAGGAGCAAAATTTCTGTGGCATTCAGTTCTCTCGTAAATGTCACCAATATGTCACTGAAGATAATTTTAAAACAATAGCTCTCTGGAAGTGGATAAACTGATTAGGAGACTGCAGTAATTGTCAGTGGTGTTGTAACTCAGTACGCTGGAGGGATTTCTTAGACGTCCTGTACTCATTAAAAAGGAGGGCATGATTTATTATCGTCTATAATTGCAATACTGAATCATAAACGATTGTTGCTTGTGCATGTTAAATTTGAGTGATCTTTTGTCCTGTTTCCAGTCATGTAGTACTGTAACGTAAGAATGATGAGCCTGCTAGATTATTGATCGTAAAAACAAACAGAGAAAGCATCAACCCGATACAAATAGTCCCTGAGTCGAAATTTAGGTAACTAAGCGAAAAAGGGGAAAAGAGATGCTGGGACTATCTATCACTGTAATGAATACTGTCTGCCTACCAGACCAAAGTTTGAAAGCTAATTTCATTCACCATTGATGCTTTAAATGAATAGTTATGACAAGTGCAACAGCAGGTCTTGCTTTTACAGCTTGTTATTGCTTTATGTATTGTGTGGGATCTTGTGAAATCCCTCTACCGGCTTTTAACAGTATTTAAACATTAAGACAGCAGCTGGAGCCATTAATATCCCTTTATTACACAGTTCCTCTTTGAATCTTAAGCTACAAATGTCATTCCTCACCAGTTGTGATTGTAAGAACTTTACCCTAAATAGTAACAACATTGTGGTTTTATAAATTAACCTAAATTTACAGTTAAAAAAATATCATATATCATTAACTGATGATATGTTATGTATATATTATGTATATATCATGAACTCATATAAAGCAAATATTCTAAAATTTGTTTTGTATCCTTATAATGTTACAGCTCCCACAATAAAAACATAATAAGAAAATCAAAAATGATCATCATATGTACAAAAGATATCAAATAAATGTGGTGTACACATGTGTGTATGTGCATTCTGTATTTGTCACATTGTAGTTGTAGAGTTTAAAAAATCCTGCAGAATATACATTGTCATCTTGCCTCAAAGTGATTTGAATAAACATAACGTCATAAATACAGTATATGACTTCCTAACTCATAAATATGGTGGACTGGAAAGCCAGTTTATGTTTTGATTTACTGTACATTATAAGATTCTTTTTTATATATAGTGGTCTGCAGATGAAAGGGAGTTATAAAGGGTTGAAACAACATAGCAGGTAATACATTTTGGGGTGAACTGTTCCTTTAAATAGAGACCAGGAAACTCCATAAAACAGGGGCTCTATGTATAGTCTATATATCAGACAGAATGAGCTTCTTCTACCGTCAATCAGAATTGGCCCTGTGACCTCCCCACCAGCACCCTGACAGAGCCATAATTAGCTGTCTGCTGTCTATAATACCTCAGCACACTCAGATGGCGTGTACACATAAAAAGAGTTAAGTGTATCCCCGCCATCATTTGCTTGAAGCTTCCACGTCTGACAAAACAATGTTAACAATGTCACTGTTTTAAATTACATTTTTATCATCTCTCTGCACCATTTAATGCATTTGAAGTATTTTTGTATTTCTCTGGGGGTAAATGACAGCTTTGCTTCATTTGAAAGCAATGCTATCATTGAGACATAAGACAAAAATGAAAGTTGGACTGAGAGGGAACTGTGGATCTTGAGGGATTTAGAGCCCGTGATCTCATTTCCTAGTGTATTTTTAAAGCCCAGATGATCCATCTTGGGTCCATAAATCTCTCTTGCATTGGAGAGAACCATGAAGCACCTTGCGAAAGCTTGACGTGAGGAGTGCAGCGCTGCTAATGAACTTTGAAATGGGAGTGAGCAGCAAGGGCTATCAATTATAATAACAGCCTCCCCCTCTTTCAGACAGAGCAGCATCCGTCCCCATTATGGTCCAACACCTCCACCATGTTTAGCCTCATTAAGCAACTCTCCTCAATAAAAACGAGGGCCAAAGGCCTCATCACATTGTTACACTGCTTGAAGTTGATAGATTCACATTTTGGCAAAGTCACATATTTATATACCTTGGCATATTTTAATATCATTATGACAAATGTCATCAAAACTCCTGTAATGTCAGTCAAAACGCCTATAGAAATCCTATAGATTTGAAGTCAACGTAAAAAGGAAAAAGGAGACCACTTAAAAATATTAGTTAAAAACTTAAACTTCAAAAAGTGTCATGCTGATTTCATAAAAGTAAAGTGCAAAAAGGTAAAAGTGTTTTAAGAGAAGTGTATTTTAATAACTCTACAAATATCATGTGCTGTAACAAAGAAATAAAAAGTAATATCTTTTTTCCTTACACCTTAAATATATATTATTATGGTAACATTAATTAATGACATATTGGCTGTTTATTAATCCCTATATAGCACATATTCTGAATGACCATGTCCTACATCCCTAATCATTAATTCATAAATATTTTACGTTTTTGAGGATTCACACTGCATTATGTTCTTTTATATTTATCATATTGGTTGGATCACATGACTTAAATACACTAAATTACTTTGGAAAATAAATGTTGGTAACAGAATAGCTAACACTTATTAACTAACTACAACTTTTTCTTCAATAAATTCTTAATTTGCTGCATATTAATTTAATAAGGTTAGATATTGGGTAGGATTAGGCATGTGGAATAAGGTCATGCAGAATAAGGCATTAATATGTGCTTAATTAGCACTAACAACTGGCTAATATTCTAGTAATATGCAAGGTAATAAGCAACTAATAAGTGTAACTGTAAAATGAAGTGTTGCCTATAATTTAAATTTATATTTTGTCATTATGCTAACAGAACCATTGCATCACTGCTACATTAAAATAAAAATTAACGCAAAAAATACCAACACATTTTAATTGAGAAAATCAAAAACACTCTTAATAGAAGAATAAGGACTAATAGAATTGAAGGACGAATAGAATTGAAGTTGTTGTATGTATTTGTTGTAGTGTATTTGGTAACACTTATAGGGAACTTATAGGAAGAATAAGGAACACTTATTCACTATTAACAAGGACTTTTTTCCTCAATAAATTCCTAATTTGACACTCATTAATAGTTAGTAAGGTTGTTGTTAAGTTTAGGTATTGGGTAGGAATAGGGATGTAGAATAAGCTCATGTAGAATAAGGCATTAATATGCTTAATTAACACTAATAAATGGCTGATATTCTAGTAATATGCATGCTAGTTAAGAGGCCCTAAAATAAAGTGTTACCGTGTACTTTCTAATAAATCAATAGACATGGCAAGAGGAAGACATATGATGGAACCTACATATTTCAGCGATAGATGTAAAGCAGAAACACACAGGTGTCCCATCTTTGCTCTATTCTGATAACCAAAGGCTTCTTTGTTGGCCCTGAGGACTGAGACAAGCTTGTACATGTTGCTGTGATAGAGAGACAAAATTGGGACAGGCAATTAGTCATGATTAGTCCTTAGCAACCAGCAATTAATTATCGGGTGACACATTCGTAGGCCTGCTTCAAGAGGTAAGAAAACTTTTTAAGACCAGAGCAAGCAACATTTGACAGTGCATTGAGAGCATGGATACCCATATACTGCAAAACATAGATACACTTAACACGGCCAGCGGAATACTCTGCATACAGAGTCTAATCTACATGATAAATGATCATGTCGAGACGGCATTCTTTATTACAGCCACTGAGGAACAAAAGCCCACCGCTGAGGTGAAAGGGATCTGAAAGTAAGATATTACAGTAGACACATAAAACATAACACAAAATAATGTAAGATGATATATGTGGCTAGTTTATAAAGTTAAAAGTGAAGTGGGTTGCCAACTATGGGATTAATTTCGGAGCGTTTGCAGACTGTTCCAGTGACTACAAAGCAATGGCGAGGCCTCAAGGGACAAAGCTTTTCGAGTAGCCGATGGTTCAGCAAATTTGTTACCGGTTTGTTTTAAAGTCCTGTCAAAAGTTGCTCCCCTGAAATGGTTTGTGTGGTTTTTGCCTCTGATGAGGTGTTTGTTTCTGAAGACAGAGGTTATGTCAATATAAGCAGACCTGTTTTTAGGAGAGGCAGAAGAATGGGCCCCTGGGAACATATCAGAACATGGTGACAAAAATAGCTGTTCTCTGGGGCCACACTTAGACTGAAGTGACAGGACATGATCTCCTGGTTTTCAAAACATTAGATCAGCTGCTTTCTTGAGCCAAATCTTTATCTCCACCATCTGCCAGTGCGATTCAGCTAATCCAAAATAAATGAGTGATGTAAAAGATTCAATTTGCAAGAAGAGGCATTTTTTGGGTTTTTTTGGGCTTGGGTTATTGTTTTTCCTGAGCTTACATAAATCAGGATCAAGCTTTACAACAGTATTAGAATGTGTTTCTTATCTAACAATGAATGACTGCATGACCAATATGCAGTATATAACTGAAAAAGTGTGGTTTCCTTTTTTATGGCACAATTTATAATGATATGCTTACTCTTGCTTAAACAGATAATTTAAGGAAGGTTCATTGGTGAGTCTTTCTCCTCTGTAACTCAACAAGAGAACCCTGTTTGCTCTTTAACATAATGAATATGACTAAAAACTGAGGTAATCAAGCTCTAGAATGACAAAAAATGCACAATAAAACTCATTTTCATCACCTTCATGAAAGCATTTAATTTTAACAAATCAGCTGATTCCATTTACAAAGCCTATTTGAATGATTCATTCACAAAATATTTTTTTGAAGAATGTTGGTAACAGTTGCTGCTGGTAGCCATTGGAAAAATACTACACTGTAAAAAAAACAAATCCGTAAATTTTACGGTACAAAAAAATGGCAGCTGTGGTTGCTGACATTGGACAATAAAAAATATGGTAACAATGTGTTAGGTTTTACTGGTTTAAGTTAAAAATACAGTTAAATTCTGTCATTTCATTAACTGATATAATGTTAATATACCAAAGTACTGAAATCTGTTTCATTTCAACAAATGCAGGTGGTGATGAGAAAGTCACATGATGAACCAAAGCCCATCACAAGCAGCTTTTAAATATACAGATATAAAAAATTATTTGACACACAAAAAAAAAATGTTTTACTTCAAAAGACTTGAAATATAGTGCGCATAATGCTATATAATATAACTATATAATATAGTTTTGTATCATGATTTTGCATACTTTATGATGCTTGATTGTCATCATTGATTGTAACTGCATATTAAAAGAGCAACATTTTTCCTTTTCTGTTCCATGGACTGAGGTCATAGTCATAAAAAGTTTGGGACGTATACTAAATAATGACAGAGGTATTTTTGGGTGAACTGTTCCTTTAAGGCATTTCTAACAAACAAACAAGCAGTGGAAGCAATGTGATTCAATATCACTATGACCTCTTGTCAAGAGATGTAAAATCAGGACATGTTAAATTAATACACACTAAGCTGTCCTGAACAGCTGTATGCTGTCTGTGTAAATTAAGACAAGATTTGTTCAAGTGTTACTCCATCAGCTTTAGTTTTAGTGCTTGAATGCAGATGTATGTTACACAACCACACCATAGACTTGAGGCAAAAAATAATAAGGGAATGTTCTCATTAGTGAAGAGGTAGAGAAGGCCAGAAGGTGGCTCAATTATAATACCTACAATTGACACAAAAGTGAGAGACAGTATTATTATACACTTGAACTGTGCAAAGCTTTTGGGTCTGACTGCCTCTTAATCTTGGACTGTTTCTGTGGCAGTGCCTTACCCTTCATTTTAATAGCTATGGCATTCCCAAAAGTATTGCATCTATCTCACTGTGATGCAGTGTAAAGGCGTGTAATATCATTAACAAAGATACTTTTATTGTCAGGTGTAGATCAGGCCCAGAGAACTGACAAATTGTCTAAATAAACATCCAGTAAAACTGATAAAATAATCCTAAAATATATGAATATGGACTGATAACATAGTTCCCCCCTCACATTTGGCCAATTTGTTTTTTGGATTAAGGCCTCAAAAAAAAAAAAAAAAAAAATCACATTTGATTGTTCCTTATTTGATTGATTTTTGCAGTTTGAGTGATCCCTTGAACTCGATTATGTTTTAATTCTAAGATTGGTTTGCTCTTGGCCTGAATTATCAAATAGTTTATGACAAATGACTATTATGTTAAAATAAATACAAAAATTAATTAATTCATAATATGGCTGCAAAATGATTAATTGTGTTTAATGTTTATGTTTACATACTATATGTGTGTGTACTGTATATTTATTGTGTGTATATATATATATATAAATACACACACACGCAGATATATATATTCTGTATATATATGTATAAATATATATACATTTTTAAGTACTGTAGGCTAGCCTATATATATATTTATATTTGTATAAAATTTATATTATATATAAAAATAATTTTTTTAGATTTAAATCTAACATACTTTTTATTAAATATATAATCTAAATGTATGTGTGTATTTATATATACATAATAAATAAGCACAGCACACACATAAAAATAAACTTTTATTTTAAATGCGATTAATCATTTTGTAGCCCTAATAAATAAATACATTAATTGGTAATTTAGTATTAATTTGGTATTAAGACTTAGTAATTAACAGGATATTGGGCATTAGATCCAATATTCCTGGCATGGAGACTTGATTGAAACATTTTTGGTATTGATGAATATTAGCATGAAACAACTTTTACATTGTTAACATTTTTCATAGTTCATAAAGACAAGTATATGAATATATGAGTCAAGTTTCCAAGTATTTGACCATGTTGTTTATGTATCTATAAGTAAATGTGTCCATGTCCTGCTCAAGTAAACATTGTTGGTTTTATTGACAATTAGGTCAGTTCATCTAACTCTTAGGATATCAACAGGAAAGAAACAGAGAAATGTGATTTGCAATAATGTTCTATTTGAAATGATTCTGCTGTATTGAACCTTCTTTGGCTATAGCTTTATCCAGCTGTGATATGTATAAATGAATAAATAAATAATAATAAGTATGCAGTGAGATGTTATGTACACTCTTTGGTTAATTAAAAATACATTATTTTCTTCCTACAGTGGGTGGACAGCAATAACAAAAGACTAGCTAAAGCACTAGATAAATTATTTATATCTACCATGTCAATATACTGAGAATGTGGCACAGTTTTATTGTTTCATAACCAGCCTTTTAATATTTAAAAGACATCTGCAAGTATTCACCTCAGAAATTAACAATAGTAAGCTAATAAAGCTGCAAAAGCTTTCAGGCAATTGCAAAGCTTTAAAGTTTGGAGTCACATGAGAATGTAAATAATATATGAGTAAATAATGAGAAAATTTTCATTTTGCAATGAGCTAGCCCTTTCATGTATGTGGTTTAAGGCTTTTCAGTGGGAAAGGATACCGGGTCATTTTGCGTCACTGAAGGTTTCTGCACTGCCACTATAAAAGTTAACCTGCTTAACCTCCACAAATAGAATAAGCAGTGAATTATTGAAGTCCTCCTTCACACCTTCCCCTGTTACGTGCATTATGTCATGTACTGTCTGCATTACTGTACTCTGTGAGTGGATGGTTTCTCATTCTTCTCCTTCATCACAGCGTAATTGGAATTATTGCACAAGCAGTTGATCCTTTATTGCACAATCCATAAATTAGAATGCTGAACCGGGGTCAATGAGCATCCGCTTAATGCTAATTATGGTCAAGTTATGCCCCGGCAACTCTCTAGTGCTTATCAGTCATTCCAGGTGACCTCACTGAACCCTTTCAATGGGAGCGCTTGGATAAAGCAAAGGGTTTTACTTGGTGTTGCAGAATAACACGGAGATTAAACTGATTGCATTTTGATTGCCTTTACTTGGTTTCCCAATTAGATTGAGTAGGTTCAGATGGTTTGGGGCAATAGATTTAGAAGCCCTGCTTCTTTTGTAATGCAAAGTGTGCATCTTAACATCTGAAATCTTCAACCAAGAAAAAGCTATAAATAGATATTTTATGTATATGAATATATATTATAGCTTTAGTTTGGGTAGTTTATTTCAAGTTGTCATTTGTTTTTATCTTACTACAGCAAAAGCACAATTCTTAGCCACAAAGGTAAAGTTGTGCATTCAAGATGTAAAATCTTTGGTAAAAACATACAGTGCATTACTGTTCAAAAGTTTGGGTCACTGCTTTTTAAGTTAATCCTTTTATTTAGCAAAGATATATTAAATAGTTTAAAAATACACTTATGTGGTTACAAAAAGATCTTTTAAACTTTTTATTAATCAAATAATGATGTTAAAATAAAAAAAAAGTAATATTAAGAAGCACAACTTTCTAATATTGATAATAAATAAGCATTTTAGACTGATATCTGAAGGATCATGTGACACTGGAGACTGAAGTAATGGAAATTCTGCTTTGCCACAACTTATATGTATTTTTAAAGTATATTAAATATATAAGCATTATTTTAAACTGTAATAATATTTTACAATATTACTGTTTTACTGTATTTTTGATTAATATTGTGATCTTACTGATTACAAAGGTTTGAACGTTAGTGTAACATCCATTATAAAGCTCATATTTTTAAGATATTTCCCTCCTCTGACCTCACAGCAGCTATGAGAGCAGTTCGTATGAGATGTCAACTCATGTATCAAACTGACTCCATCAAGCTCAAGTTAAACAAGTTCTGATTTTGCAGTGCCACTATACAGACAAATATCCACTGACACTGCACTGAAATGGAAAACTGAAATAACTGAGCAGATCTATGGCTAGTTCTTTTCATGGTTTCCCCTCAACATTAACCAAAAGATGCCCCTATCTGGCAGAAAGTATACCTCTATTGTCTTAACTATTATAGAAGAAGAGGAATTTTAATGATATATGCAGAGAAATGTGTTGTACAGTCTTATAAAGGAAGGCAGAGCAATTTTGCATCCCTCTACAGCTACAGAATCCATTTGAGGTTGTGTTTTCTGGAAGAGTCTCCATTTTAACTGAATGTAGGTTAAATAATTTAATCATTGTCTCTCTAGATTTTCAGCTTAGAGTTTCTTCACAAATAATCTTCAGGCTGTTGTGTCTGCGATTTCTTTACATTTCTCAAAAGACAAGAAGTATTAGATACTCTCTGCTGCTGGAGAGCATCAGGTCTGAGGTGCATGTCATATGATGCTCCTTCAAATCTAATTGCATGCATTCAGCTCTCTCTGAAGGAGTCTAAAGTGCCAGGAAGCATTTATGCACACGGGAATGGTCTATTATGATTTTCCAAATGAAATTTTAGAGGTTTTGAAATACTAATTCTTAAAGCATCTAATGTAAGCACAGAAAAAGACTCCTTTAGCTCTTCTTTAGTCTTTTATTTCTGCCTCTTGCGAAGCTGATGTACCAGTTATGATACAAATGTATACACAACAAAATGATACTTGAATGAAGCTTGCACAAGTACACATAAAAGGCTTAATGTGCACTAAATGCCTCATGAATTTTTAATTTAGAAAAAGTTATTTAATTTTAGGTTGCATCCAAATGCTTTTGCGGTTGGTTCTGTTCTCTGAGACTGTACTTTATGTGAACTTTTAGTGTTGTAATTCATCAAAAAGCAATAAGCCATAATAAGAAAACAGAAAGAGTTGGTTATAAACCCACTGTCAGTAGACCCTTCTCTAAAGACTTACAATTATATTGGGAGAAGCAAGCTCATGATTATTGTGCATAATAAAATTCAGTCAGGAGATCAAATTATGTATACAAAACAATAATCACATCAATATGCGCAGCATTTCATTGCCATAAAATGTCATAATAGAACCCATAAATCTGAACTAATCATATTGGCAACTATGTTGTGTGTTATTTATTTCCACATGTAATGGGATTGAGTAATTGTTTTTCATCTTTACCGGTCTCTAAGTTGAAGCATCCCATTTACATTTATATTGCCACTTACAGTAATACTGCTCTGTGGGGTCAACCCTGAGTTTATAATGTGACGTGGTGACTGCTTCACTGGCTTTTTGTGCCAATACGCCTCTCAGCCCCTTATCCGTTCACCTCGGTTAAAGCTCATGGCCTTTGGATTAAGCTCATAGCCTAAGGTACAATGAGTTACCTTGGAACAGATTGAACAGTTGTACATTTCTAAAAGTATGTGTGATGAAAGGGATAGTCACCCAAAAGTTAAAATTCTTCCATTAATTACTTAACCTCCTGTGGTTCCAAAACTGTAAGATCTTCATTCATCATCACAAATTATGATATCAAATCTGAGAGCTTTCTGACCCTGCATAGACAGCTACACATCTGACACATTCAAGGCCCAGAAAGGTAGTAAAGACATTGTAAAAATAGTCCATCAGTTCAACCTTAATTCTATTAAAACAAAACTTTATTCAACAATTTTATTTACATGTGAAGACTCCACAATGTGTACGTCAACAGATTTATCTATTTAATTTTATTTTTTTAACAGAACAAGTGTGACCGGCTCCAGAGTTTAAAATTAGTGGTTGGGTTTAAGCCTAAACATGTCAAGATATCTGTAACGCTCAGACAACGACTCAACAAACAGGTTTCCATTCAGAAGGTAAGGTATTTATTAAACAGAAATCTTGACTCACAGCTGAGTATGCACAGGTGAAAATATCAACATAAGAAGTCCTAATAAATCTGTGAACGGGAGCGATCTCCTGATCGCTAAGGTCGACTGGGCAGACACAGGTAAGTATTCAGGTAAGTGGGATTCAGTGCTCGGTCCAGGTAAGTGACAAGGTACGTAATCAATCCCATAAGGCTGGTAACTCCGTGACCAGTCCTTAGTTCATTTCTCCGGCGGTAGGTAGACAAAGGTAAGGAAACAGGTTGTTACCTTGAGCTCAGCCGAGGTGCTACTGGTGACTGTGGTTCTTAAAGCGCTCAGGTAAGTGAAGACAGGTGGACCTCATTAGTAAGTGGGTGATTGGGATCGCGTGTAGGTGACTGTACTGGCATCAGTAGAACGTGACGGCGTGACAATATCAAGGTACCTTTCCATGTGGGACTGACATTTGAAATGTTACTGGTTGATTGATGGTTCGGTATAAAAGATTATTATGAGATGAAATGTTTTTGTTGGGAACTATTTATGGAAATCATTTTAATTTTCATATCTAAGCATACTCATATGTTTGGCTTGTCACAAACTGCTTTGAGAACATTCTATATGAATAGCAAAATTTGTTACCCATTTTGTGGGTGTTTTTGTGCCACTGATTTACATAATTTCAAAATTTAGTTAGCACTAAAACAATACAGACAGTGTTTGAAAATAAATAAGAGTGCAGAGTTAATTCTTAGGGAATTCCGTCTTTGATCTTTTAAGCAAACTTTCTTTAAAATTGATTCATGTGGACGTGTGAAAAAGCTATCCAACTTGCCTTCGTGCAAGGCTGTAATGATTTGTAACTCTTAAAGCATCAAATTCCTCCAGAAACCTGTGGTTTGATTATAATTTCTGAATTTCCACTCAGGCATGCCTTCGGAGTCAAGATGTTCTGTGAAAAACAGCCATAACAGTGTGTTGCATGCACATTACCACAACTGTGGGTAGATGTTTTCTTAAAACTCCTGCTGAACCTTTCAAGGTCTCATGAATTGCATAAATAGTTGTCTGCTATTGTGACTTTAGTGCTTTCCAATTTCAGAAGAGAGCTTTTTTAGTTGAGTTCTGTCTGAATTGTTAAGTAGTGTAAAAGGCAAGATTTTACTGTTGTGTGCATTTAAAATGGAACCGGAACCATTTTCAAGTAGGACTAACAAAATAACATTGAAATGTTAAGTAAATAAGAGGCTTAATCTACATTTGAAAGTGGCCTCTTTACTTTTTCATCACGCTATACCTAAAAACTCAGTATTAGCTGCAAACAAACAAATGGGGCCTTCATAGGAAATAGTTTTATAGTTTGATTGAAAATAATGCTTTAGTACTTACTAATTTTGTGGGTGTTTTTTTACAGACTGTTCCTAGAATTATACAAGAATTGAATTCTGAAGAGTCTAAAAACTGAAGCAAAGAGGAGAGCCCTTAATCTGTTTTGAGTCAGCAATTGTGATCTTTATATTTCTCAGTTCCAACTTAATTTTTTAATAATTACAACTTACTTCTTGCAATTATGACATTATATTTCACAATTGTGATTTTATATCTTAGTTTTTCATGTTTTTCATGAATTATATTCATATAGATGGATCACATGCCATCTTGTCTTCATTTCAGTTTTTGACTTGACAGATAGTCATAATATTTCACCGTTGATTTTAAAAAGATGAATGCACCAAATGTGTGGTTAGTGCCCTCGTAGTAAAGCCCTTTTTCTCTCATAATCCATTTAGGATAACACCTGCCATTACTTTAGAGGCAAAGCTCTGGTATGTTTTATCGTGGCAGAGGTAAAGCAATGAATAGTTCAGCTCAGCCAAGAATGGGCTAGTGTGGTCAAGCAGAACAGCATATTCAGAGACTGATGGGGATTTTAAAGAATTGCCTGGGGGACAGACAGGGTCGCACCCCCATTTCCTTTAACTGAGGTGGATGTGTGCGCAGGAAGATTGCCTGTCTGTAATGTCGCCTCTTCATCTTAAGTGCCATTTGACATAAATGAATTGTAGGAAATGCAAAATATGAACATGATAAATGTCTCCACCGGTTAAAGATGAAAAATATTTACTGAATCACATGCAGCCTGATTAAAGCAGTTACTGTTTTGTGACTTAAATTGCTAAGGTTATACATTCATCTTCATGTACAAGACAAGAAACGTTTGTCTGAGTTTGTGTTAAAGCAGTCAAAAGAGAAAAAATATAAAATTAGATCTGTAATTTAAGCATAGCTAATCAAAAGCGCACATTTTTATAATATATACAATGATTCTTCATCAGTACACCTGAACTTCCATGGTTCATCTGTGACTTTTCAGCAAATTTTAAATACGTGAAGTATTATTTTAATATGTTTGCCGCCACTGTTGAACATTTTCGTTTTTCCATATAATATTATAATTATCGTATTATAATAATTTGCAAATGCAATTGACTGATGGGTTTTTCTAGTTTAAGCTTACTAGTTTTCTCTTATTTTACAAACTGGCCCTAAATATAAGCAGCACTCACAGGATATTAATCAGCCTAAAAAAAATACTGAATATGGTCCGACAGAGGTAAAAGCTTATATGATAGTGGATCTTGGATAGGTTCTCACATTGGGATCTCTGAGACTTCAAATGTAAATAATGTAAAAGTACATATAAATGAGCATAAAATATCCAACAGCCCAAACCATCCTTATGAGCATAACAGAAAAAAAGCAGTCTCAGCAAACCTAAGCAGCATAAGCTTTAACCAGATGCTGACCCCTAAGTACAAAATTCATTTGGGATGAGACTTTAACCAAACTGCAGGCTCGTTTTAATCTTGCATGAGTTCTGTACCTGCTGAAGAGTGGCGAGACATTGCAAGCTGCATTGCATAAACTGTTGTGTAATGCTTTGAGAGGTTGAACCCTGCATGTCTTCTTGTGATCCCTTTTTAAGGGCAAAGAGCCCTTTTTCTTACAGGTTTATAACTGCCTTTGTGCTTCCTCTTAAGCACATCCTATGTTCATGTCTCCTAAATGTCCATTAAATAACCTGCAGACTTTTGGCAAAAAGTGCTGATTAATGGGCTTTTCAGGCTTGAATTTGTTAACCCAAGCCCTATTGAAACCCTGCAAACTTAATCCCGGATATATAAAGACAGATTTCAAAATTGTACATTGTACATGTGTAAAGGCTGGGTTTACAATAGTGATAAAACCACAGAGTGTGTGGACGATCCATTACATTGCTATAGATATTTCAAGAAAGAGTCTTGTCAGCACTTGACCATTTAACAATGAAAGACAAAGATCGGAGAGTACAGAAAAGTGCATTATTATTATATTTCACCAGAGTCTTTGTGTTTTGTATACCCTTCTCAAAAGTAAATTAAAACCAATTAAAACCAATCTCAGTCCACTGATGGAGTTCTTCTTTCAACGATCACGGTTTCAGCTGGTTTAGTATTACAGGCCTCTTGCAAGGACTTGCTATAAAAAGGAGCATTTTAAGACAATTCCAACAAAGCCAAATCAGCAGAGGATGCTCAGGAAGATCTCTCAGCTCACACAAACAAGGGATTTGCACCTGTTGCATTTGTCTCCATGGATACATTTAAGGCACCCTCAACAGGCACTGAATGTGTGCAGACTGAGAAACACTAATGCCAGAAATTATTCACATCTGCACCTAATCATTTGCCTCTGTAGTACCATGGAAACACAGCGCTGAGGAAATGCAACTGAATTGCAAGAGAGCAGAGCATAACCATTAAATTTAGCAGATTTGTGGTAATTGAGGATGGCTTAACCTGTCAGATCACAGCGACGGAGTGAGATTATTCTGTCATTTAAAACAAGATCCAGGTCCAGTGCATGCGTTTTAGCTTTTATCAGGCAGACAGGGGTTGAATAAACAATATAAAATGTAAGCTAGTATTATAGCTTTGGGTAGACCTTAAAAAAAAAATGCAATAGACACATCAGAGCATTGTGAAATGCACTGCAGTTGTTTGATTGTTTCAAATCATCCTAATTAGGTTTTATAATGTAAGTAAGAAGCAGTTTAACCAATTTAACTTCAATTAAGTTAAAACAAATAAAGTAGCCTATATATGACAATGTTGATTTGAGTTAGCCTATCATTTTATAGGCCTATGTGAGAAGAAAGAGAAACACCATCTGATGGGGTTTGTGTCTAATTATTTTGGTGGTGTATAGTGCAAAAATAGCATGAATTATGAAATTAACTTTAAATTAATTCCCTGATGATCTCTAAAATCCCTGATGACCATGCCCTGTTGTGTGTGTGCGATTAAAAGTGTAAAGTAAAATGAAATTTATAGCCTACTGACTGAATTCAATAAGTAGCCTGGTTGTAGCTATATATTGTTGACAGGTTATTTAAACTTAAATATAGGCCACTTAAAAGACTGTAAATAAAATACAGCATTTGTATTTTATTTTCTGTCATGTATCATTACTAAATTATTTTGGAGTCGTTTGCTGAATGAACTTGTTTCATTCCCGAACGAATGAATGTTTAAGGGATTCTATAATGACTTATTCATAAGACGGTAACTTGTCGCCACCTACTGGCATAATAATGTATCCTAACTTAGTCAATTCTCAACTGCTGGTAATGATTCTTGTAAGATTACAATGCCAACTTTATATAATATATCTGACTCTTTATATAAGAGTCAGATTAATGTTTTTTAAGAGTGACTTTATATAGGCCTAAATATATATTTCCAAATAACAGTGAATGTCTTTTAAACATAAATTGACTTCACAAAAGCAGCTGAGGGAGATACTGTTATCTCACTTGCCCACTTCTTGCATTGTGATACTCCAATTTGCAAATTTACAAGGTTTTTAGACATGTAAGTACAATTTAAATGAACAATTAGATGAATGTTGCTATTAGAAATATATATAACTTAATCTGATCTAATAATGTAATGTAATCTTAGACTTACTCGCAAATGTGTTTAAGAGACAGGTTTAGGAGGTTTAGGGTTTTTTTTTTTATCTTTGTCGCCTTGCTGCATCATCTGGGTCAAAGTGACAAACACCTTCTAGTCATGAGGAGAACTCGAGAAAAAAAAAAAAGAAAACTGAAAAGGACTGCATTTAAAGCTCAGTTACTGATCCCATTTGATGCTTTTTATTAAAATTCAACGTAGCCTACATGATCCTGCTATTATTATTAGGAAGCTCCTTTACATGAAAACAAAAAGCCAACAAACAAAAAAACTAAAAGAACACTGAGACATTAGTCTATACAATTCTACAGATTTGCAACCAGAAGACTTATAATTCACTTGTTCTCTCTTTATATTAATATCAGTTGTTTTGTTGGCGTTTTAAACAAAGCAGCCCTGCACTTATAAACACTTTGATAGCGTTTATAGACGTATTATTATATATTATAGATTTTGTAATATTGAAGCAATATTTGTAATATTAAGTTGAAGCAATGTAATAAAAAATGTAAAAAACAAGGACCATTGTCCAACAAGAAAGCATGTATGTCGTGGCATCGGCGGACCATTATGACGCGCCATTCTTTCGAACGTTCGGTGAGTGAAAATGCAAGTGCAAGCTAGATTTCGATCTGTAGCGAGTCGGCGATTGATTGTGAGTACACTCTTCACATTAGATTTGAAGATCTTTCTTTTAATCAATATTTTTCGTGACAGTTTAAACAGTGGGAAGTTATTATTGTCTCATGTAGGGTAATGAGAAAATAAATATGCATTCATAGTCCGTTTGAAGTTTCGGGTCTGAATTGAATATTTGCTGACAGTTATGTTCCACTACACAAGTGATATCCTCGGACATCTTAAAATAGTTTATTAATAATACATTATCACCAAAACAACTCTAATAACCAACACAACTTTTCTGTCTAATTTGTCCAGGCCTTTTTACAGAAACCTATAAATATGTAATTACGCACTAGTCTTACTTGCTTTGTTATGTTTAAAATATAGCAAAAACGATATCAGCCAGCATTTGGACTTTTGTGTGTTTACTCAACTCATTTCTCATTTTCTTTCTCTTACAGACTGTCACAGATAGTTTACTGGTGCAACTGTTCAAAATTATAAACCTTGTTTTAGATAACATGTTTTACCATCATTGCTTATCCAAGAATCTAAGCATGTCAGCCATGCATAAAGAACTCTTCATCTCCAATGATGAGCACAATGAGCTGATTACAGCCCTCCTCGCAGGGCGGTGGTGGGCGATAATGGAGGTTGAAGAGCTTTTACGCTCCTTATCTAAAAAGGGTAAGTGTGAGCATCTCCCTTCGGGCCAGTGGTGGGGAATAGTGGAGGAAGCACCTGTGCCCACTGTATTCCACAAGGAAGCACCTGCTCTGGCCATGTCCCCTGACGGAGCACCTGTGTTCACTGCATCCCCAGAGGAAGCACCTACTCTAGCCAGGACCTCTGAGGGAGCCCCTGCTCTGGCCAGGACCCCTGATGAAGCCCCTGCTCTGGTCAGGACCACTGATGAAGCCCCTGCTCTGGCCAGGACCCCTGAGGAATCACCTGTGCTCACTGCGCCCCCTGAGGGAACACCTGCTCTTGCCAGTACCCCTGATAGAGCCCCTGCTCTGGCCAGGACCCTTGAGGGAGCACCTGCTCTGGCCAGGATTCCTGATGAAGCCCCTGCTCTGGCCAGCACCCCTGAGGGAGCACCTGCTCTGGCCAGGATTCCTGATGAAGCCCCTGCTCTGGCCAGGACCCCTGAGGGAGCACCTGCTCTGGCCAGGATTCCTGATGAAGCCCCTGCTCTGGTCTGGACCCCTGAGGGAGCACCTGCTCTGGCCAGGATTCCTGATGAAGCCCCTGCTCTGGCCAGGACCCCTGATGAAGCCCCTGCTCTGGCCAGGACCCCTGATGAAGCCCCTGCTCTGGCCAGGACCCCTGAGGGAGCAACTGCTCTGGTCAGGACCACTGATGAAGCCCCTGCTCTGGCCAGGACCCCTGAGGAAGCACCTGTGCTCACTGCGCCCCCTGAGGGAACACCTGCTCTTGCCAGTACCCCTGATAGAGCCCCTGCTCTGGCCAGG
>JAUCMR010000118.1:10891610-10912769 GCA_032357425.1 Enteromius argenteus
ACCCTTGAGGGAGCACCTGCTCTGGCCAGGATTCCTGATGAAGCCCCTGCTCTGGCCGGCACCCCTGAGGGAGCACCTGTGCTCACTGTGTCCCCTGAGGAAACATCTGCTCTTGCCAGGTCCACTGAGGGAGCCCCTGTTTCTGCTGCATCCTCCGAGGAAGCACCTTATCCATCGAGGGCCGTTCTGAGAAGAAAATTAACGATCCCTACAAATATGAGGCTGTATCTGACAAGGGATGTAATTTTAACACCTTTGCCCTTGATGTCTCCGAAGGGACCACCTCCATCAGCCAGGGCCCCAAAAGGAGTACCTGCTCTCTCCACTTCCCCTGGGGGAGTACCTGTTCCCACTGTGTCCCATCAGGAAGCACCTGCTCCAGTTGGGTCCCCCAAAGGAACACCTGTTTATTCCTCATTCCCTGAAGAAACACCCACATCCGCTGAGGGTGCACCTTTTCCGGTCAGGTCTTCTAAGAGAGCACCTGTCACTGCTGCCTCCTCCAAGGAAGCTCCTACTCCAGCCAGGTCCCCTAAAGGAGCAGTTGGGTCCAACAAGTCCCCTCGGGAAGCAGCTGTGCCCATCAGGTCCATTAAGAAAGAACCCAATCCCACTGCACCCCAACGGGGAGTACCTTGGAAAAGGCTTTGTCCATGGAACACTGGAGCTTTGGTAACTCCTTCATATATCTAATTTTTACTTATTCATATAATGTTCTTAGTTTGAAATTTTGGTAGAAGTGATATGTTTTTACATTTGGTTAAATAGGCACTCATTAAGTGATGCATTAAGTGATGATGACTGTTCTTTCAACAGGACAGTGTAGATGTGGATCAGCTACCTCCACATAAAAAACAGTGTGTGGAAAATGGTCCCATAGCCTCTCCATGTTCCCAGCAAACCATGAAGAGGTTGTGCCAATGAACCGCTGAAGATGCTGTAAACCCCCCCCCCCCCCAATTAAAATTAATTGTCATCTTATTTTTTAAATGTCACTTTTAGTCCTCCATTAAGGTTTCAAAGAAATAACAAGTGTGTCTAAAAAAGTGAATGGGGAATTTCTTGTCTATCATGGTGTGTAGTGTAGATGATATAGACCATTGGTTTTCTGATATACTCAATGCCCTCTTTATCAAATTCCCGAATTCATTTTACACACCACTTGCAAATTGAAAGTAATTACATTATGGCATATTTCACCCAACAGTGCTGTGTTAGTGCATAAAAACACAAAGACTCTGTTCCATCAAGTGTTATGAGACATAAAAAAAAAATACTTTTTGGATTTAATACTGTATATTCAGGCAAAATAAATTCAAGATATAGCATACATTTTAAAAAACACATTTATTCCTGCACTCTTTCCCGTTACTACCACAAACCATGTCTAGCTCATGGTTCACATAACCTGTCTAGTTTAGGTCTATAACTAGCTGATTCATTCTTTTGGACATCAATACACTATTAGAGTTCTGCCTCATTGGGCCCTTTATTAACATGCAATTCCCGCAGTTTTTACCTCAGCAGGAGTGAGTCATTGCTCTCCGCTCCTGTTCTTATCTCTCTCAAGACTGACTTCACAGCATCAACAATTCTACAGAACTTTTGGGAGGTTATTAAAGACTAAAATTGATACAAGTTTCACTACATGAGCCGAGGACAATCAACATGATTGTTTTCTCAAATTAAATTAGCATTTTTGCTGCGGTCACATTTTAGATGGGGATTACACAGTATTGTATCAGGAATGTGGAGCTGATTTGTTATCTTCGCTTCTCATTTACTTCATCTGGATCACAGCGTGTGCTCTTGCCACTCAAAAGACAACTGGATGTACTTAAGGCTCAAGCAATTCTCCAAAGTGACTCATTGTAACTGTAATTATTCTTCTTGCTGTCATGACAGGAATGGATCACCACTCTAACAAATTACGAAGCAAAATAAACTACACTTGAGCGTCAGTTTCTTAAAGTTCACTGCAGTATGTTCAGTATTAAGTGGAAAATTATTTTACAGTGAATTAATAATTATGTTTTAATATTCTACAAAATTGTATGATAATTCTCTGATCATAGCATTTATGTTCAATTATAAAATAATTATATGAATGGAGTAAGTTTCAGAGAAAATGCATCTTACATTAAGTTGCTGTGTTTAAATATTCATGGTATGAGTGCATGTTGTAGTAAAATTTCATATGAGAAACTCTGCATATACGAATAATATGCAAAATAGAGTCAACCTGAATAACTTACTAACCTCCCATAAAGTGTGCATGATCTCAGTTAACATTATGAAAGGTAATGATAACCGACTCTTTGAAGTGAATGAGCACTTCTTCCATTATTGTTCCATTACAGGAAATTATACATACTTCAAGTGGATTGCACCTTTATCAAACTAAGCGTGGCTGGCTGGGGCAAAGATGAATGAGAATGTAACATAATTTAGTAAATGACTCTTAAAGGGAGCTGAGAGATATACAAAAGCTCTCATGGTTAAGATTTCCTCCACATTACGGCCAAGGCCTTTTAGTTTCAATATAAAAACAGGCCAGCAACTCACAAAATATTAACAGATTAAAAGAAACTGCACATTTTGCTCTGCATATTTGACATGTTCCTTCTTGAGAGAATGTTTCGCTGAAAGACTGTGCACTGTATAACAAATGAGATTTCCATTTACCTCTGCATTTCAAATGTAGCTGTGAGAATTGATCTCCATATATATGTAGTGCATGTAAAACATTCCAGATTGCATTATTCCATTCAGACCTGTGCTGAGAAGATTTGTAGCCTTCCAGTGTGGTTCTACATGCATGATTCCATGCTATTGCTTTGTCGATAATGACAGAGGTTGCTGTGTTATGATTAATTTCAGTATAACATTATCAAAAACTATTTAATGAAACATTTAATGATTTGTCCAATTAATTTCTTGCAACTAACTAGCTAGCAAGCACCAATGCACATTAAATGCACTAACTTTATTTACTAACAGTTTCTACAGTTTTTTGAAAAAGACAAATGGGAACAGACACTTTCGTCGCTTTTACCCGTGTTACCTCTGTGACTTTGGCCTGCACTCGTTTTCCTAAACTGTGTTTGTCGTTCTTGGAATGTCTGCAAAGTGACCTACTATAATTTGGTGACTGTTAGCAGTGGTCTGCGTTTGTCAGTGCAGTGTGAACTGGCCTTTACAGACTCCAATTTAACAAACCATTAAAGGAATAGCTCACCCGAAAAAGAAAGTTCTGTCATCATTTACTCACCCTCGAGTAGTTCCAAACCTGTATGAATTTCTATGTTCTGCCGAACACAAAGCAAGATATTTTGAAAAAAGTTTGACTCCAAAACAGCCTGAAAAACTTCAAAATCAGCTTTGTTTTCATCAAGCCATTCTAGTCCATTTTGCTTTGAATGCTAATGAGCTTTGCTGCCCCTGCCCCTCTCTTTCGTGGAGTGACGAGCAGACTGTAAACATCACCCGGGTAACTAACTAGCACATTGTTAGGAAAGATTATTTGCAAAGATTCATGAAAAACCTCACTTCTTCTGTAGATGAAGCTGGATCACAAATTATTTGCACAGACACAGTTTCATTCAGGCAGATCGGGGATTGGTGCATTATCTTCAAAACAAAAGTAACATTAATCCTCTGCGTCTTCAGTGGCTCAGATGTCGGGAGTAAATAACGACTGCTATATTCATTATTACATCCAACAATCGAACACCTCAATTGCTTAATCAGAAACATTCTTGTCTTCCCCTGCACTGGAGTCGACACAAAGGCTGATGACAGCTCACTAAAGGCCCGTTTACACCAAGCAGCATAACTATAAAGATGTATAGCATTAAACATATTGTTTTAAATATTAAAGAATAACAGCGTCTACACCACTACTATAAAGATAAAGGCACAGAGAAACTATATCGCTGGAATCCTTTTTTTGGTGCTGTTTAAGAGGATTATGTTGGCTGCATTACAGTGGCTTCCCCTGTACCCTCCCCTGTTGCAATGTTAGGTCTTGTGATTATATGTTTTATGTGCTTGTTGCTGAGGTATTTTTTTACCCCTGATCGCACACTGCCCTTCTCAAAGGACAGTCTGGGAGGTTTTTTTTTACCCTCGTTCTCCTAATGTATCTTATTCCTTATTTTCTATGATGGCGCCGGTAAGGTGGCTGCCGTCGCGACTCTGTGGTCACACAAAATCATTTCACTGCATATTGTACTCTGTATGATTGTGTATGTGGCAAATAAAATTTGAATTAGAAAATTTGAATATGTATTCGATTTAGGACCACATATGAAAGTGGCCTGGGCCTGATTTGTGCTGTTCAGACTGTCATAAGAAAATCAGATATGGCTCACATTTGGGCAAAAGAAATCTGATTTGGGCCACTTCAGCCTGCAGTGTGAACTAAGTCTGTCATTCTGACAGGAATCGCAGAACAGCCTGATTTGAGAAAGGGGATTTTAAAACAGGGTGTATTTTTATCATTATAAGAGGGATGTACACACACTTTCAACACACATTTATGTTTAAACAACTTGTAAAGTGAATATTGCATTCGATGACCCCTTTAAAAATTGGTTTGCACAGACTGCTACAACATTAGCTGTGGTCTTTATTATAGTAAAAATGTAGTAACCATGATGTTTGTTTGTTTATTTTTGGAAGATTCATTACTCTTTGAATAACTACAGTTTTATTACAAATACCATAGTTTGTGATTACCTTATTTTTTGTAAAAACCATGGTAAATTTTCATAAGGACAATACAATTAAGTTGTGGCCAAATGTTTATGTTACATTAACTCATTTTACTTACGTAATGTGTGTGTGCATGTGACTGTGATGTATGAACAATCATTAAAACCCACCGACTTCCTCTTCATTCTTTGCCCATTATAGACAGATACTCATTTTCACAGAGGCTTTTCAGTGACCTTTATCAAAGCTTCTGCTGAGAGTCTGAAGACATATGTTAAATACAGCAGTTCTCAAAGCTCAGTCCTGACTCTCCTGACCTTTTAATAAGAATGTGTTTGAAAACCCTCCACACTCATTTCTAAATGGCCTGTTCACCCATATTTGACAATAGCTTTGACTAGGAAGTACTGGCCTTGTTCGTATGTATGATTAGGTCCTTAAAATAACCTCATATTAACCCAGATGTGAGGATGTCTGGCGAACAGTGCTCTGTGTTCCTAGGCTGTCAAAGTAATGTTCAGAGCCATACCTCTCATTCACTGCTGATAAATTACCATACCTGCGTTTGAAGTATAAAGGCATCAAAAGCAATCTGGGTGATTAAATTGCAAAGCTTAGAGGATGCGAAACACACACAAACAAAAACGTCTGAATGCTGATGATGTGATCCAGAGCTATATCTGTAATTCACACCAGAACCATGCATCTGTTTCTGTTATTTCCCACCAGGATCGGATACAGACCCGGCAGCTGGCTGGAATTTGAACATAAAACAAACATTAGGTGGATTTTTGCTGATAAAGCAGATTTTCAGATGCTTTTTCTTATTTAACTCTTGCACGGAAATTGTAGGTATACACACAGCCATTAAGAACGCTATTTGCATTAGTCGTTTCCTTATGGAAAAATCTTGCATTATGATAAAACTATAAATGTTGCCACATTTTCATTGTACAACAATGAAATGTGTTCGCATTAGTTATTTATACTCTAGTCATATTCTCTCATACAGAAATGTGCTTCCCTTTTGACAACTTCCTGGAGGTCTACTGAGACTCCTCTCTCCTGCAAGAGCTAACATTAGAAGCGGATGCTAAATGTGGATGACTGGGTTCTTTGGGTTTTTAAAGCCATCCCCTTTGTGTAGCAACATAATGATATTAAAGCTTATAATTTTCAGACTAAAAATTCCATGGCTCAACCTTGAGCATTTATGAATTTAAACTGTTCTGACTCAGTATTCTTTTTCTTTTCTAAATGGTCTGCATAACAGTTTCCCGTAATAAAACACTCTTAGATGCCATAGACTTTCTTTAAAAATTTCTGACTGTAACAGCATCTACAGTCTATCTGTCTGTCACTTTTAAAGGCTTTTAAAACTTGAAGGCAAAGCTTTACATGCTGTTATTGCTAATGGTGCACTGATATTAATAATTTCACTGATATGTTATATAATACGTCATGAAGAATATAACAGTTTCACTGAGAATCAACTCATCAATTTTGATCAGCAAACATCTTTTGCACACGTTTTTAAATAAATTTATTTTGTATCTTTGTAAAGAAAAACAGTGAAGTTGTTGGGCGGTTGAGAACTCAATGTCACTGTAATGCTCAGTGAACACTGAACTAAGAATTTCTTTCCACTGGCAGAATCAGGACTAATATACCAGCTAATGTCGCCTGAGCGACTGGAAACAAGACAATAATTGTAACTGTAACTCTGGATAGGACTTGCATGGGGAAAGAGGACAAAAATAGTTCTGATGAAAAATCAATGTGTCTGTTTTGATGAAAAAGCTTTCTGTTCTGATTAGCCACAGTTAGCTGGCTGACAAATGGGGGTTTTATCAGTTTTACTGTTATCACGGTAGACAGATCTAAATGTAAATCAGCAAATAACATTTCAGAGTTTCACAGATCAGATGCGAAGTTCCATACTAGCATAGTCTATGTCTCAACGAAAAAAAAAAGGTAAAATACGTTATGCTGAATGTTTGGATATGTCTAAAAGCTTTAATAGTTTCTCTGTTTCACACAAGTCTCTGTGGACACTAATCTATCTTCTGCTTTAGACTATAGCTGCATGCAATATGATTGGTCTTTGCTGCTCGATAACTCCAGGTAACGAGCTGTCTAATAGAGAAGTCACAGTCTGCTTATCTTCCAGCTGCAACACTCTCTTTTAATGAGCTTTACCTAATTTCCTGCCTTTTTTATGCGCTCTCCCATTTAGCCACTGCAAGCCCTTTTCACACACTCTATTTCCTGTTCAGCTCCATTTCCAGTCAACATTAGAGCTAATTCTAGCATCATTTCTCCCTGGAAGAGCGAAGTTTAAATGATAATGGTTTAATTTGGTCATTTTGTCGGTGATAACTAAACCAAATTGATATATGTTGTATACTAAAGATACAGGAAAAACTTTAAATTGATGATGTGACACCCGGACCTTCTGCTCAGGATTCTGAGAGTCACAATGGACTCACACTGGCCATGCGAGAGCTGTTATTCAGCTCTAGCATTCCCTCATACAGTATATGAATAGTCTTTATTCTCCACTCGCTCAAAAAGAAAATGATTTCATGGGGTGAACCGCAAAAAGGCACACGTGTGGCCAAAAGCACTGAGTGCAATCGACTGGCTGATTTCTCATTAAAATCTCCATATTTCTTTAGTGTTTATTTGAAAGCCAGTCATGGCAGTCAAAGAGTAGAACACTTATATTATTAAAAGTTAAGATTTGCTTGGGGCTTTGGGTGATTGCTAGGTTGGTGCTACAGTGTTTTATGTGAGTGCATTGGTAGGCAGTTGCTATGGTTTTCTGAGTGGTTGCAAGGATGTTTATTAGGGTGCTCTGGGTGCTTGCTAGGGTGTTCAGGTTGCTAGGGTGGTCTCTGTGATTGTGAGGTCATAGCCATTTGGCACGGTGTTCTGGGTGATTGCTAAGTAGTTGTTAGGGTGTTCTGTGTGGTCATAGCCATTTGGCGAGGTGTTCTGGGTGGTTGGTAAGTGGTTGTTAAAGGAAAACTCCACCGTTTTTTCGTATTCCACTATGTTATTCCCTCAGCTTAGACGAGTTGATACATATCTGTCCCATCATAGTGCGTGCACTTAATCGCTCCAGGGCGCGGCAGCACTATGTTAGCACTTAGCTTAGCTCCATTCATTCCTTAGGTTTCGAACAGGAATTAATTTAGAAGGCACCAAACAATTCCACGTTTTTTCCTATTTAAAGACGTTACATGACTAGTTACACGATTAAGTATGGTAATACAAAATAAGACTTTTAAGATTTTTAAGCGGATAAAAAAAGATAACTATAAGGTATGGCTATAAGGAGAGCACTTTGCAGCACTGAAAACATGCCCTTTCCTTCTCCCTCTCCCTTCCATCAGTACAACCAAGGAGTGATGATATTACTGCACCGAGGTGGAAGTGCTGCAAAGTGCTCTTCTGCCATATGTTATACTGTAGGCCTCTTTTTTTATCCGCTTAAAAATCGCCACTTTTTATTTTGTGTCACCATACGTACTCGTGAAACTAGTCATGTAACCGTCTTTCAATAGGGAAAACGTGGAAGTGTTTGGTGGCTTCTAAATTCAATCCTGTTTGGATCCTAAGGAGTGAATGGAGATGGGAGAGATATGTGTCAACTCGTTGTTGAGGGAAGAACATAGTGGAATATGGAATAACAGTGGAGTTTTCCTTTAAGGTGTTCTGTTTGGATGTGTGGGCGTAGTAATTTGGCAGGGTTTTCTGGATGGTTGCTATGTTTGGGTGTTTTGTGTGATTGTGAGGTCAAAGTCATTTGGCTGGGTTTTCTGGGTGGTTGCTAAGTGGTTGTTAGGGGATTTTGTGTAGTTTTGTGGGCGTAGCCATGTTGCGGGGTGTTCTGGGTGGTTGCTAAGTCATTTTTTTGGTTGTTTGTGAGGTCATAGCCATATTCTGGTGGCTGCTTAGTGGTTGGTAGGGTGTTATGTGTGGTTGTAGCATTTGGTGGGGTTTTCTGGGTGGTTTTGTGGGCGTAGCCATTTGGCGGGGTGTTCTTGGTGGTTGCTAAGTCATTTTTTGGGTGTTTGAGGTTGTGAGGTCATAGCCATGTTCTGGGTGGTTGCTAAGTGGTTGTTAGGGTGTTCGGGTTTTGCTGTCAGGTTACAGTCATTTGGTAGTATGTGCTGGGTGGTTGCTAAGTGGCTGTTACAGTGCTCTGTGAGGGTATAGCCATTTAGCGGGACATTCTGGGTGGTGGCTAAGGGATTGCTTGGGTGTTCTGTGTGACTGTCAATACTGCTGTTATGTATTATTGCTAGACAGCTGTTGTGATGCAGTTACTAAGGTGTTGCTAGAGTATTGCTTTGTACTTTCTAAGGTATTTTAGTATGTTCTGGGCAGTTGCTTGGCAGTTGATAGAGTGTTCTGGGTGGTTGCTATGGTGTTCTGAATGGTAGCTAGGTTGTTGCTAGGGTGTCCTGGGTGCTTGCTAGATAGTTGCAGAAAGAGTGATACTCTCTTTAATCTTGCATGTTTTAAAATATCCCAAAAGCAATTACATTTTTTGATGTGATATGATTTTAAAGAGATTACCACACTAAACAACAGGGTGCAAAATATTGCAGTTTCCTGGGAACTGGTAATGCGATTTTTTTTTTGTCTACTTTTATGTTGTTTTTCTAAGAAATTATTTGAACAGCTGCAGCTCTGACATCATAAAACAGCATTACATGTGTGAGGCTGGATTCAGCACTGTCTTTTATGTAATGGCCTCACTGCTCTGAACTGTCACGATAACAACCACAAAAGCAACTCTCAGTTCAAAGAACTAGAATAACATAAAACTTGAAAATGAAACGTATTTATTAAAAACAACAGATAATGAAATTTACTGAATGTAATTCCTAAAAGAGAAGGCTATTGCTTAAAATAGACCAGTTAGTCCATGTAAACATGCTCTGCTTATTTTATATAAAGTGTATAGAGGTTAAAAGAGGGCTTAAGAAAATAGAGATGTACTATGGGGTATATACGTCAGTAGGACTGTCTTAATTTTTGTGTGCATTCTCATCATACCACCTTTGATATGAGACCTAATCATGCATTAAAGATGAGGTGAAAGGTGTAATTATTAATTGAAAAGCTCAAGTCTAAGTTGGTCTCTTCTCTGGAAGAGTAATTTGAAGTGATGAGTTTGTGGCGTAGAGGATCTCTGCTCCTGTCTTTCATATGACATCATTCTCCATCCCTGAGTCAGCTGACACTGACCAGAACAACATTTGACACTTGACAGTATTTGAATAACAGTACATTTAGCTCAATGTAAAGCTCAGTTGCTTAAAAATAATAAAATTTTTCTGGCATAATGTCTCATTGGAAAAAAAAATCCTGTTTTTCAGGAACTTTATAGTGTATATTTATGCCGGTTTGCAAGTCTAAGAGCATGCATAGATCTCCTGATTTAAATGCAGTGTACAATGCTATTTGTGGTTGAGCAGCTTGACTGAAAGATGCAATGCCAAGTTTAGTATTTGTAAGGGAAAAACATTTATCCTATATTTCAAGTTGCTGGGAGATGTATAGACAGCAATTTATGTAATAGATTGCATGGGATTTTGCAGACCACTGCAGAGACATAAGATTTACTGTTAATATAAGGGCTTTCTTCTCCCAGTTTCTCATCCTTTCACTCTTGGCTGTGATATCTCTGAAATAGCAAAGCTGTGTTTGATGAAGGATCGTATATCTCCATTGTTATATAGGCTGTAATATATGTTTTTTTTCTCCATGAACTTTACTTTCGTGCTTTGTTACTTACTTTTTTTTTTTTTTTTTTGTGTTAAGTCCACTGTTTATATTCATTTCAAATACATGCAATGAGTGGAATGAATAGGTGTAATTAATTAATGTCTTGAAAAGGTAAAAGGCTCAAGGCTCTGCAAGAAGTGGTTATTTTCTATGCTTGTATTATCGCACCATCCCCTGGTCACACTCTGCCATTACAGGTCCTCTCTGCATAAAAATAAAAAATAAATAATAAAATACTGTTTATGGTAAAAACCTGTATCTTAATATAGGGGTGAGCCTATAATTACAGGTACATTTGGTGTCCGAAGTCATTATATATATTTTTTTATGATTACAAGATGTTACAGTCCATAACAATATAATAATTAATCAAAAAAGTGTCTTAAATAGTTGAAAATAATTTTCTTCTTATCTGTATGATTGTATGTTTTTTCCATCATCAATGTGCAATCAAAATATTTTATTCATTTTATTTATAAAAGCCATAAATAGTAACTTAATTCTACAGCATTAAATTACTTAAAATGTATTGTGTTCATAAAAAAATAAAAATAAAACTGTAATTTCTGTTACACTATTGTCAGCATTGTTATTTTACATTGGTAACAGAGTTTGAAGATAACAGACTTAGGACACCAAATGTACCCGCAATTATAGAATCACCCATAGACTAAATTTCATTATTGTGTAGTGCTGAGTACAGCAGAGACATGTGGAGAACTTTATGTAATACAGATCTCCGTGGTTTTTACATGACCACTCTTCAGTCACAAGCAGAGCATTTTGAGGCTAGTTCAGAAATTACACAAATATAGCCATCATTATTCCCTGTGCTGGTTTTTGCTTAGCCGCAGGGCTTCTTTTAGACATATATTTTGTAGGCACAGAGCTTTCATAATACAGAAAACTGCTTTTATAAACTACATGAGAGAAACTTTATATATGTGCATGCATACATAATTTATTTATTTTAATTTTTTGATGGAAATTTTTTTACATAATTTACATAAAGTACCCTCTACCTATGCACACTACACTATAAAGCACGCTGTTGACATTAGGACGAGCCTTTCTATTATTAAACATTATTAGGGCTATAATACATGTTAATGTTATTAATGTGTTCAGTTTTTCATTAACTTTTAGAAAATAATATTTTATGTTATGTTATTTTGGAATCTGTATAAAATGGAGTACGTGCAAAGATGGTTAACCCATTAATAGGTTCATTAGGTTTATGCTCCAGCATCTTTTTGTCTGAACTACTTGGCATGTTTGTTAACGACAATTCGTGATATCTAAATATTTTACGTAAAGAGAACAATCTGTAAGTACACTGGCCTCGATTAAAGTCGACTGTTCATAAATGGTATTTATATGTTATCCCCTGAAGCGGAAATTTATTCCATAGCAAATAACACAGGTAACTTTTTGTCTCACACGCGCTTCCGTTCTGCTGCGTTCGAAGGACGTTGGGGGGGGGGGGGTTGCCATCGGTGACGCGTCCCTACGCAACCAAACCCCGCCCTTGTTCTTGCATCCCCGCTACGATTGGCGCATTTAATCCAGGCCTTCGAAAACTCGCAAGATGATTGGTGGAATCAGCTATCAGTCTCCCACAAAAATCTATTTACAGTAGGTTGTGAGCGGATCAAGTGTATCCGTTCAGATTAAAGCTGGATCTCACTGTAACTAAAAGCTTTTTCTTGGTGGATTTTATGTAATTAACAAGTTGTTTTGTCCGATATTTATTAGTTATTCCTCGGCGGAACGTTTTAATTCGTCTTGTTTCATCTGCTGAAGCTGAAGATCCAGGGAAAAGATGTCTTCGGATGAAGACAGAGCGAAGGAGATTCTGAAGGGGTTTAAACTGTATCCTTAAGTGATGATGGGACAGATTAGCCGGTTAGCTACAAACCTCAAACTAGCAAAACTTTGCGTTATAGCTATCTATGTTTATTCAGCTGTAAATCTGGATTAGGTGATTCATTTATCGGTTATGAAACCAGGACTTCAGTATTATTGATGCTGTAAGAGATGCTGCTTACAGTTAGCAGGACAAACTGGGAGGTGAACTATTTTCATGTTATGCTAGGCTTTCTCAGTTATTATGTTCGATACTAGATTTCAGTTTCAACAGTATCCATCTATAAATGGAAATGGTTACTAAGGACATATTTACGTCTGTGGTGTCAGACTGTCAGTCGGCTGATTTTGGATGTATTAACACTTTAAAATGTCCAGTTGAGTTTTTAAACGGTTTCTGAAATTTTGTATTTCATCCTTTTAAGTTTATAGGCTGTATATTTGAGCAGTTTGTTTATGTAGTGTGTGAATGAATAGATTGTGCCTGTTATTCTATAAATTGTATAAATATACTTGTTTTTATCAATATGCATACCTAGTTACTGGTATATGAATTTAAATTTTACTAGTGTAGTTAATTATATTGAAGAAAGTAAAACAGTCTGGCAGTGCTTATAAGACTATAGGCACTTTCAGGTATAATTCTTACTAAGTTCGAGATTTATTTGAGCATATCAGCATCAGTGCGGGCTGTTCTTTCCTTCAGTTGGAAGTTTAGTTAATGTTCACATGGGCTTCAGGATACTATGAGACTGACAGGCACCTGATTCTTGGGATCAGGTGCATTAGACAGGTGAAATCTCCTCACACAGTTTGTGCCTGCCATCACGATTACATAACATTGGCTAGTGTTTCTATAATAGGCTCTGTAAATCTGATGAGAATAATCACACTAGCACCAGAACCTTCTGATGGGGTGAAAATGGTCATGTCTGGAACATTTAGACTGCCGTGTCAGTCCTGATGTGCACTGTTTTCCAAATATTTCTGTAAGTCGACATGGGTCTACCCTGTGTGACCTTCTCTGGGAAAGCAAGGGTTTGTCTTACAGGCTGGTAATTCTTAAATCCTTGATTTGAAAGGACAGGGATTTGCTGCCTTATGCTCCTCGCATCCAACTCTATGCTGCTTTGTTGCAAAGCTGTGGAAAATTATTAAAACTTACACAAATGTTCATCTTTCAATGAAAGGATTGTGGAGGATAGTGTTGATCATATGTAAGGAAATGTTTGGGATTTACACTATTGTTAAAAGTTTGGGGTCAAGTTTTTTTTTCAAATAAATGTGCACTTATATTCAGCAAAGCTACAAATTACAAACATTTGAATACAAATTACAAAGCAAAGTATTACTTTTCTCAAAAGTGACAATATAAATCACTTTTTAAACTTTCTGTTTATCAAGAAAGAAGTTCTGAAAAAATCTGAAAATTATTAAGCAGCACAACTGTTTTCAACATTGATGATAATAATAATAATAATAGTTTCTTTAGCACCAAATCAGCATATTAGGATGATTTCTGAAGGATAATGTTACACTGAAGCCTGGAATAATGGCTGCTCAAAATTCAAATAAATGCAGCCTTGTCCAACATAAGAGATGTCTTTCAAAAACATAAATCTTACCAACCCCTAACTTTTGAATGGTAGTGAAAGTTAGATTGTCTGGGTAAAACACTTAGGTATCATTTTATATAGAATATCAAAACTTTATGCTGTAGTTGTTCATAGTAACCAGGAGAATGGGCTGGTATGCCATATATGTCACTAGCTATTTAGAAACATCTTTTTATGCATAATGTCTATTATTGCATTGGCCCTGAACATCATTTTAGAGCACAGCTTCTTCTTTTTTTGTAACCAAATATGTGCCATCTTAGTTTAGCACAGCTCTTTATAGAAGTGTGAATCTGGTACAATGTAGTTACGCAGCACAGGTCAATTTTCAAAGGCTATTTCATGCAATTTTATTTCCAGGCTTCATCATATTTGCCCTGTGTACTTTTTTACCCCAGTGTGCCCCAGAGGTGACTATTGTATGCGAAGCACCATCCCCTTGAGTGGCTACAAAAAAACACTGTGTTAAATAATGAAAAAGACAGATATTGTATTATGTGCCAAATTATGTATAAAGGTGTGTGGATTTTGTGTGCCTTCAAAGCAAGTTTTATATTTCTCTTTTAGGAACACAGTACTTTGTGTTTTTTTTGTTAAAGCTTTAGAACTAACGTAGCCTCCTTTGCCATAAATTTTAATAAGGCAAAATGTGATGTCTTTGATGTACAGATTTATTATTTGTTCTTAAATCTATACACAGTTACTTTAGCTCTTTTGCAGCGGTAACAACAGACTGGAAATGGCAACAATATGCAACAGTGGATGACTTTATAAAAACGAATGTGGCTTCCATGAAAGCATTGGTGCCGAAGGGACTAATTACCTCGACAGTGACAGTGTTTGTGAGTAAAAGGGTCTCTCCCCTGTGACTCTCTGCGTGCTCAGCAGGTGAGATCCCACAGACATCTGTCACCAGTAATCTCAAATTTAAGGGAGTAATTATTCATTTGTAGTGACCTCAGCTGTTAACCTCATATTCGGGGGGAAATATATCACAGGATATCGCACATAAAATTAATTGGAATTACGAGAATCTAAACTTTTCGTAAAGTTGGAATTTGCCAAATTGATGTTTAAGCACATTAATATGAGTGTGTATGTAACACCTAAAACATAGTTGTTGTTTTGTAGTTTATACATTATGCATGAAAATATGGGATCTATTCAGTAAAGTTAACACTTAATAGTTTCATTTTGTTCATTTTCATCATATTGAGAATGAATCCTGACTCATACTTCTGGTTATATGGGTCTTAGGATTCATTTCAAGTATTTTAATGCCTCAGAATGGTTCCATATAAATTTGAGTCTCCATAAGAATGAGTAGAACCAAATAATAATAATTAATAATAAATTCTATATAATTTTAATTGTTGTATTATTTGATAGGATTTTTATCATGAGGCCTGTTTATTCCTACAGCAACAACTTAAGGATTTGCATTTGTTAAGAAGCATTTATGTGTCGCTATTAATGCTTGAGAGATAGATTAGGATTAGTGATACATGTAGCACACTTATGCAGCCCTGACTGAGGCCTCATGGGATTGGTAACTAGGGCCTGCATTATGCACCTGTAATGACACATGCAGCCTTGTGTGAGTGTGCTTTACTAGCCTGAAAGGCTCGTACAGGTGGTCTGAAGATGAAGAGGTCAGATGTCATTGACACAGAGTAAAGGACATTGTCACAATCCATTGTTTAGCTGACAGATCTGTCTGTTTTTGGACTTAAAGTGTGGTCTGTTTCAGTTAGCCCTTCTGGGCTTGTTTGCGCTAAAGATTTATGACTAATTACTGCTAAATGCAATGATTAGATGCTCTTGAATTCAGACATAATTTCAGGGAAGTTTTTATTCATGCGTTTTGAGAATTACTCAAAGCAAGATATTAAAGTGTGTTCCTCACACAAATGTGTCTTCAGAAGAGTTGGATTGTAGTGCATATGTTTTATGGACTGCTTTTGTGCTTTTTGGAGATTGATGGTTAACATCTTTTGATGAAAGACAGTCATCGAGTTGAAAAAAATGAGAACAATTTTCATTTTAATGTGAACTGTTACTTGGACTCAATGAGCCTGCCACAAAACTCCAGTTATTGATTTAAAGATGTTTTATCTACAGTTGACATCATGCAGATTTGTGTCAAATGCCATTTTCTGGAAAGTTGACTATGACATTAGGAGTCATTTTCATTGTCAATCTGTTCAGCATACCTTAACTTGCCTTCAGAAACTGGATGAATCTTAGAGATGCAGAGACAGGGAAGGTTCTCTGGCAGGGAACTGAAGACCTCTCTCTTCCTGGGGTAGAACATGAAGGTTTGTGGTTCTCAGCATTACATTGCATTAAAGATTTAAACTATTGACTCGATTAAGCTATGCCAATTCTTCTCTTATGTCCACTACTTCACTGCTTTTTTTAGTGATGTCAGTGAGAGGTCAAGATCAGTTTTCAGTTCTGAATTTGGGACAGAATGTGCCATGTCTGGTAACTAACAGATTTGATTTTGTTTTCCAGCTCGGGTTCCTAAGAAAATCCTGAAATGTAAAGCTGTCTCCAGAGAGCTGAATTTCTCTTCAGTAGAAAAACTGGAAAAATTCCGACTGGAGCAAAAAGTTTTCTTTAAAGGCCAGTGCCTAGAAGGTTGTTCTAATTCTTTCTCGCACTTTATTGATAAGGAATAGGAGTGATGATAGTAGCGTAAAATTAGAACTCTCTTTTGGAATGTGTCTGGTTTTAAAATGATCTAAAACAGAGATGTCTTCTCAAGCAATGACAATGACTGTACTCATTGTCCATTGATAAAAACCAACATAATCCATTTAACAGTGTCACCACTGAAACCCTGTGAAAACTGACTGTCACAAGACTGTAGAGTTGCAAAAAGGGTAATACACCACTTTTATTTCCTTTAGTGTATTAAGATGAAGAAATAATGAGTACTAACCATACATTCTCATTTTTGTTTTCTGCATAAACAAGTTAACTGAACAATGCTAAAATTTGTCATATGTATGAAAAAAAAAAAAAAACTTGTGTATATATATATATAAGCTGTTTAAAAAAAAAGATCACAATACTGCATTCATACAACGTTTTTTTTTTTAAATCATATCCTGAGTTAGATTTAGTACAGTCTTGTGAACAATACAATAATACACAGGTAACTTGTTAAATATATAAACATTTACGCATACTATTTCTAATATTCTTGAATAACCTGAACAGTATATTTTAAATAAAATTTATTTCAATAACATATTCACCACTAATTCACAATGTAACAGTCAGCCATTTAAATTTGTATATTTTCTTGTCTGCATGGTTTTGGGGAATTAGAGTGATATTATATTAAATCTGAATTTCCAGAATTTATTTGTCAGGTTGCTTTATCTGTGCAATTTAAAAACCTTTTGTATTTTGCTGTAAAGAACTCAATTGAAAAGATTTGTGAAAGCCTGATTGCGAAAACAAAGCACTTACACATTACCTTGTCTTTTTTTCAGAGTGGTTTTTTGAGTTTGGCTTTGTGATTCCTAATTCTACAAACACATGGCAGTCTTTGATAGAAGCTGCACCAGAGTCACAGATGATGCCTGCAAATGTCTTAACGTAAGAGTTTTCTTGAGAAAAAATATTCTGATATTCTTAATATTAGATATTAGTAAAAGCTGCTTATGGATTAACACATAAAATTTCTTCTCTTGCAGTGGTAATGTTGTTATAGAGACCAAGTTTTATGATGACGATCTTCATGTCAGCACATCCCGGGTACGACTCTTCTACGTCTGAGACATGGAACCGTTAAATTTTTTTTTTTTTTTTACTGTCACTCCAGAGGATGGACCCATCACTACAAGTTTGAATAGCCAGAGGAGACACTCTGCAAACTGAGTATTTCTTCTGAGGCGCTGTGACAACAGCATTAAAGGGAACATTTCAGTAAAACCCAGTTTTGAGACAAATGGTCACACCAGTTTTATGGCAGATAAGGACTTGTACATAAGAGCTATCATGCTCATGACAACCTGGTTGTGTATATTACCTGTTTGTATATTTTTCTTCTTGTCCTTCTATAATTCAAACCAGCGATGTACACTGCTTCCATATCAGCTGTTTTTAAAAGGTTTGCTCCCAGTCTGTGTGGTTATTCATGGTCTCATTATTTTTTTTGTTTGTTTGTTTGTTTTTTTTTAGTTAAACTGTAAGATAGGCTGTGTTTTAAAATAAATTATATAATTATGGATTAAAATATTCATATTAATAAGTTCTCTCTGGCATTTCTCCCATAAGTGTTCTGTGTCATTTCATGTCCATGAACATGACATAAAATAAGTAGAAAATATGAACAAGCAGTTCAGATGTTTTAAAACAGTGTGTGCATTTTGATTTTTACATTAGTCACATAGAAATAACTAGAGCACAAATCTTAATGGCTGTCATTTGGGCCCAGTTAAATCAAATTTGTTTTAAATGAAATATACAGTCTTGAAAATTGCCTAGCATATAATGCTTTATAAAGATGATCCGTTCTTTACGCAGTAATGTCTAAAACGTGTATATAACCAAGAGTACTACATTACCCATAATTCCTTCCGGTTAAGCGGAAGTTGTTCTTGACGACCTTGGGTAGCTCTTGCAAGCATGGCGAATAAAGAGCCTAACGTGAGTATACTATCTTATTTTTCAAGAAATTGTATTTATAACATGATAATTTTAGAGATACTCAGTAATAAAAGGGGCAACTTTTTATACACTGTCACATTCAGCTTGGCAACAGAAATCTGAAGCAAGAGAGAACATATACAGTACATGGTCAGTAACCCTGGTCTGCTCATTCACTAAAGCACATTTTAAGATTAAACGTGCTGTCAGAGATATAAACTCAAATTAGACTTATTCATATGTATTTAAATATTAATAATAGTTTCTGAATAACCTGTTTTGACGTTGAATACCTGTAAGTTACTGTAGTCCTAATTTCTGACACCGGCTGCTCTAAAAGCCACTTCGGCCTTTGATGTTTAATATTAACTGTAACGACTGGGTATCGTTAGTTATTACATACTAGACATTAGCTGACATTTAGGTAGTTGGTGTACTCAATTAATTGTAACATTTTCATACAAGGTTTCCTAATTTGTTTATCACAATACTGTACTGTACTTCCATTATCTGAATCATAATGTCAGCTAATAAAGTCATTTCCCAGACAATGATTATTAATATCAACACTTTTTAATAGTTATTAATATGGCATCGTTGAATAGAAAACTGGAAAATTCTAGACATGGTTAATAATTACACCCATTAAGTGTTAAATGATGGTGCTGTAGTAACGTTTGACCCTTTTGGTAAGGTCTTGTCTGTGAAGATTTTACTATTCGTAATAAGTAATTTGCACTTATTATTTTGTAATCTCACAGAGGTTGCTCCAGAACCTTAAGGACCTTGCCGGACGCATGTCCTCTGGCTCAAAGGGGGCTGGACTTGGCCTGAAGTTATTAATTGGAGCAGGTGCACTTGCTTATGGAGTCAAAGAGGCCACATATACAGGTAATTCAGTGTTACAAAGGTGTAAAGTATTACATAAAAAAGGCATTAGAAATAAAGCTCAGATGTCTAGTGTATTGTATTTATGCACTACTACTAAATTGTAATGTTTGTGATTAAGATTATGATTTTGTAAGGATGCATTAAATTGTTCAAAAGTGACAGTAAAAGTGACACTGAACTTTCTATTGCTCAAAAAAATCCTGAAAAAATGTTTATATATATATATATATGTGTGTGTGTGTGTGTGTGTGTGTGTGTGTTTACCTTAATAATAAGGAATTGGCATATCAGAATAATTTCTGAAGGATTGTGTGACGCTGAAGACTGGTGTAATGGCTGCTAAAATAATCTTTACTTTTACAGGAATGAACAAAAAATCTATTAAAACTGAAAACATTATAAATTGTAATAATGTTTCACAGTGTTACTGTTTTATAGTATTTTTGTCCAAGTAAATGTAGCCTTGATGGGTATAAGAGACATTAAACTTTTGAAATTAATATAATAAAATTCATGGACTTGTAATGCCATAACTCACATGAATCATCTTGTTTTTAGTGGAGGGTGGTCAGCGTGCAATTATCTTTAGTAGAATCGGAGGGATGCAGATGGACACAGTCCTCTCTGAGGGTCTCCACTTCAGGTAATGTTTTTTAATGACTTGTTGAGCAGTTTTTTATACTTGTTCCTTGTGCTTTTTAATAAAAAAGGAAAGCTGTAGCTTTAAAAAAAGAACTAATCTTAAAAATAAAAAAACAAACATTGTTTTTATAGGATACCATGGTTTCAGTATCCAATAATATATGATATCAGAGCCAAACCAAGAAAAATATCATCTTTAACAGGAAGCAAAGGTAAATTTTATACATTTTGTTTCATTGTCATAGTCATGCCTTTTATTTAACTTTCATTTTAACAGTCATAATTTGTTTACCTATTATTTAAATGTGGCTACCAAATCTGTAGGTCTTTAAGGTGTATTTCTTATATTAATTTGTAATGTTACTCTAATGTGCTCAGACCTGCAGATGGTGAACATAGGATTGCGTGTACTGTCACGACCTGTGGCTCCCAATCTTCCTGTCATGTACCAGCAGCTGGGGAAGGACTACGATGATCGTGTGCTGCCGTCCATTGTAAATGAAGTTCTGAAGAGTGTGGTCGCCAAATTTAACGCATCCCAACTAATTACACAAAGAGCCCAAGTTAGTATTTTCTCACAATCTGTTACTCAGAATTCTACATATTCTAGATATGACCTTTCCATATTCAAAAGAAGGCAAATCTCTAAATTACAGTCTAAAAATGATGATATTCTTAATCTGTCTTCTCCACTGATTTCAGGTCTCTCTGCTCATCCGACGGGAGCTCTTTGAACGTGCTAAGGACTTCAACATTATTCTCGACGACGTGGCCATCACAGAATTGAGCTTTAGCAAGGAGTACACAGCAGCTGTGGAGGCCAAACAAGTCGGTAGGTAAAATTAGGCTCTGGTGTGCTGAAGCATAATACAGGTCCTTTTCAGAAAATTAGCATATTGTGATAAAGTTCATTATTTTCTGTAATGTACTGATAAACATTAGACTTTCATATATTTTAGAT
>JAUCMR010000118.1:10912869-10934835 GCA_032357425.1 Enteromius argenteus
CTAATGTTTATCAGTACATTACAGAAAATAATGAACTTTATCACAATATGCTAATTTTTTGAAAAGGACCTGTATATGTGGGCATAATTACTGTAATAAAAAGTGTTTGTGGTCTTCCAGCCCAGCAGGAGGCGCAAAGAGCTCAGTTCTTTGTGGAGAAAGCCAAACAAGAACAGAGGCAGAAGATCATCCAAGCTGAAGGAGAGGCCCAGGCAGCCAAAATGGTTTGCGCTTCTTACCAAAAAAATACTTACTTACACTCACAAGTCTACATGTCATGGGCAATTTAAATATGTTATTTTTAACGTAGTTTTTTATATTATATTATTAGTATTAATATTGTATTTGCTGCTGTTATAATTATTGTTTTAGAATAGTATTATATAATGTAATTATTACTCATGTGAGAAAGTAAATAATATGAGAACTGTTTTCTTTATAAATATGAGAACTTTTTAGTTTGATCTGATCTATTTCACAGTTAGGGGAGGCCGTCACAAAGAACCCTGGATACCTTAAACTAAGAAGAATCAGAGCAGCGCAGAACATCGCCAAAACGGTACGATGTTATTATTCACTTCATTTTTTTTCATAATTTTTAATGAGTTTTCCTGACGTAAATGGTACGCTTTTGGAAAAAGGTGTGTTTTTCACCAATGTAAATATTTGATGTTCACTAGAAGTTCTGCCAAAGTTCAGCTGGTCTTGGACGGCTTTTTTTTTTTTGGCTTAACATTTATTCATTCCTTTTGGAAAAAGCTGAATGCTTTGATGTCCTTTCTCAAAGCCCTGACCAGATGAAGGTTGTTTTCTAGGTGGCGGCTTCACAGAACAGGGTTTACCTGAGCGCAGATAGTTTGGTTCTGAATCTACAGGATGACTCTTTTAACAAGTAAGAACTGTATGCCTCCTCAAAAAGAAATATGGCATTTTTGTGATTTCTTAATTTATAAGAAAAAGGGTAAAAATGTAGTTGATGTTGACAATCTTCTTTTTGTATTGCAGATTGTTTCTTGGAAAGAAGTAACTCATTCAGAAGCCACTCTCATTCCAGTTGTCAGAGGTTTATTACAAGTAACCGTATGTGTGTCCTTTGAGATGGCATTTTCTGATTAAGTCACAAATGAATATGTCAGTCTGGGGAAGACTCATTAAATATCTAATGGTGTAGTCCTGTTTCGGCAATTAAATTTGACTTCACAATTTGCTGGTTATCAAAACATTACAGTTTTGTGTTTATCTTCAGCACAGTGAATGAAGGAAGCAGTGTACTGCACCAGATCATTTAATTATTTTCGACTGTGATTGTTGTAACAGGAAACATGTCTTTAAATGATACATTAGATGAGCTCAAGGTTGGTTGAGAAAAAATAAATCCATCCATTTTATTAGGAATGATTTATGTCTTTCCTGAAAAATATCACAAACCATTTTATACAGTATGTGACTTAAAATGAAAGCTAACAAAAATGTTGCTTTTTCCAATCAGTTTAAGTTCATAAAGGCTGCACTTTTGACAATTGTCTTGTCATATCAGAGATTACACCTGGAATATTATAATCTTAAAAACGTGTTTTCAGTTGTAAGTATGAAACATTTTTTTATTAACATTTTTGTATTAAATTGGCTTGCCCCTTAGAAGCATCACTTCACCACCTGGTTCTGGTTACTTTAGCGGTCTAATCCTGCTCAGTCTAGATCTCTACTTAACCTTTGAACTGCCTCTTTCCTCCCCCAAAACTCAGTAAAGTAGAGTGGGGCTTGTTTGGTTCTCCTATTGGCTCCTGTGTGTTTGAATTCTTTGAAAGGCACCAGTGAACAGATGCTGAGCCTTTGTCAGACTGTGCAGCCAAATGCATGTTACTCTTTTAATAAGAAGTTACATCATAAATTCTTGCTTAATCTCTTTGGAAGTTCTTCTACAAATAGATAAATATGGTTGTCTTGCCCTAGGTTTATTGGCCAGGCAGCCAATTAATCACACAATGTTTTGCTCTCATCATTGACTAACTCTGCCTTCTTGGCTGTTTACTTTAGGTGTCCACTTCCCTCATTTCAGTTCTAAAATGTACAAAAACCCTTTTCAACTGAAAATGCTCACTTTTTTAAATAATTAAATATTTTGAAAAGTTCATTTAACTTAATATTAACATTTTTTGAAGAAAGTTTGTAACCAGGCTGTTTTGCGTCACCACTGACTTCTGTAGTAGAAACAAATACTGTGGAAGTCAATGGTGACCCAAAACAACCTGCTTACAAACTTTCTTCAAAAGTTCATTTAACTTAATATTTAAAAATTATCTTACTTTGTGTTCGGCAGAACAAAGAAATTTATACAGATTTGGAACTACTCAAGGGTGAGTAAATGATGACAGAATTTTCATTTTTGGGTGAACTATTCCTTTAAGCTTAGCAAATATGTAATAATATTAAAGGAATAAAGACAAAAACAACATATAGGCAATCATACAGTGGTCAGATGGAACTTTTCCCTATGATATGTGATATGGTGTGTATGATGATTATATATTACGTAAAGTAGCTAAAAGTAAGTCTCAGGTGTTCAGAAGTGTGCAACATTTGTAGGCCACAAAATCCAAGACAATGGTACAGATTTGAGTTTTTAAGTATCAGTAGATGCAGATGCAGTGAGTTTGAGCACTGCATTGTAGCTTTATTATAGCTTCATGAGTAATTATATAATTACTAGGGTGTTGATTGTGCAAAGATTGCATTAATCATTTAAAAAAAAAAACGAACAAAAAGCTGAAACATGACGTTAAACAACTGCAGCCTGTTATTTATTTTTTTTAACATCTCTTTATTTTATTAGAAAATTCTATATACTAAATTTATATTTTTGTTAGGATTTGGTTTTTAAAGTAAGTGGTTAAATATAATCAATTTATTATAAAGAAATAAAGGTGTTTGTAAATCTTTTTAATTTTCATACACATTTTAACCTGACCTCAGAGTAATTTTTGCAGGTGAACATGATAAGCAGATGAGAACTGAGAAGTCGCTGACTGCCTGCATGTTTTAGTGGATAATCAGGGGTTGTGTTAAAGCTCTTATATGACTCTGTGCTGTCTCAGTATAATTAGATCATATTAAGCCCTTTGTGTACGTGTGTGGATGCAACTACAACCTATCAGTATCAGATTTGCTATAGGGCCCCACTAGGTGGCACCCAACACCCAGTACAACCCTACATGGTCTCACATTACATTCAGCTGTTGAGATTGTCTGCTAAATAAAACTACAAACGATTGAGCTCGGACTCAAGTCAAGTCTGTTCCTGTAGTTTTCATAACACAGAGCTGGGTGAAGCGTGACACCACACGCGTTTTGCTTCAGGCTTTAAAGCTTGTATTTATCCTTAATGGGCCCCTACACAATGTCCCTCTATAGTGAAAAGCTCTGTTGAAGGAAGGGGGGTTTTGCTCCGCATGCTTATTCATGAAGGTGGGCTGTAGGTCAGGCGTCTGAGAGAGAAACACAAACACAGCCCTCCCCAAAGCTCCAGTCCTCAAATCCCACTAACAGCCATGTTTTAGACCAAGATTTCTAGGTTCTGAGTGGAAATTATCCAATTAATCGTTCTTGGAATGTTTAAGCACAGTTTAAAGGAGTCATAAAATCTTTGTTTGTTTGTTTGTTTTTACTGTTCTCTGAGGTGCACTCATAATGTTACCAAGATTTTTACATAAAAAAGCATCATAATTTAGAAGTAATAGGCTATTTTCTTCCCTCTTTTGACCCCCCTCATCAGAAACACTCTTTTAAATAGGTGTGTGGCAGATTGTAGAGTAGTAAACGCCCACTGCTATGATTGGCTAATAGTTGTATGTTGTATGTTTGACAGCCTACATCCTTCATACATGGATGCTGTTGTGAGTTACGGTAAAAAGCATAAATACTCATATCCACAGGTCTGCAATAACCGTCAAAGCAATAGGGACCACGTAATAAAATCAGTGCTCGTTATTTACACTACATCAAAGTACTTTTTAAGGGTATTGTAGTGTTAAATTACATGTTCGAAACAGTAGGGTGGGCTAAACAGGCAGTGATGTTGAACCAGTGGGCGGGGCTAAACCGGCAGCTGTGTAGAATTAGTGGGTGGGGCTAAACAGGCAGCCATGTACAAGCAAGCGTTGATCTTCTGCGGGGGCGGTGTTTAGCAACACTATTATGTCATAAAGTGGCCCTGTCTTTTTGGCAGATTGGCTTCAATATAAGCTGTTTTTAGACTAATGAGAAAGTTTTGAGTTCTGAAACTCGACTAATGACGTATGTCAAAAGATAAAGGGAATTTTGATTTCTTAAAGAGGTTCAAATTGTTTGGAAGGATGAGTTTGTATGTAAATGCTAACATTTTGTTTGTTCATCAAGATTTTATGTGATTCACTCCACTGGGCAAGAACAGTGAAGCACCTGCGTGAATAAGCTGAATGTTAATTGGGGAAATGTGCTGGCTGCGGCGGTGCATTTTTTAACATGGCTTGTTTGCACCCTCCCTTCCTTACACACACACACACACTGCTAAAAAGACGACAAGCCCATTGCTCAGTTGGTGTGTCTCCATAGCAACACTGACCTCATGCTGTGACAGGCAATCTGGGCCGGTTGCTATGGTGAGTCGTTGTGACATCAAACCTGAGCCCCAGTTGCCATGGCACCACACCTACTGGCTCAGCAGCTATTTCTGTGTGATGTCTGGAGCCTACAGGCAACGGAGTTACAATGTCCCATTTCCATTCGTGATGCTTATTCCTTTGTTCTGATGCTGTTTTATGCAGTTGTATACAATCCCGCCTTTGGATCTGCGATGTCAAGTACTGTATGTTCCTATAAACATTTCATTGATTTTCTTCACAATCACAGTCTTATCACAGTCTATCATAAAAATCCTTTATTTATGATGTCTTCGAGTAAGTCATGGCTTTCAAGGGCAAATGAAGAATTATAAAGGACATACTTAATCTAAAGATGGCGCTCTGAGTCAACTAATCTCCATCTCCTGCGGCGCATCTGAATGAAGGCTTTGACATAATTTGCATACTACTTACTAATAATTGCACTTGCATCATACCACAAATTGAATTATGATTATTTTGGGGAATTTAATGGCATACCCCGCTGGTGTACATGCACGTATACAGATCGTGGGTGCCGCCCATGCTTGTTCGGTGTCTCAAGGCTCATTAAAGGTGTGTGTAGGGTCCCTCATGGCAGAGGTGTTGGGTACCGCAAAGGCCCCTCACCCATCATCATTATGGGTGATAAATGTAAACAAGGGCCCCCGTAACAGCTCCGCCCAGCTTCCTTTCCCCACCCTCCTCTTTTTTTTTCTATCCACCCTTCCCCCCTTCACTCTCACTTTGTTTCTCCCGCCTTCCTGATTGTGTGTACTCACCAGTAAGCCCTGTTCTTCGATACAGTTGAGATTTATTTGTATATAGAGTTCCAGTTAACTCTTGATCATTCTTCATCCTGATGTGTTCACCTCCTGTTAGAGTTCACCAGAAACCACATCTGTAAAGTGAGAGCCAAGTGAAGAGTCAGGAGCGCTTAATGACAATATTTCACAGAGCAAGCGCACTAAACTTCCCCCTCTCCTTCTCTGTAGTCTTTAAAGTGCTAAGTGACATTGGGGAATTGTGTCCTAGTTTGACATGCATCATGTGTAAGACAGTCTGCACACATCATCTGATGCCCTTCAGTTTGATAATGAAGCCGATAATGAACACCGCTGGGCTCAACCTAGACCAGTGCTGGAAGGAAATCACAACTTACAGAGTAGGAAGAAAAACGGAAAACACTCATATTGCTCTCATTTGTTAGTATTTGTTTCCATGTATGTAATGTTGTTGACCAAATTGCTGGTTGCTAGACAGTGATCTCTTTGACACTTCTGTAGGAAAAATGACTAAGTGGTAAAGGCCTGTTTTCTGTTTTCTCACTCTGGTAAATGAATGCAGGATGTTTTGTGCATGCATAAGGCTACAAACATGTCTGAAAAGACGCAGATGCCTGTGTAGCATATGTTTACATGCATAAAAAAATCTATCACTGTGTGAACATGCATTATACATACGACTTTGGCCACTATGCTGTAGCTCACTGTCTTTTCAGCATCTTGCTCATACACACACTTTTAAGATGTAGTGTCAACTTAGAAGTTTCGCTTTTAGCATCACTCATCAAATCCAGTTTCATAACAGCTTTGATTTTTTTGAAGCGGTCATATTATTAAAAAAGGTATAGTTCCCATTATCAATAGGGTAGCGACACATGAAACACATTTCCTAACAAAGGAGCTTTATATTTGTCAACATGTCAAATTTGCGTGTTAAATGTTTAACAAAATTGAGGCAAAATCTGTGTGGGAAATTTCAATTGAGAATTTCACTATATTAAGGTAAATGCGACCACACAGTTTTGCGCTGCTTTTCCGTTCGTTTTAGACGAATGTGTTTGACAGTGGCTTTTTGCATCATCCAGCATTCTAAAAATATAACTTGCCTCCGGGCCATTCCACTGTTTATATTATATATGTATTCCTCTTTGTATATATCTCTACTGTAAATTAGAAATATGACTTTCAAATTTATTATCGCTTATAACCCTCTTTACACAGAAAGTCCTCCATCTGCCTTGAGTTTGGCACGGCTATTTTGAGGACTTCACCTATGCACAGTAGCTCTTTGATGTGTGAGAGCAGTGGAGTTTCCTGTTTTTATGTGGTCGGTCTTCCTGTGGTTGGTTGAGGAAGTATACCTCAGGTGACCTGCTGCAAAGCATAGCATATGTTTACCCCGTCACTTCATTTCCAACCATTTCTCTTTTTCACCTCGATGGCCCCTTTATTGTCCCCAAGGGAGGATTTTGTTTACAACACCACATTAAAACATGATAATAATGACTCCTAACGTCAACTCTCGCTTAAAATAATTCATTTAAGTGAATATGTTTACATTTGTATGTACATACGTGTAACATGAAACAGTAAATAATGGTTAAAAATGTTTTTTTTTAGATATTATATCATTACGTAAGATTACATAACTAGCTATTCATAGCAAGCAGACATTCTTTATCGAAGATTACATGTATTACATGTGAGTTGGGTGGAGTGAGGCTTTGTTCATGGTTGTTGAGTTGTGTACATTTTCTCCAGTTGATGGAAACCACTCAGCAAGAGTTGTGGTGTCTGTTGTGCTGGTCTGTGAGCATTTCTCCCATGAGGACTGGTTTAGTTTAGGCTTCTTTGTCATATTCAGAGGTTCATATCAGTGTGTTCATTAATCATGCTGTCTGTAGGAGGTGCCGCTCTCCTTTAGCATCGACCCTAACGTGCCCACAGTTATCAGCAGGGCTCACTCATTCAGTCTTTTCTGCTCTCCTCACAACTGGCTGTTCTCAATCACACTTTTAAGCCTTATTTTTATGGATGAGGTGTGGCTTTTTATACAATAAAATACATTAAGTAACATTTTCATGGTTAGTGAAATACACTGTAAATGCATTTTTCTAATCAGGTACTGAATAGAGTACCCATAAAGAGGCTTTACCCATAACTTTGTTTTTGTCTCATACACAATGATGTTTATATATACTGTCTGATTATGTATTGTATTTGAAGAACTTCTCAAATGACGTAGTAAGTTTTATAAATTATACATTTATGTAGTATGAATACAATCTGCATCTTCTATGCAGGCATGTTTGCTTTATTCAGTGTTGTTACTGTATCTAAAAATAAGGCCGTTAAAATTAGTTTGTTAGATTAGTAATTGAAATAAAGCTAAAGTAAAATAAAATATAAACATTAGATGTAAAACTTCAACAAAACTAAACTAAATTTAGAAATGGTGCCTTGTCAGCTAAAATAAAGTTGAAGTAAGGCTACTAAAATTCCTAGAATTAAATAAAAATATTATTTTAAAAGATTAAAGTTTTCTATTATTTTTAATATAGAAAAAAATAATACAAATTAAAAAATCATAAAAAATTATGTAAACTCAAATTAAAACTATAATAAAATAATTAATACATAAATATACTTTTATTTATTTTTTTTTGCATTTTTCAAATTCAACATATTAATAAATATAATACTATATAAATAATAATAAAATAACACTGGTCATTCTCAAGTATTTCTGGCTTACTGTTCAGACTTTACTCTTTGCAGACTTTGCTTGCTTTTTAGTGCAGAATTGGGCATATGGCAGATGGAAGGATTGTGTTTTAATATATGGCACACTCAAATGCACCAAATATGTTCTGTTGTAATGGAAAAATATGTCATTTTCTAAAAATACATAATTTTTAAGGGAAAAAAAATATTTTTAGTTTTATAATAAGTCATTCATAGGCTAGTCTTGTTTTGAAATAAAAGGAAACAGTTGTTCCCTTTGCAACTGAAAAACCGAAAACGTAGTTGTTTTGATATGATTTGTAATCAGTGTAAAAGAGTTTGTACAGCATCAGCAGGAACGTTCTGTGCATGTTTGTAAATCTCACGTTGCTGTTGACAGAAGAATGAGCCAGTCTGCCGCAAAACAGGACCAAGTGTGTAAGATCAGTCTTATTGTTACAAAACCATTCAACATAGTGCTGAATCTGTCTGGAAAATGCCACAAGGGCATTGGTTGATTTCAAAAAGCCCTATAAGCACTTCAGGCAGAGTTGAGATGTTCTAACTCTCATTTCCCATTCGGTGAGGACAAGCAACTCATGCACAACAGCAGCAGATGTGGTTCAGATTTTCACCCTCTGGTTCCACTGACTCTGTACCCTACAATCTACATCTTCAAAAGCCCCAGAAATGTGTCAGTGCACTAAAACCTCTTTGTATCTAACAGACTGGAAAGAATCGTTATTTAAGAGTCGCTCGTTTGTGACACATCTGAACAAACAATAAAAGGCTGTTTCGATTTGCAAGTACATTTTTCAGAGGACCTCCTGATCAGTGGAATCATTCTTCAGGCTTGTAAATGCTCTCATTCCTCCCCCTCTCGGTTCTGCATTGGTATCTCCCACTCACATTGCAAAAGGCTGGAAATTTTGCACACTGCAACCTTTCTGTCGGTGAACATGAATATTTATTCATTGTTTGCATTTGCCCTCTCTGCCTCCCCCTCTCTGCGCCCTCCCTCTCTCCCCTCTCTGTCTGTCAAACTTCCCTTTTTCTGCCATTTCTCTTTCATCTTCCTCGCCGTTGTTATCTTGCCTTCTCATTTGTCAGGGTTTATATCTGTACCTACCACCAACACATACTGTACAGAACAGGCAGGTATGAAATCAGGCCTTCTGTCAATACTCAATATGCAAATCTTCAGCTCATTTGTTTCTTATTGAGAGAGACTAAACTGCTAAATATTTTGGTCAAAGTTGAGGCTTGTTTGCCATTATCCGCATACAAGTTCTAAAGTCCACCTTAATAGGTTCTCGCGCTTTTTTCTTTTTTTAAAGGGGGTGTTCTCTCAGGTTTTACGTACCTGTCAGTGGATTTCTGCAGGGGAATTTCCACATGTTCCATGGTTCACCTCTGTTGCCTGAGAAAGCAGCTCAGACAGACATCTGTAGCCATAACAAAGTCTTAGTCAGAACAAAAGAATTTTAATGGTGTAATGCGAGGTTGGATGGGCCTGTGTAATATATTAGAATAGATTCTTCACTGAGGTAGAAGTGCACTACAAGCCCTATTTTTACAAGGATCTTATCGCTAGCCACTGTGTGACGAGGAAACCTGATCATTTTTTGGCACACTACACTTAGTCTGTACAGTGCTGGTGCCTCCAGGCAAACCGTATGCTTAAAATAAAGGTTTTCCAGCTAATATGGCTTCTGATGAATTGCCGTCGTAATAAAAGGAGCGTGGATTTCAATGCTATTTTGTAACGTCTTGACACCTTAAATGATACATGTATTTCACAATGGATGATATTTTTAAATTTAAAGTCTTAGATCCTATTGGATGGAAATTAGGTTTTAGCTTATAAATGAATGTTAATCAATTTTTCCCCTCTAAAAGCTTGGCTCTCTTTCTGCCCTTCAGCATTATCTCTCTGATGTCTTTCAGCAGCTGTTTGTAGCTTCATCTTGCTGCATGCATAGGACACAATCATTCGGTTTTTGAATTATCTCTTGACTAGATTATTGCTACTCATTCCTCATTGGTCTGCTGTCATTAGCTCTTGAGTGCATCCATAATGGTGTGGCCCAATTTTGGCTCATATCAGATTCAAAATGTTGTTGTTGGGCTGCAAGGCCATCAACAAGCTTTGGCCCCTATACATTTTACGATTCAGCTATACCAAGTGTCATCTGCATGTTTACAGAAAAAAAACAACCATATTTTTCCATTGCCATTTTGTCTGTCCAATGAAAATGAATGATAACCAGAGCCCGTTAAGCTCTATAAATGACAAAAACTACTGTATGGACCACTTTTATGGTGCAATATTCCAAGTCTTCTGAAGTCAGTAGCTGAAAATTTTATATATTTTTTTTTTCACAAGGAAGGCATTATTCCATGCCACCCAAGTTATCTACCAACTTGTAAAAAATACAGATCTAAGACACATTTTCTAAAACCTTTCTTTGAATAAACTGTTGACAAAGCTAAGAAAAGGACTACAACGCCTATCTAACCACACCTTACTAGCCAAACCTAACCATATCCTATTCTAAATACAAACTCTGTATTATTATGTGATGTTTGCACTGGCACCTCTTGACTTTAGTACGGTATCGTTTGTTAGTGTTTTTGCACTTTTGTCATATCTGCCTTTTGTAGTAAAGCATGTATGATTGTTAATATTGTCTAATTTTGTTTGTGAAAAAACATAAAACCATAAAACTAGCTTTAGAAATTTTAAAAGTGAAAGGTATTTAGCTGATTAGACAGCAAGTTAGGGTGGTTTACCTTTAAAAAATGAGTTGACTTAAGCTGCTCTGTTGAATTATTACCTCCTTCTGCAATGCACGCAATAAAATGATAAATGCATTGTGCAAGCCCATAAACACCCCCTTGCATTATTTTCTTTGGCCATTAACTAGCCAGCGCAAGTACAGAAATACAGGATTCATTTGATTAGTTATTTAAAACATACTGAATGATTTTTCTATTTGTGCACAAACATCTAGAAATAATGATGTTGAGGTTTGTCATATTATGAGATGCAGAAAAAAGATTATTTATGGCAAGATGAAAAATATTTAATCTTCAGTGCTGTTGTTGTCAATCGCTTTATGTTTTATAACGGAAGGTGCATGCAGTGTTACTGTGACAGTCTTTTGTCTCCTGTATCCTGCTTCTCTTGTTGAACTGGTGCTCATGTTTCTGCTCTCACACAGAAAGTGTTAATGTTTTTCAGAGCATGAGTAATGTCAAGAATGAGTAGGCTTTCTGACTCAGGGGTGCTTTACTTGTAGGATGCTACTGTATAGTTAACTGTCAGTCTTTTGCTCATCATTAAAGGAATAGCTCAGTCAAAAAATGAAAAGCCTCCCATCATTTACTCACCTTCATGTTGTTGGTTTACTTTGTGAAATTGAATGGTAACTAGGGACTGTCAAGCTGTAAAAATGACTGATTTAAATACATTTCAATGTCATTTTTTATTGCCCTTGTTGAAAGCCCCTGATCACCATTCACTTCTTGGAAAAGAGCAGTATTGACACTCTGCTAAATGTCTCCTTTTTTATTCAACAGGGATAAAAACTTGCTGGTTTAAAGTGAGTAATGAAAAGAATTTTCAACTATTCCTTTAATATTACTCAAATAGACCGAGAATAAGGATGTGCTGGGATGATACAAGACAAGCCCTATTAAGCTGGAGAAATAAAAAGAGAGAAAAGTGCAGCGAGAGCTAGAAGAGCAGGAAGTGGGTTGATAAAAATAATTTTATCAGTAGTTAAGTTTTATTGTTTATGATATTTGTGGTTGTTCATGGGTTGATCATCCATTTATTCATTCATCGGTTTACATTATTTATAAGGCATTAAGGTGTAACACATTTACACAGCTAGAGATTTGTTTTTCAAAGATGAAATGTTTGTGATTTAAATTTATATTTTTATTCATTATTAAATCATTTTCAAATAAGGTAAAAAAAAGCATAATTAACTGTGTATTTTTAATTCTTTAAATAATGCATGTTTTCAAACTTAGTTAATAATATGTATATATGAATTCAGGATTTTTTTCATCTAACTAATAATCTGTTGTGAGTGGGGGAATTTAATTTCAGTATTAAGAGACAGAACTGCATCTTGCAAACCTTTAAATTCCTATTTTGTACATTATGGGCTTTATGAATGTGAAAGCAGAAATATGTTCCACTTCCACTTCACACACTATATTAACCACTAAAATTACCATACACTGTAAAAAAAATAACAAAAAAAAAAAAAAAGAAAGAAACCTATTTAATAGTGACAGATAAAAAGAAAAACAGATAGGGACTCTAAAAAAATATAATATTAAAAAAGATTCAATAAGAAATAATTGATCACAGGTCACTGTTGTGCTCATAAAGCGATTTCAGAGCGTCTTTATAAGTCGAGAGTGTTAAATTCCATGCTGTGTGTCATAAAATCTGTGTATGTAGGAAGGAAGGCTGTCTCTCACTTCATTAGAATAACATAACATCAATTATGTCATCATATCCCCTCTACAAACTCAAATGCCATCAAAAACACCTATGAATCAGACACAGTCATTTTAATTGCTATGAATACTTACGCTCAGACTTTCTGTTTCTAAAATGCCTAGAGATCACCCAGTATTTGAAGAACAGGTTTGTACATGCATAAACCAGCGTGCATCACAATTCTGAAACCAATTCAATGATTGCTGATAAACTCCTGTAATTCATGTGAATGCTGTACTCTCACCTTCAATTTTGTTTATGTAGCTTATTATAATATGACTCACCTGGCACCTGTAAAAGAAAGAGTATTTAAACATCCACGCCCAGAAACAACTTTTTATATCTTTTACTAAAAGGCAATTCAAGTCATTACAAGCTCAGTGAAACATACAGTCTAGGTAAAGTTTCTGTTTCGCTGCTGTTAGTTCCTCACCCATTTTTAGCTCTACACTATTACAGTGTAAATTTTTGTGGTGAGGGAGTAACATGGCCAGCGCTACCGAGTCCTCCCTTTCACACACAGGCTTATTTGAGCGGCAGATCACTTCTTCCTACCTCTCTTGGCCTGCCGCTTTCTTCAACTAAGACCATGTATGGTCAGGGACCAATTCGAGAGTGGATGGGAGGAGGGACAGCTGGGAACAGTCAAGGCCCCAGTGGTAAAATTAACTTGAGAACAAGTATTTATTTTGAGGACCAGCATAATCAGGGCTGGAAAAGAATGAAAAACAGTGAGGGCAGAGTAATATATAAGACGTATAGACTTCCACACTGAACAAATAGGTCAGCCAGACTATACTATTGTAATAGCAACCTTATGAAGATGTCCAAAAACATATTCGTCTAGATGGAGTAAGCAATATTCAGTTGACGTAGTAGAAACACTGTAGAACCACTATTGGTAACACTGATGATGAAGTTGTCTTTAACAACCAAAAAACACACACGTTAAATGGCAACATGGCCTTTATGCATGGGAATATACTTATACATCTGAATATAGCCTACCTAAATAAAACACTTAACCACAAATTTGAGAAGTTCTTGATCAAACACAGTATAGGCCTGCATAAAGGATTTGTATTCAGGCACATCTTTAGTCACATTTTTCAGCAGAGGAACTAAAAGCACTTCATTTCTTCACAAAATACTTGCAAGGACATGTATGATGGTGATGCATTCCTTTTTTTTTTAGTCACAACTGGTTTAAGCAGATAAGCCCAAGCAGATTCTCCTGAGCTCTTGCATATTGAGTTGTGTAGGATGACACATTTCCACTGTTAGGCTATTTATAAAACCTAGCATTTTTACATGAAGGCTAGATTTAAATAATTCGGCTATATTGAAATACATTTTATTTAAATAAGAATAAAAAATGATAAAAGTAGCCTATCTACAAGGCTACAATGCCCGAGGGAGTGCAATAAATAAATAAGGTTGTCATTAATATCAACCTTGCTGTCAAGACTAACTGTCGAGTGTTTGACTTGAACTGTGGGCAGCTTCCTCGATGATAATGGAGCGTTCTAGTAGTTTGCGGCTCTTGCAGCGTAGATGATTCAGACTGATGTACAAAATCCGCTCCGTGTTTTCTGTTTCACCGCAGTGGCGCTGTACGGTGTCATGTTTCAGTCCTCGCCTCCTCCTCTTGCCGCCATTTCACATAATCGAGATTTTCTCTTACCGTGTCATGGTGGAACTCATTCCTTCTGCAATAATGAGAGTATATATGGCTACTAATACAAGTGTATTATTATGTCGACGTTGCGCCTGCTGCTACATTGCTTGTCGGATTTTTTTGTTTTTCTTTAGTATTAGATATATGTTAGGCTATATTATCTCTTTATATAAATATCTTTATTATAATAATATTTTAAAAATATAATTAGAATGTGTTTCATTATTTTTATCAATAGTTATGCTAACCCCGCGGATTACGTTAAATGTTCCATAAAATAACTGTGTTTGTAGCGTCTGCTTAATCATCACCATATCAATTAATCTCACAAACTGTTAATGACCACTATCATCACACGAAGGAATCAACAAAAGGGCTGAACATTCTCAAAGTTATTCAAGGTCACATATTAGCCTATGGCTATTTAACAGTAACAGTTTGCTGTTATTGATGGAAAGTCTTGTAAGGGATTTTGCAAGTGATCTTAGCATCACTACAAGCTCTTGCACTTTTATGTGTTAATATAGCCAAAAATAGGCTAATTGTCATTCCAGAAGACAAATTGCTGCTTCATTAAACGTTTTTAGGTAGGCTGTCAAATTAAGTTCCCATTCATAAACACTGGATGCTAGTTCAGAAGGACTGAAATGCTGAAGTATCTTGATGGTAGATGGTAGCCTACAACTTAGTAGCTATATTTTGTGGGCTACTAGGCTACAACATAACAGCTGTCAGAGTAAACCGAGGCTGTGTTTAGTCCCTCTAGAGGCTGTGAAGGCACCTGCAGACTCTTAAAGTCCAAGGATTTTTTTATTATTATTAATGCACATCTACATAGAATATATTTGGCATGTATTGGGCATTTACAGGTCTAGATAAGACACATTTGGATGAGAATCATTATTCATGGCTGTCATGTTAAAGCATCCTGTTTCAAAAATAAATAGATACATGAACACAGGTCTCTGCTGTGCTTGTTTTTTTGGGTTTTTTTTTTTACAAATATTAATGCTCATCAAGATAGAGATAGAGCACCTCATGGATTTTGGGAAATAATTTTAATTTCAAGTCTTCAGAAAATACCCAAGGTGTCCACTAGATGGCAGCAAGTATCTTTGGTTTCTTCCAACTCTTCCTTTGCATCATATATATATATACCCCTAAGCAAGGTACTTAAATGGAAAGGTATACTATTATGATAAAAAATATTAGCCATGACACTTAAAATGTGGACTGAATTTACACTATTTATATCTGTAATGACATGTATTTAATATTGAAGAACTACAAATCTTTAGTCTGTTTTGAAATCGGTCAGTTCATTGTTTTCCTGTTGTCTGTTTATTGCCTTTTGCACATCAGCACAATCCATCACATCTTGTTGATCAGTTTAAAGTATCATTGACCAGCTGTGTGTTTTATGCAAACGTTTTCTGTTAAGTATAATGTTAACATTTATGTTACACAGAATGTAAATTTTGCATGACATTTTAAAGTGAATGAATAGTTAAAGCAAACCTTTCAGTATTTATTTCAGATTATGAGAATGGCACAGCTGTGGACACCATGTGGTGTATGAATTATTAATTATTATTATAAATTATTAATTTACTTCTGATGTTTCATGCATTTTTAGAGACTTCCCCCACACATTTAATCTTCTCTGGGAACAAAAATGACTTTGATTCTTAAATTCCAGAGGTAAAAAATAATTTTATATTTTGCCTAATTTTTCATAAAAATTGTATATATATAAATATATTTATGTTTTATATTTGGTAAAATATATTTTATATAAAATTTTTACATTTGGAATTTGGTCAAATAAATGCATATATATAATATAATGTTATATTATATCTTTATTGTCACCTGATCCTTCAGAAATCATTCTAATGTCCTGATTTGGTGCTCAATAAAAATTTCTTATTATTATCAGTGTTGAAAATGGTTGTGCTGCTTATTATTCAAAACGGTGATAATTGTTTTGTATTTATTTTTCTGTTTTTCTGTTAAATAAATAAATAAGAAAGGTAATTTTATTTTTATTTTTTTTACAAAACAAAACATAAATAGCCTAATTTGGTGCTCAAGAAACATTTGTTGTTGTTTTTTTCATAAATATAGCAAACAGCTGTGCTATTCTTTTCAGGAAAGGTAAAAAATAGCAGCATTTATTTAAAAATATATATATATATTTTTTATATTTTATATATGCACACACACACATATATTTATAAAAATAAAGTACAAATGATGTGTGGATACACACACACACACACACCCACACACACACATATATATATATATATATATATATATATATATATTTATATATAAAGTAAATACATTTAATTTCAGCGTAACTCAAAAAAATAAAAAAATAAAAACGTAATTTTCTTTCTTTCTTTCTATGTTTCTGAATTCAGGAATGCCCATGAAAATTATTATTGCACTTCTTGGCCAAATTTGAGATTTTGCTTTAGTGGTCACATCACAAAGGTAATAACTTAAGCAAGACAGACAATTAGTGAGAGGAAGGTGCTCTGGTCAGCAGAGTAAACTCAATCAGCTGAACTCCCTTTTGTTAACCAGAGCAGAAAAGCGCTGGGGTTGTGCTGAGAGGAGCAACTTCCAGGTTGAGTGGTGTTTTGGGGAGGGGTTATGTTGAGGTTAATGGATCTAAATGGCCTTTTCCACATCTCACTCACTCTTGTATCAGATTTCATAGTTTTCATAGCTCAATGGCAGCACAGCACATATGGCAGGATGAGGAATATTACAGATCTTTCCACTAGGTGCTGCCAGAGCACTTTAAATAGAAAAGTTGTCTTGGTTACTGTGTGCTTCTGTCCCGGGGTGTCCTCCATTGACATCATGTGTTTCGGAGACAGCCAGTCTTACCACAGACAGGTCACCCTTCCCTATCCCCATGCATAAGTTTAGCAGACATCAAATACAGGAGCACCTGAAGCTCTGAGAGTCTGGCTTTATATGTCCATGGTTCAAGTAAAGGTCATTAAGCAATGCAGGCCTTTGATACTTCAGTGGATGTAATATCTGGTTTGTATGAGGTGAGGTCAGTCATTCCTGTAGATGAATTAATGTTACCAGTCATTCTGGGAAGGTGGGCAGGGTTTTTATCTGACCCCATCACTACGGAAATTGCAGCAGTGAGTGTTTTTTTCTCTATGAAACCTTTATAATTGGACTATGTGGGAAAATAGCAATTGTTTTCTTACATTTGAGTCAGCCTTCATAGCTTGATGTGATGTTTAAAGCTTGTGAGAGGGAGCTTTCATCCAGACAGTTGCGTCCACACAAAGGCACCATCAACAACTCAGTCCCTGAGGACCTCTTGTGTGTTGACATGTCTTAACTCCTTTCATGTGCAGAGATACGTGTTAAGACAAGGCCCACATTGGTTTGCAGCATTCCTGAAGCATAAATATGATATATAGTACATCAGTTTAAGTCAAAGGGGCATGTTTCTGCAGCTCTTGACAAGTCTTTAAAACTAATCAAGGTAAGTAGATGTAAATACTTTTCTGGTCAAGTATATATATATACATATATATAAATTTGAAACTTTTTCTTGGTTGGACCCCATGACACTGATTTGACAGACAAAACTATTATTAATAAGCATTGAAACAGTTTTTTTTTTTTTTTTTTTCAAGAAAATAGTAATATAAGTGGTCAAACATCTTATAATAATTTTTCCTTGTCAAGAATTTCATCATTTATAAGAAGCTTTTTCTTTGAAGGCCTGCTTCTTTTTTGACTTTATGATGTTCAGTTAATTTTAATACACAAGTTAAAACATGCAGAAGTACATTCAAATAATTTAAGAGTTTGGTTTGGTCATTTATTATTATTGTTATTATTTTATTATATTATTATAACTGAATTTGTCCTTGCTGAATAAAATATTAATAATAATAATTTTAAAGAGTATCATATATTTTTTTTATATTAGTATATGTAATTAATTAGCATCACATCTATAAATCAGCTATTCAAATGACCCCAAATACCCTAAAAACATAATTGCACTACAAATAACCGCTAGGATGCTTATTATTTAATTCCTTGACCCTCGCACCTCATCTTTATTGTGTTTTTATAAGAATAGAGGTTCTGTAGCAGTCTCAGTCTGACCCGGTGTGCACGATCTACCCACTTTAACTAAGACTTACCGGTTAACACAGAATGCTATGCTGCTGGGTCAACAGGCCTCTGCTCCACTGTTTGTTTGTCTTTAGGGAAGTGATTTGTTTTTGTAAGCCCTCTCTGGGACTGGGTTACCTTTAGAGGTTGTGCTCAGCAGAGAATTGTGTAAACCATGAAAGTAACAGGCATGCTGAGAAATCAACACATTTGGTCTGCTAATTCATTACATTTTTATACTGAAGTCAAAGGATGCTTATGTTGTGCTAAAACACAGGTTTCCCTCATCTTCCCTTTTTAAAAAGAAAAAAACACTAAAATGATCAATGTCCTGTGTTTCTCTGGCTTGGCAAAGATTACTGCATTTTCTACTTAGTGGTGAGACACACATAACTATTCTGTGATGTCTGCTTGACCAATGTTGCACACTTGTTTTACCTTATACTGTAAGTGAGGGTACCACATAAAAGTTTAGAGTTGTTAAATGCTCCATTATGATTCATTAGCTGCATGTTGTTTTTCAGAAGATATCATCAGCTAATATGTAAACTCAGATGTTCCCGTGTCTTCCCATACAGTATAGGACTTAATGGACCCACTTGAGTCCCAGTACAACATTTACTGTGACACTATATCATCAAAATCAGCTCAGAAAGCTCTTGTGGTTCTGATTGCTGTTACTCCTCTAAGTATATCGATGCATTTGGTTGAGTGATATAGCGTTATAAGAGTCTGTGAGGAAACTGGTCTGGCTTGAAACACTGTATTGACCAGGATTTTTTACTGAATGTAATCTTGTAAAAGGATCTTATCTTCATATCTAGGAGTAAAGCAACAGGGGAAATAGTGATAAAACAATTCATTTGTTTCTTAACTTAACTTAAACACTTATTACTGTACTTGTACAATACTTACATAATAGGATGCTTGACCTTATACTATAAAGCTCCTAAAATCATGACCTTTCATAATTTCAGTTCACCAATGCTGCGTTCACTTAAACAAATGAAAAAAAGTAATATTGTGAAATATTGTTATAATTTAAAAATATTATTACAGTTTTTATTTTAGACTTTAACATGTCATTTATTGCCATTAATCCAGTCTTTAGTGTCACTCTGTCCTCAAGATCATTCTAATAGCTGATATGAAGGATTTGTAGCTAAATACAAAGAAGAAAAAAACAAATAATACAAATTATTTGACAATTACAATGCCTTTACTGTTACTTTCAATCAATTAAATGTGTCCTTGTTAAATAAAAGTGTTAATTTCTATAAAAAAACTGACTATAAACTTTATAAAGGGTGAATATTGTTCAATCATTAAACCATGTATTGTTTGACCCATGAAGATCATGTTATTGCAGTGTTTTGTTAAGCCATTTTGCAGTATTAGATCTATCTATTTCTAAGATTTATTAGTTCATGATAGGTGTTTATCTTTGTTTCTTAGTAAATATACTTTCTCCTCTCTTGAATGTATCTGTTAGGTCAGATCCACAAAGGGCAACTCAGTTTCCCTTCAAATGAGCAAATACTATAACACAGGAACAATGTTCTAGTCATGTACCAGAGAGGAGGAAGTGAAGAAAACAAAGCACCTTTATCTGGTCCAAATGAGCTGCCCTCCCACTGAAACTGGCTCTGAGCTCACTGCATTGCCATACATCATCTGTGCCTGTGATGTCACAGTGGACACATGACCTCAGGCTAAAATGAATGACCTTTCAATGTACACTTACAGAGTTTCAATCCACTGATACATTCATTGAATAATCGATACGTGTTGGATCACATCTAGTTGGATCATAAAACTAAAATAAAATAAAAATAAAAAACATTAAAATAGTTTTAGACAGCAAACGCATATTTATTTAAATTCAAGTTTATTTGTATATGACTTTAAAATACATATTAGCAGCTTTACAGAAAATACTTGTTTCAGTGCAACAATTAAAAAAAATTCTGTCATCAGCTAGAGAGGAGTGTGTGAAAATCTCCATAAAACAGAGATTACAGTTTGTGCTTGTAATGATTACAATATAAGGATAACATGTTTTAAAAAGCTGCCATCATCTGAAATATCAATTATTTGCTGTTAAGTATATATTGGTGTTACATTAATATGCAATTAGTTTTAGTACTCCAGCTTTGACCTGAAATGCACTGCACTAAGAATAAAAGCATGCAGTGAGGTCTGAGCCCAGCGTGTGTGTGTGATTTAGGGGCATTGCATGGGTTAGTCACAACCTGTCAGTGCGGTTGTGATCACACTGATTTAGAGAGTCTCCGTTGTCAGGCTGGAAATAAACTCTGACCCTCTTGTTGTGTGGCTGGGTAGCGTTTCTGCACAGTATTTCTTACCTCTTCTGTTAGTAGTGTTAGGCAGTCGATGTGCTGGTGCGTCAGGTAATGTGTTGAGGGAAAGAGGATTATTGCACCGGATATTCCTCTGCCATTCCACTTTTCCAGTCAGGAGTGTCCTTGGTGAATTCTGGCTTGCTTGAAAAATGCCCAGGGGCCCACAGGCTTTGTTAGGAAGCTACAGCTGCTGATATGGATAAGCTGTAATCCAATTCTCAGGCCTTACAGCACTCATGCAGGGTCAGGTGGGACCCCCAACGCCGCAGAGAATCATGGGCAGAGAACTGCCCTATTATAATAGCACTGATGAGGTAATTGAAGATAAATTTAGAGGCGAATGATTTGGTGGGTTGGAGCAGAAAAGATGAGAGAGAGAAAAAAGAGAGAGAGATATTTAGAAACATTTAGAAAGGACGACGTATCTTTTGTCATGCCAAAGATGGTGGGATAACCTGAATAACACTACTTACACTGCATATTTGTTTGCACCTGACAGTTTCTGTAACTTATTTTCAGGATGACATATGTTGAGATAAAATTTTTTGTTTATAATGTTTTTTGTGATAAATTTGTAATGTAATTGTGATAAATGCGATTAGAATTGTATGTTCCATTAGTGTTATGTCCGATATGGATCTGTTGCTAATAGAACACTCTAAAACTCACTACTAAAAGTTCATCACTTTTAAAATCTAGTTCAGTTTTTAAAATAACTTGATGAAAATTCTGTCATCATTAAGTCACCTAGATGTCGTTTCAAACCTGTATGACATACTTAAACAATGTTGTGAGAATTTATTACATTTTTTTCATTTATTTTTTGTCCATACTAAGAAAGTCAATATACATATATCTATATATCTATATATCCATAGATAGATAGATAGATACTGTATATCTATCTATATTTATCTCTATATATCTATATATAGATATATGTATAGATATATAGATATATATGTATAGATAGATAGATATACAGTATCTATCTATCTATCTATTAGATATTTTGGTCCCACTTTATATTAAGTGTCCCTAATACCTGTGTACTTCCATAGTAACTAGATGTGTATGTAGTATGTAA
>JAUCMR010000118.1:10934935-10951720 GCA_032357425.1 Enteromius argenteus
GGTTACATACTAGATACACATCTAGTTACTATGTAAGTACACAGGTATTAGGGACACTTAATATAAAGTGGGACCAATATTTTTGGTCCATACAAAGAAGACAATATACATAAGATCTATATATATATATATATACACACACACAGTATCTATCAATCTATCTGTCTTATTGTTGTGATTATTTTTTAATGACTATTTCACTTCATTTTATGTGAAGCACTTTGAACTACCATGGTGTATGAAATGTGCTATATTGCCTTGCCTTGAATATATATATATACATATTTATATAATATAATGGAATGCATTATGGATCTGTTCATTTCCCAATTATCTGTTAAATTTCTTTGAATTTTAATTCAGTAAAATGCTCCTGTCACACCAATTCAAATTCCATTTCATCTTCCCGTGGGGCATAATCAAAACATTTCAAGTTCTGACTAATGAACTGAAAAGGAGCCAATTCCATAATTCTAAATTTTGTCCAGCTTCAGTCACTATGGCTGCATCCTCAAACAAACACTGTTCTGTTTACAAACATCCATTTTGTGCTCTGAGCCTGACTCTAATCTAAACTCAATGGTTACTGAAATTATAAAATGTTTGTTAAGTATATCATCTGATCACATCATTGTGGCTCTGTTGTTCTAGACAGTATTGTGATTAGGCTGTTGGCACTAGTTACTGTGGCAGCAGTCAGCATCATCTCCCCACTGAACACTAGCCGTGCGTCCTATCCTTCTCCTGGGCTTTATTATACCATCATTAGTTCTGAAAATTGAAAAGTATGACGTAATATAGGCTAATAGTAACAAAACCCATCTTGTTGAGCTCTTCAAAATACAATTCGCTGAAGTGCACAGACAGATGAGGGATGAACTAGATTTCAATTCATATTAAAACCTGACACACTTCCAGTCCTTGTGTTTTTAACATCGACAAACACTGTCAATCAATCATCTAGCTATTTGACCTTAAAGGGACAGTTCACCAAAAAGATCTGTCATCATTTAATCATTTCCATTGAACACCAAAAAAAAGATATTTTGAAGAATATTGTTAACCATACAGTTGACGGTAGCCATTGACTTCCATAGTATTTTCCCATACAATGGAAGTTAATGGCTACCACTGTGAGTAAATGATGACAACCTTTTTTTTTTTTTTTTTGTGAGCTATCCCTTTAAACCATGCTTCTATCTCATGATTCCCTTTATGAGTGAAGATGATTTATGTGAGAACATTCTTTCTTCTTTTTTTTTTTTTCTGGCTGACTAGCCACATGCCGTTAAGTTAAGTGCAATCTTCTGTTTGTTCATGCTCCTTTCTGGGTCAGGAGAGCAAGCCCTGTTAGAATCACTTCATGCAACTGCTCAGACACACCATCACACATGCATCCGAGTGCAAACATGTGCTTTATCTCCTCTAGAGAGCACACCTGCTCAGCGAGCATGTGAGTACAAGTGGTTGTGTGCACAGGACTGATTTTCTAGCACCTTGCACCCTGAGTTACCAAGGAGACAAGGAGCTAGTGTTCACAGACATTCAAATCATGCTGCCATATCATCACCCACACATATCAACTGTTTACTTTTCATTGATACTTATGTTTGTATGTGACCTAAGCAATCTTATATTGATTATTCAAGTTTGTAAGAGCTGTAACAGTGTTGGGAGGGTAACTTTGGAAATGTAATAGGTTACAGATTACAAGTTACCTTATTTAAAATGTAGTAGGGTTAGGGTTAGGGTCAGTTTATTTAAATCACTTACTTTATTATGTAACTAATGTAACTGATTACATTTAATTACTTTTTGATTACTTTTCTAAATTTCTGTTTTCAACTGTTACCCTTACAGTAGTACTCATTGACTTTTAAAATTGTTCATTCTTGAATCAAGATTATTTTATTTTAAAACAACCACCACAAAGGTTAAATACAAATGAAAAAATTATAACATAAATATAGTAAATTTTAATAAAAGCAGCTATTCAGATGTAATCGTAAATGTAAATAATGATTACAAAGGGGGTTACATCTGAATACTTATTTTATTAATATTTACTATTTATTGTTATTATTACAAAATTGTATTTATCATTTGTAGTGCCTGTGCTTTAAAATTAAATTAATATAATACATTTTGTTACATGTGTGCTCCCCAATAAATACCACACTAGCAGCTGTGTTCACCTGGATTGACCCTGAAAAATGAATTTCATTATTGTATATATAGACTGATTCAGTTTTATGAAGCAATACTTGATTTAAAACTAAAACCCATGCAACGTTTGGTATAGCATAAATAAAATATATATATATATATTTTTATTATTTACTTTGGTGATGCGGACTTGCACTGATAGAAGTTGCTTTTATTACAGGAGTCACCGTGTGTGTGTGTGTGTGTGTGTGAAGATTACTCTGGCCTATTGCCAGCTCTGTCAGATGAGCGCATGTCTATTATAAGGCGAGTGAAAGGTTGGGAAATAAGTAAGGAGGTAAGTGGGAATCACTGCAGTGATGAAGCTAAACAGCATGTTTTTTTCCCATTACCCACTGCTCTTTTTTGGATCTGTTTAAAAAGCCTGTAGACTGAGGCTCTGTGTATCTGAAGACAGCACTATGTGTGCCATCTATAGTGTGTTTTGGAATTTAATGAGATAGAAATAAAATATGAAGAAGTATATAGATAGATTAAAAAAAAAACCTTTGGTTGACAATTACAAAACATTAGACATTCTGACAGCTTATTATTATTTTATTATTTTATTTTATATAGCTTATAGCTAATTAAATATATTAAATAAAGTTAATTCATTTTTACATTTAAACATTTTATATTAATATCAAGAAAAACATAGTATACTAATAGTACACATTTTCTTAAATGATGTGAAATTATTATGTTTTATACAGAATCTGTTTTATACTGATAATCTGACTACTAAAAGATGTGACAACACTGTTAGATAAGCCCTTCACATTCATTTATAAGGTAAGTTTGCTTGAGTTTATTCCTCATATAATGCCTCACATTGCATGGAGAAATATAGAAAGTAAATAACTGTAACAACTGCTGTTGAAATGCTAATGTTTTCCTAGATGATCAAAGAGATATTCATTTTAGTATTTCATCATCACAAATTAAGCTTCAAATTTCAGCTCATTCAATCATGTCACTGTACTTACAGTTGCAGTCTATTTCATTCACACTTCACAGTAATTTGGTGTATATATATATATATAGGAAGTCTATATAGGATCTTTTAAAAATAATTCAAATCTCATTTTTTTGCAACCAGCAACATTCTTAAGTTAAAAGTGCCATATTAATAAATTTGAACCACACCCTTTAAGCTCTGTCTAACAGTAGATTTAGTCTTTTTTTGATTAGATTCATAACACTTTTATATAAACCAAAGATATGCCATATGTTATACAGGTTACAAAAGGTTTCATCTGTTGCAGTCGTATCCATCCTATGCGTCTTATTATTTAGTCAGCAGAAGGAAAATTAAAAACAGATCCAGTGTCAGTAATGCACTGTTACTTTAGTAGAACGACTGCTGTGAAAGTTCACTTACCGTGACCAAATAGCTGTAAATGATGTAGTGGGATTCCAGTTCATAACTTGTATAATGAAGCTTCTTCCTGTAAAGCCAGAATGTGAGAATTCATCTGTGAGCTCTGCAGCTTTAAAGGTCTTGACTGCACATCAGTGCCACCTAGGCTTTAACACAAGTAGATCTGGTTGGTTCTTGCTGTGTAGGAGGGGCTCTTGTACCATGACTCAAAGATTGTATCTAAATTAAATAATAATCATTGAAATTCAAATAAGTCATAATGTGTAAAATATGATATAATCATGTCATGCTGTTATCAATTAAAATTCATTCAAATTTGAAATGCTGTGTGTTAGACTTTGATAAAGAGGTATATAAATAGTAACATTTATGTAGGTGTCGGAACCGCAAGATGAGCACAAAAGCTGAAGAAATTGCTGGGTTTCAAAAAACCACCGGCCCAATTTTCCTGTACAAGAGTCAGATGATAGGCTGTAATATAACAAACCAAATGCTTCAAGTAAATCCAGCACAGAAGGTGCAAGCTCTTCGCCAATCAGATTGCCAGCCTCCAGCGCTCACATAAGAAAAGTGTGCCAGCAAATGACAGGCCTACTGTTGCTGTTTTGCAGTCATGCAAAGCCTCAGAAAGGAAGGAAGTGAGGCACACATTTACCAAAAAGGTGAGCCAATGAAAATTCATCTCATAACTGCCATCAGATTGTAAACAAAAACCACTGTTCAATGTTCCTAACCCCATTACCTGCTTAGCAGTGATAATAGGCCTACTTTTGGCTTTGAAAAACACGTTAAGTAGAAGATGTTCATTAAAATAAATCATTTATCGTAATGAACCAGTAATGTAATGCTATAAGTCTCCAAATTCCATTCTGATAAAACAAACTCATTTACACACTGCATGGTCTGAATATTTTCAGCAAATTTTGGGTGAACTTTTACTTCAAGCATGTAATAAACTGCTGGAATAAGCCTATAACATGCTCAATTACACATAAAAACACACAAAGACACACCGCAGAGCTCACGGTCAGGGGGTCACATGCTGCATGCATCAGCTGCATTGATTTCTGCCTCATCGACTGCAGTCTCCTGGACAGAATTCCTAATTTGTGTTTTCGTGACACTGAGCACCCAGAGACCAGAAGTAGCATATAGAGTCATGTCGCTTCCATTTTGCTCACCCTTCCAAATGATTAAAAAAAGTCTGATATTAGATCTGCAAGGGTTGGTTTCCAAAAGTAGAAAGAAAGAGGTAAAGAAGAGTTAACAACACCTATAGCATGTGGCTGCTCTGAAATAAAGCGCTGACCTCATGCTTCATCCCAGCTGTGGGAAAGCCATGGAACCAGCTGCTGCAGGACGAGTGAAGGCTATATTTAAAAAAAATGAAAAACGAGAGAGAGGGAAACGCTGCAGGCTGTGCGTCTGCAGTCCTGCCCCTACTACATCAGGATGAGAAACAAGGAAGAATTCCAGATCAAATAAACTCATCCCTTCGAAAGCTCTTTGCTGCCTGCAAGGGTTTGAGGAAGCATATATATTCAAACATCACATTTTACTAAATGTAATTTTTCTAACATATGGAAATGCTCAGAGTGCAACAGTAACTCATGAACAAACCCTCACATTGTGTACGTTGTGTTACGTTAATGACTATAGTGTAACATAACACCTAACAAACACATTTTTTTGCGGAACTGTCCCCATTGAAATGTGTAGCAGTAAATGAACAGACAAACACATAAATTACATCTTAATTTAAGCTGAGGTAGATGATTATTTGACAGACTGACTTTTAAGACAATTAAATTGGCTGCTAAATGTAGTAATTGTTACACATAATTTATGTTCTTTGATGGTCAAAACATTATGCATCGAGTGAAGCATTGTAAAACTTAAAGGAACAGTTCATTCAAATATGAAAATTCTATATTATTTATTAACTCTTATGTTGTTTCAAATCTGCATCATTCTTTCATAGCATGCTAAAGATTTTATAATGACTGAGATTCTGCATAACACTGCCTTTTTATTATATAAAATAATAAATGATAGATAGATCCTAAAATAAAATATAATAAAAAATTACATCTATAATGCTATAATACTGAAATAATCCACTCTCCCACATAGTCTGTGCTATTAGATGACCAATATTATAATAAACAGCGGGTGTCCATGTTTCAGTCTTAAGGCCATTTGTGAATTCTTAACAGTAATAAGATTGTGTAAGTAAACAGGACCATCCAAGAGACCAGGGCAAGTAGGGCTCTGGGCCCCTGGGACTGTGCAAGAGCACGTGACCAGCCATACCAGACGGCAGCAAAGCAGGGGGATTTCCAGATTGGTTATTATTGTTGTAGACAGGAAAAGGCTCCATTTAGATGCCAGAGATCACTGAGAAAGTCCTCAGCTTTATAGCAGAGGTAATGGAGAATGATCTGCTAGAGAGAGAATGAGGAGAGGATGTGAAAAGAGGAGACGGAGTTGAAGATCATTTCACTGCTCCAGGGGGCGGTCACAAACATTTCACCCATCTTCATATTAATGAGACTTCTGACCGATGCAAAATGTCCTGGATTTTAATTAGTAGTAAACAGTTTGTGTGTTTGAGAGTGTCTAACTGAACAATAAATAAATAACAAAACATCACTTTACTTAAAAGTTTTAAAAAACAATAAATACTGTTTACTGCAGACAAATCTTTTTTAAAAAAAAAAAATATTTGTCATGTTGATCGACATTTATGTTTTTTTTTTATCTCTCTCTCTCTCTCTCTCTCTCTCTCTCTCTATATATATATAGTAGTCAAGTGGATCACTTTTTGATCCACTTCGACTGTTGGCTACTATATATATAGGCTATATATACTTTTTTGGGGGGCTGGATCTCAAATTGATACTCCTACTAATAAGTCAAAACTGAGCTAATATTTCATTTATTATGGTTGCAAAAATATTATATATTATTCAAAATAAATTTAAATGTTAAGAAGAGGATACAGGTCCCTGCTGTGAGCCACAGTCCCTGGGTGATAAACTAGTGCAGCAGCATCCTAGATTACATATAATCGATTGATGGATGTAATTTGACACCATCAAACATTCATTCATTCAATCAGTCTCTGAAGGAGCAGAAAATATCTAACATTTGTGTTTTCTGTAATGACATATTACAGATGCATGAGTCATTTGGTGCTGTTCTGGTGGTTAAGCGTATGGGCTGCGAGCACAAAGGTTGCAGGTTTAATTCCAAGCAGCAGTGACCCAGGAACTCGTGTTACCGAGATCACAGTCTGCTCTATCATCACTTTGCCCTTGAGTGAGGCACTTAACTTCAGTTTGGTCCATATATATAGGCTATGCAATTACTGCAGTTAATGTGAATGGATTTGGATGAAAAGTGCCTGCTAAAAGAAAGGCCTATGCAGTATACTGATAAGAATGCTGAGATGAAAGTTATGAATGTGGCCTGAAGTTGCATTTCCAAAATGATTAAACAATTATCATGGCAAATAAATAAACAAACAAATAGGCCTAAATAAAAATATTATACTTTCTATAAATAAACCTTATTTTTAAACAAGTTACCTTTTTTCTCTTTTCTCTTGCATTGGAAACTTTTTATGTTTCTCATTTACAAAAAAGTGTGACAATAAATAACCTGTTCGTTATTACCCCGTATAAAACCTTGTGCAATCCAATCCTGAACGTGTATTTGCTAACACCTTTTATGTGTCCTTGACATAGAACGGGGAGAATAAAAGGGATAAGACGGTCAAATCCAGTTCCATGTTTTTTTAGCACCTTAAACGAGGTCCTTCAATTGACGTTGGCAACATCCAATCAGCGTTCGCAAAGCGTCAAGTCTGTGTTCGTTCGGCCCAATCAGCCAATAAGAAGACTTTAAGACGCCATACGGTATTTCAATCGGCCATGTTGGTGAGGTAAAGAGGTACACCATTATATTTTCCCCGCATCGTGCAGATTTTAAATCGCATGAAATATCAAAAATCACCGGTAACGTTTATAAAACACTTCGTTTGATGAATATAGCTATCTGTTATTCACTAGCCTCGCCGAATCATCCGGAAATGAGAACAATCTCGTTTAACGTTAGCATCTTAAATAAATCGCGTCTGTGATTTTTGTTTTACTCTAATTACTGGAACTGACTGTATGTTGTTGTTGTTGCTCTTCCTTCCTATATTATGTCTAAAAGACCGTCTGAGTAAATCACTCAGGGTGATATTTTTACATTACCCAGTGGAAATATCGGTAAAGGGGCGGGGTTTGAGAACTGTCAATCAAACGTTGAGCAGGTTTCACCAGTGGGGCGTCCACTAACTGCATATTATATTATAATTATTGAGCGTGACCTTTCTTTCAAATAGAGCAGAAGTTTAAACACGGTGAAAACACGAGTAACAACGTGGTCAGTGACTTGTAAGTGTCACCATGACATGGAAAAACATATATATGGAAAATAAATATAAATATATAAAAACTCCATGCTTGTTTGGCTTTCTGTGAGTACAATAAATGTATGAGATGTTTGGACCGTTATATGTTCTCTCTTACGTCTAACGTACGCAAGTTTTTTTTTTTAAGGAAATTATGATGAGCCCATCTAGGCCATCCATCAAGGGGAGGTTGACCAGGATAGTATGGATCGACAGTTATTCCACACATAAATGAGTCAGAGGTTGGTTTGGAGGCGGAGTCCGACTTTGTAGAAATACTGTCCATTGTTCCACCTTGACCAATCAGAGGAGCGAAGTTTTTGTAACACTGACCAATCACTGAAAACCGCCCGCCTTAAAGCTCCGCCCAGTCGTCTATATTAACCGCTCTGCCGCCGTGCGAGCTCGCCACAGACGCTAAATAGTCTTTTTTTTAATTATACATATCTCGTATTTCTCTTTATATTATTTTGTTCCGAGACCCCATTATATTCTTAACATTTAGGAAAAATGGCTGACACAAAAGTCGATACCAGCTCGGAAGTCTCCGCCAAGGTAACGTAATGCAACTTCAGTTATACACTGATTTATGGAGATGCTGCGTTTTATTAATTTGAATAAACGAACTATATGGAATTTGGCATGGAAATAGGTATACAGCCTTGCTGGAACACTGTTTGCAAATTTTGTCGGTGTTTTAACCTCTCACTGTCACTTTGAAGACTTTTCGTGGATGGTAAAATGTTAGGTGTGCTGAAGTTGGTCTTCTTTACAGAGACATTTGCAACTAAAAGGCTTTTTTGTTCGGATTCTACGCGGGTTCTTTGTTTATGCAAGCGGTTTTTCGGTTCCTCTTTAAAAAGTATAGTGAGAGAGATGGACGCAGATGATCGTAAGCATAATCTCTACTCCGCTTATATGGTTTGTTGCACGAGTTTCTTTATTACTTCTTATCGGCTCGATTATTGAAGGTGCCTGGTTCAGTCCGCGAGACGCGGTGATTCGTCAGCCCGCAGCCCGATCTGTCACACAAGTTACTGCAGCCCTCACGATCCACGATGCCTCTCTGAATAAAGCACGTTTCGCTGGTCTGTGAAATGTGGCTATTTCATGTTTGCCCGATATTTTAAGTGTAATGAAAGCGAAATTTAATCTTAGAAATAGCTTGTGAACATAAAAACCAACCTGCCTCGTATTTACGGTTTAACGGGAGCGTTAGGTCGCGTTGTCTTTTAAGTTCTGTCAAGTTCAGGTTACGCTTCACTTTTTCTTAATGAAAATGAGAGTTCACCATGCATTATTGATTCAGCTACTTAGTATATGAGCTTTATTGAGCTATAGTCTGCCTATGGTCCGGCTCTGTCGTAGTCGCTGGTGATTTCTTAAATGAAAGAAAAGAGGTATCCATTTCTTCTTCCACTTTGCGTTAGCGGGTATCGAAATATGTAATCATTTCTATCTGCGATGGCTGTGCGTAAACTTCTCCCGCGAAACCCCGCTGCGGATGCAGCAGTCTGGCTGACTGAATGAGTTCCTATTGTAGCGCGCGCGGTCTGCTCCGGAGGTGAGCGCGAACACCGAAGTTAAGGGACCTCCGTACAGGATGCTTTCGCGCGTCCAGCTGTTGTATTTCTTATTATTCACATAGATAAACCTATCTAGACCTACGTCTTTTAGCGTTGCGACGCGTCTCGCGGTTATTCATTCGTTTCGTGCATGCGCGCCGATGTTTTTAGACGCAGCGGCTCCGTTTAACTTTTAAAAACGCATCTTGAGAGCCCTAGTTCCGTTCCGTTCCGGTCCGTTGCGCTCCGTCTAGCTGTTGTGAGCGCACTGTGTGAACGGCCCCGTACAGTCTATCAACGTAAGCGATCGTTTTCCACCGGACTAATCAAGTGTGTGGTGCTCAATCTCTGCTGATGTCACATAAAGATCACTGCACTCGCCTTCCAGTTGTGGGCACAACATTTCTGACCCGTTTGTCCTTTAAGCTTTTTTTTTTTAATGCAGCGTCCCGGTCTTAATAAGCCTAACGTTGCGTTTCTTAAGTGTGCCTATGAAATACGGAGGTGATTTCCGCTTCAGTCTAAAAGGTTGTTGTTGCCCACGCTGCGTGTTTGACCAATATATGGGTCAGTATTATCCTGTAGATAGTGGCATATGCTCATTATTCATCTATGGCTCACTGACGCTCAGTGGCGGTAAAGAGCGGCATGTAAATGGTGACGGTGAGAAGGCGTTGCAGGCGTGAGGTAGACGCTAACCGGCTTAAAAGCTGAGGATTATGACCTAAATTTATTAATACGAGCGAGCTGCTGAATGGAAGCACATCCTGTGGTATTCAGAGCGACGAAAGCCTGCGTTTTCAAACCACGAAGATGCAGCGTGTTAAATAATGTGATAAATAAAACGGCTTCTCCTAAGAATAATGGCCATTCTCGAGGGAACAACAATATAGTGCTTGAAAAAATCGAATTGTTAAAGGCCCAATAGCACAACGCTATTGCCCCCCCCCCCCCCCTTTCTGTCTCTTTCTCTCTCTTTCTCTCTCACTCCCTCTCTTTCTCCGAGGTTTGTCGGTCCTGCCTCTCTTTGGTCGAGTTCGCGCTCTTATTGGCTGAGAAAATATTCACTAATTGTGATCTGGGAGTTGTAGTTTTTTAGCGGGCGTGTCTTTATCAAGCGCAATGATGTGGATAATAAACTGAACTACAGCGCGCATTGGCGCTAACGCCGTGGACGTATCAAATTACAACACCTCAATATGGTCTTTAAACCAGGCGGGGATGGAAGAGACAGGCATCCAATGAATAAAGAGTGTGGAAGTGTCGCGTTTCAAATGTGAAATGAAAGCACGTCCCACGAATAAGAGAGGATGTGGTCTAGTTTAATTTCCTACATTAGATAAGTAACTGAAGCAATTACAGAGGCATATTTTTTTTTTCTTCATTCAGGACCTTAAAGAAAAGAAGCAGGTCGAGGAGGCAGAAAACGGAAAGGATGCCCCTGCTAATGGAAATGCCGTAAGTTTCCACAACTTCTACTTTCATTGCCCAGTACTGCTCGTAATAGTTTCCAAATGACCTCAGGTGTTACCCATAATAACTCATAGTGTTTTATTTTTAGGAAAATGAGGAGAATGGCGATCCAGAAAATGAAGTAGATGAGGAAGATGACGATGTGGCTGAAGAAGATGAGGAAGATGATGGAGAAGGCAAGGCCTTAAATAAACCAATAGATGATGAGAATGATTTTTAAAAACGTCCTGCTGTAGTTCTACCTATGTGTTGACAACCAAGGCGTATAAACAAAGATGCAATGCTAAGAATGAATAACTACATTACAGGCGATGATGATGATGATGAAGATGACGAGGCTGAGGGTGGCACAGGAAAAAGAGCGGCTGAGGATGATGAGGTAGTTTTCACTATGCAATGAAATCCTTAGATAAGTGTACAAGGCTGACTTTACAAACTCTAGTGTTTTAACTCTGTTTGGTCACTGTTTGCAGGATGATGTTGACCCCAAGAAGCAAAAGACTGATGTGTAAGAAGCTACTCTGCTGGAAATCTTCTCATCCTTCCTTTCCTAAACTCGTCCACCTGGGGAGGAAAAACATGGCCATCATCAAGTAGAGTCCAGCATCCGTGTACACGCACCTAACTGCAGATTTTGTAGAAACAACCAAGACTTCAAAGCTCTACCTTCTTACAAAATACTTTAAAAGGAAAAATTTGTTTGTATTTTTATTTACATTTTATATTTTTGTACATATTGTTAGGAGGTCAGCCATTTTTGACAGTGATCTCTGGTTACCAAACGGTGCTTTGAAGTTGATGCTTCTCTATGAAATAGATTTTACTTGTGGTTTGACCATGTCATGTTATCTCAAAAGAAACTTGTAAAAAAAACTAAGCAAAAAAAAGAAATGAAAAATTGCAGAAAACCATGAAAAAAAAACAACATTAATTCAAAGCATTCCAGTAACTTTGTGTATGTACATCAGTTGTATCATACGTAGTTGGATTGTATGAGGGGGCAAGGCCAAAAGAAAAGAATTTTCTTCTTTTCTTTCTTGTCTATTAAATTGCTATCTATTTGTGGCCTGTTTGATGTATGTGTGAAATTTGTTGTGCGACAATAAACCTAAATTTATTTTGTGAGTTCTTAATTTTTTTTGGTTGTTTTTTTTCTTTTTCCTTTTATTACTTCTCATGAGTTTTTAATGTTGGAGCTGTATGGGCAAGAATAACTGAGCCAGCATTACCTTCAGATGCAGTTCATGTTTTTCATCAGCCTGTCAAAAGTAAATGTACATCAATGTAAATTATTCAGGCCTTTAAGACTCCAAGATCTGGTATAAATTATATTGCGTTAAATAAAATTGACTGTGTGAATTCTTTCATTTATATTCACATTTGTTAGGCCACATTGCTCACATTTAAATATATTATGTGTTGTGCGTGTGTGTGTGTGAAGAGCATAAGTGATACTGAAGTTTAAATACTGAAGCTGTTTTTAGCTATTGACTGAATATAATCATTTTAACAGACCATTTCAAAAAGTGACCTGATTGTATGATAAAAGATGATTAATGTAAATATAAACATTTTTAACAACTGCAAAAGTATCATAAATTGCATTTGTGTAGCCTAACGGTTAGACGTTTGACAAAAATGTCACAATGTACACAAAACCAGTTCTGGAACTCGAAAAATCGAAAGGGTTTCAGTTTTGGTGGTTTTTAAACTAGGGGCAAGTTGATGTTGCACAATTGCTCTCAGGTCTTTGACTGTTGGTAAAACTGACAATCACTAGAAACAAACTCTAAAGAAGAACTGAAACGTGACACAATGACTCACTGACCTTTCAAGCCCTAATCTGGTCTCAGACTGCATATTGTGTGCATTTATGCATATATATATAGGGAAACCCCATTTTGCCTGTTTACCTAAGACAACGGGTGTGTGCTAAATTACTTCCAAACAAGCTGTTTTTAATGAGCAGGCAGCAAATCAAAATCTTGTGGGAAGTAGGGAGTGGAAGTATCAGTGCCACAAGTAGGTAGACACAGTCAGAGGAAACAACAGACGGACAGGGTTCTGGGCCATCATGCTTTTAGCAAGCACATGTGAAGAAGATCGAAGCTAGTTTGGGAGCTAGTTTAGTGGAATTAGAATGTGAAATGCATCCATCTAGTAGATCATGGAGATAAATGGAAGTTGGATCAGTTCCAGAATGTTTTTTTCTGCTGTTGTCTATGAATGATTCATTTTCCAACAAGCAATAACCTGCAGAAAGGTGGACCCTCTGTATACAACGTGGTGATAAAGACGCCATGACCACATTTTAGCAGCATGCAAGATGACACATGCCTAATGAACTGCTAAAAATGCTTTTTGACAGTACATGTTAAAAATGACATCTTTGAACAAATAGACACTGTTGATCTCATTCATTAAACTTACCACAAGCTTAGGTAATTATTATGCTTGAATTGTTTAGTTTAGCTAGAGGTGTCTAAATATTTTACTTCAAGGGCCAAAAAGCAGGTCTGACAGCATGCATTTAAATGCTGCGTTAGTGGTCAAGTTTATGGTGGGTTTAGGGGACAGGTGTGTGTAGGACTTGCATGGGTTCTCAGGAGAACCATCAAAGGTTCATCACGTCTAAATGATTCTGCATGTGGATTTGTCTTGTGTAGCAGTCATGGTCATTAGATGTCAGTGTTACTGAAGCTGTAAGTATCAGACAAGATCTAAACCAAAAATAGCCCATGTGTTAAGCACAGTTTTTGTGTGAGCACACATTTGGAGCACATTGATTTTGCATGCAAGTCATTGTTGACTGTGTTCAATGGGGTTTGGAGATCAATATGGGTTCAGAAAGTCTAAATGAATTCCACCATTTGCACACAAAATATGCGTCCACAAGCAGATATGAAGGGCCCGTGACAGGTAGCAACTAAATAAATAATTAATAGCATTTTAAAGAGCATCACTTAAAATTGTTGCAGGTACTTTAGTATGATTACACAATAGAAGTATGATTACAGTCATAGCACCCAACAGCTTTACAATGCTAACAAGTCTTTAAATCGACTTATCGACTTATGTTTCACCCTTGGGATTGTCTGTGATTTTGTTAAAACGATATCATCACTGTTCATCCTACTCTTTACATCCTGTAAATATAGCTGTCAGTGGCCTATGGTGACATTTCTCTTTTGTGATCATGTCTGTGGGAAACAGACTGAAAAGTGTGCTTTTGAGAGAAAGCAATGTTTGATACCAAGGGTCACTGTGTTTTTAATTCTTGGTTTGGGTTTAACTGAATTTTTTGGGTTCCTATTTGTTCCAAATTCACATTTTACCCCAAAACAAAAATAATACGAATGACAATATTTGTTATATTTAGTAATATATAATAATTATAATTGTAATGCATTACATAAATAATTTTATTTAATTTAAATAAAATGATATTAAAATATACTACAATAAAGTATAATTTATTAAGCATTTATATTTGACTAAAATTAATTGTAAAAACATTGCAGACTTTTAATGTAACTAATTTGTTTATCAAAATGATTACATTTGCATGTAATCATTTAAATGTAACTTTCTGACATCACCCACATATCTTCTCAATAAGACATTCAATGTCCCTCTGTCGCATGGTGATTTGAAAATCCAAACATCTCTATTCCAATAGAATCCATGTCGAACAAAATTGCTTCTTTTCAAGTGTTGCTCTAAATCTTTGTTGCCTCCTTATGGCTCCATTCATACAATGCATCATCCCAAGGCCAAGCGTAAGCATCCCAGGAGTTCATAATATTGGCATGGCAAATTTGTATGGGTTAGCCATCTTTCTGTTCATGTCTCTATTTTAGCAATCCATGGAAGAAGAAAAGTGAGTGTGTCAGCTCTGGGTCTGTCTCTCTGTGTGAATTTCTCAGTCCAGTTAGTGATCTGGCTGCTCCTGGATACACAGAGCAAGTATCACAGTATCTGTGGGTGGGAACTCCTCTGAAGTCTCTCATGCCACCTTGTGGAATTTTCAGTTAACTGTTTTGTATTTTTGCAGTCACCAATGAGAGCTTTTATATAGCAATTTATATCCATTACAAATGGGTGAGATCTTTATTCAGAAATCACAGTCAAGCCATAATTAAAAACTGCAGATGTAGTGATTCAGATTGCACTTTAACAATTTATTGTCATTTAGCACGTATGTACGAGGGTGTAATACTGTTTCATTGTGTATTGTGATTATTTTACAGTATACCTGTATTTAATTATTTATTGATATGCATCAATAATTTAAATTATAAACAATAATAATTTTTACTTTCGCTAGATGCTTCTTGCTTCTTACAATTGAAGGCTATTACCTCCATCTAGTGGACAATAGTTGCATCACAACAAAAAGCAGTTTGGCTGATTTTGTGTGTGCAGGTGTTAAACAACATCGTCTAGAAAATCAGTCTAATCTGAAAAGGTGTTTTTATTAGTACATATAGTACCTTTTGAAATGGTACAGTCCCAGTGGCCACTTTTGTACCATTTTTTTCTCCTGAAAGTTTATAATGGCTGTGATCGAGTAAACTTGCACAAGACACCTATGAGCATTATGGTAAGCAAAATGTATTAGGAGTGCAAAAAATAAAATAAATAAATAAATTAAATAAACTGTCAACATTTATTCATCTGCAAGTTGTTTCAATCCTGGTAGCCAAACAGTTGTTGGAAGCCATTGACGTCCATGGTATTTTTTTATATATGGAAGTCAGTGGCTACCAGTAACTGTTTGGTTACCAGCGTTTTTAAAATATCTTCCTATATGTTTAACAAATGGAAAGAAACTCATACAAGTTAAGGATTTATTTTTTTCCCTTTAAAGGTCTTTAAAGGCTTTAATCTATACTATATAAGTGAATCATGTGTATGTGTTTGTGTATGTATGAAGACTTTATTTGCAAAAACTCTTTTTGTTTTTTTTTTAATAAATCTCAATCAAGCTGCAGTTGAGTGTATATATATATATATATATATATATATATATATATATATATATACTGTATATATAGTGGCCTCCACTAATATTGGCACCCTTAGTAAATCTGAGCAAATGTGAAAATAAATCTGCATTGTTTATCCTTTTGATCTTTCGTTCAAAAAATGTACAAAAATTCTAACCTGTCATTGAATTAAAACAACTGAAATGGGGAGAAAATCTGAAATAAATGTTTTCTCCAATACTTGTTGTCCACAATTATTGGCACCCCTAGAATTTTTTGAGTAAAATATCTCTGAAGTATATTCCCATTCATATTCACAATTTTGAGCACTCCAGGATGATTATGGACATGAAAATATCCTCCCTGGCTTCCTGTTTTACAGAAAAATATATAGGAGGGAAAACAAAGCCTTAATCATCAACACAATGAGAAAAACCGAAGAATGTATTTCTTATATGCTGCAAAAGATAAATGAGCTTCACAAATTAGTGAAGTGACTTTAAGAAAAGAGCTAGAACAGTGAAAATTTCCATTTACACCATCAGAGAAATAATTAAGAATTTCTAATCAACATACATTGTTAGGAAACTGCCTGGAAGACGATGTGTGTCTCTATCATCCTAATACACGCCGAGAAGTAGAGTTTGAGTGGCTAAAGACTCTTCAAGGACCACAGCTGGAGAACTGCAGAAAATAGTTGAGTCTCAG
>JAUCMR010000118.1:10968683-10986002 GCA_032357425.1 Enteromius argenteus
AGCTCAATGTGAAATCACGCACCTGATGGCATTTACCGCTGATAACAGGACCGGGTTTACAGACAAAACGCGCATTACAGATCGGCTGATCGCAATCGGGACATCCCTAGCTACAGGTCATCAGAAATACTTCTGTGTTCATTTCCGTGCATGCTGGCAGCTACAGAGGTTGATAGACCTGATGTAAAGGTCAGCAGATGGATGTCTAATGTCATACCAATTCCTTCTTTCTCAGGGATGTAGATTGTAAAGGAAGCGTGTTTGGTATGCAGCAGACAGCTTGTTTTCCCCTGGCCTGTAGAGCTGTTTATTAGGTTTTAGTGGCATCCCCATTCCTCTCACTTTCCCCACCTGCAGTTTTGTCATCAGCCGCTAATATGTCCCTAAATAGAAACCGCTGTGAAGATTAAAATGGCAAACTGTATGAACTTGCGCCTTTTTACAGGCTGTTCTTAACAGCTGTCACTTACTAGTAAACTAAATTGTGACCTTGTGATAATACCATTAGAAAATGAAGTGAAATACATGATTAATCATGTCTATGAGACATTTTATTAGATAAAATTCTGCATTAATGCTGTTAGAGGGATGACTGGGAAACACAGCAGTTTGTAAAATTTCTACATGTATTTTTGCATATAAAATGGGTTTTATAGGCTGCTATTTTGACTATTCTTCATTATAAACTTTTGTCTCTTTTTTCCAGTTTGTATAGTCACGTATTGGACTATTAAACTGGAAGATTTCCTGAAATGGAAATCACTGCTATTTAGCTTAAATGTTAACTGTGCAAGATGCTGTCTGGTGTTTTATTTTGAGGAGCTACATTGTGATCCTTTTACATATTTACTTACATAACTAAGCACTTTACATTTTACTCCGTTAACTGTGAAGCTCCTTTTGTGACCGACAGTTCCGCATGCTCTCACATGAGCATCATTCATTAGCAATTCATTACGTAAGGCATGTTAGAATTGATCACCCCCTACATCTTTGTTGATAAGCCATTAGAGCAGCAGAGGGAATCCTACTGAAGTGTGTAAAACGTCTTACAATTCGGTTGCCCCGAGTGCATATGATGTAACGGGCATGTATGAGGACAGAAGGGAAGGAAGGATGCGAAGGAAAACTAGGAAAAGCTCCGCTTTTGTCCAGAATTCTTTTTACTCCAATCACAGTAGATTTTAAGCATGCAAAAATACTCCACAACAAATATGGGCAACAGCTCGAGGGTGTCTATTTTAAATAAAGCAGTAGTTCTCAAACTAGTTACACCTATAACATAGATTTTTTTTTTTTTCTCCAAGTGCAAGATTAGAGGAATATTTTACCCCAAAATTACTTAATTACTTCCTCAAAACATGTATGCATTTCTTTCTTCTGAAAAACCAGAGCAAACAAAAATGTCATAACTTTTTTTTTATGGGGTTAATGGTGTTTAATGTTGTTGGAAGGACCTTACAAGATCAGAAAAAAACTTGTATATGTAATATTTATAATAACATTTAGAAAGGATTACAGTGTATTTGCAGTCCAGTCGGAACAGATTAATACTGAATTTGGGAGCTAGAAGTAATGTAGCCAATTTTGAAACCTCTTCTGCTGTCTAGAAGCGTTTTCGCCTACGTTATTGATTGGCTGTTATGCTCAAAAATGGAGTGCTGAATCCAGCATTTCTGGTTGAAAAGCTACTCTAAATTAATGTTCTCAAAATTGACTTTTGGGGGCAATAAAATAATGTCCTGCTTTTTCTGTTGATTGATTGCCTAACAATTAGAATAGAAATACTCTAATCAGCTCTAATCAAAAAAATCCTTACAATTTGCGTTGGAAAACTGGAAACTGTGGTTGTCGGAATTGCACCGTAAAAACTACGGTACCAACGTTTTTGGTTTTAAGTTAAATTTACAGTTAAATACCATAATTTCATTAACTGATATATAATGTTAATATACCAACCTATTAAAGTACTGAAATCTGTTTTGTACCTTTTTGAAATACACTGATAAGCACCAAATGCAGGTTTTGATGAGAAAGTCACATGATGAACCAAAGCCCATCAGAAGCTTTTAAATATGATTTTTTTTTTTTTTACAGTTTTAATACATAGCTTGAGGGTGGTTAACACTTATTCCCATCTCAAAATTCTGAATTAAAATGATTACATTTCAAAGTATTAAAGCATTTAAATTAATTTTTTGTTATTTTTCATGTCATGTACTTACAGGTATGCAATAATTAGGGTGTCAGTTGATTAAAATGTAAATATTATTAATTACATGATATGCCACCTATTTGAAAATTATGTATCTTATTGAAATATGATTAAACGGACATGAAGTCAATCCATTTTACAACTGGGCCATTCTGCTAATTTTGCTTCTTTTTCTCTGCTTCCAATATGAAGTCTGTAAACCCCATGTCTTCTCCCAGCATTTGCTTATGGCTGTTGTTCCTGTCTTGTCCAGTTTGAATCTTCACAGTAATGCAGAGCTTTCTCATAAAGGACCTACAGCTGGCTTCCTGCTAGTTAATTATAGTCATCTCAAGAGGGAGCTGCCGAGAAACGGACAGCCGTCTTCTTTTTTTTGGTGTGTAATGAAAACAAAATTTGTGCTTGATTTGTTTTTTAGGTTTTATGCCTCAAGTTTAAGCAGTAAAACCCATCCTTGTTTGTTTTTAACCAGTGATTCATCAGTGAATTTTTTCATCATGCACACCATTACAAAGGTTCAGCAAAACATTCAACAACACTAGACCAGAACCAAAAATGTTCCCGTTTAACTCTGTTGCTTATACAAAAAAAATACTTTTAAACATTCTTTCATATATAATAACATAATGTTATTTTATTATAAATAGATACATGTTTTTGCATGTTTATCAGTTCTGTCACATCATTTTGAGGTCTTCAGATATTGTTTATTTCAGGGAACGTTTTGCAAGTGACCCATGGTACTTATTGTCATCTGGTGTTTGAGTGTAACAAAATTCAGCCTGCTTCAGTTCTGGATAAGCAGTAGCAATGCGCTTTGAAAGTTTAATTTTAGGTTTTGCAGTGGGGACAGCTGGGAGGAGGGAGGGCCATGATGTTTCCTAGAGAGACAAGAGGCAGAAACTATTTTAATTCTGCTCACAGCACACTGTCTGTTTAGATGTCAGCTCTTTCTTCATCTTCCAGGTTGAAGCGCGAGTCAAAGTGGATGTGATGATCTCATGTCTCGTTCCTGTCTGCCCTGTGGATCACAGCAGGAAAAGGGCAGACAGAGGGAGAGGAAGTACACTGCGCTTATTGGGATGGCATATGAAGTTGTGATCAAATATGCACTTTATTTTGAATTCATTTTACAACAGCCCTGTTATAGTATAAAAAAATATAGTGAAAGCTATTTTAGAACATCAAAGCCAGTTTGTTGTTGGTCCAGAATGGTCTGTTAGCTTGGACCAGCTTGGACCGTCTAGAACCCAGCATGAGTGTTTCAGAAACTTAGATTAAGCACCTTAAATGGTTCAAGTGTGATATTTTACAAGCAAATATTCAAATAAAGGCTGTACATTTGAACTTTCTTTTTATTAAATCACACACAAACCTATATAATATCCACAAATATATTAACCAGCACAGCTGTTTTAAACATTGATAATACGATAAAAAAGAAGCATATTAGAATGATTCCTGATGGATTATGTGACACTCAAGACTGGAGTAATGACTGCTGAAAATTTAAGTTTTCCATCACAGAAATAACCTGTTTTACAATATATTAAAATTGGAAACATGTAATAAGTTTTCACAATATTACTGATTTTGCAGTATGTTTAATCAAATAAATGCAACCTTGTTGAGCATAACATAAAAATACAAGCAAATAGAAAATCTTACGCCTTACATTTGCCTAGTGGTTTTGATGCATATTTTGTATTTGACAATAATGCTCATCCAGACACAGAAATATAATGCAAAACTTCACTAGTGTTAGAATTAGGTCAAAGGCTCTAAGATGGGCCTCTGTTATCTAGCAAATGTAGCAGTGTTTCAGTTTAGTGTAAAATAATAGCATTGATTTCAGCATTGAAGCATTTTTTTTGGTCAAACAGAATGCTTGCCATTTGTTTGAAGTGCTACACATCTGGGCATCCAGCAACACCTGCTCTGCTTGGTTCAGCCGAGGTGAATGTGCCAGGCTTCATAGTCCCAAATTATGCTGATTATGCATTTATCATGCAAATGATGCTCTTGTGGAGTGAATATGGTTGTTTTGGCAGCTGTGGGACGTGCAGCCGTGATACAGAGCTCTCCCGAAGGTATTCAAGGTGAAGCATCTATAATAAAGTGCTGTGTTTGCTGAGCTCTGGGCCTCTGTATGTTTTCTGCCAGATAAACAGACAAGAGCTGACAGCTTTACAGCAGCACGGCTAGACCCGAGACAGAAGGGGCACGAGGAGCAGGCGCGGGGCTCTTCCACTCCTTAAGATCCTATACAACATCCATCAAAGCGCATTTCGAGCACTTCTCAAGGTTCACCCCGCTCTAGGCCAGTGGCATTGTATTGTAGAGGACATCGCCTGTGTAAAGCCTGTCTAGCATTCGTTTTTCACTGCTGTCAGGTTTTCCGAGACCTGTCCTCCTTGGTTGACTGGCTGTGTGAGTGATCTCTCTGCATTTATTAGGTTTTACTGACGTTGGCTCAGTTTGGACGGGCCGGCAGCACAGAGTGAGAGAGCGTTGAGCCAGTCGAGCTGCTCATTATCCAGGCAAGCTGGCCCCACAGTGGCAGCGACTGCGCGCCTGAAGCAGAGTCACTGAAGCACTCAGCGGTGTAATAACATCTCCAAAACTTCTCCCCGTCTGTCCCTTTCTCTCCCAGCAGTGGCTCAGAGTTCAGACTCACCTTTCATTTTACTGGATTTGTGGCCCGCTGAGAGTTCAGTTTGAACTTTTGAGTTGTTCGGAACAAGGCAAAGGATTCTGTGCAGTGTTTCTGCTAAAAACTCAGCAGACTTCTTAGGATTTGGCAGTCATATGTGCCAAAGTGTACTCAATATGTACCGTCGCGACTCAAAAACATTTCACTGCATATTGTACTTGTATGATTGTGTATGTGACAATAAATTCGATTCTGATTCATTAATAAAATATTGGTATATGTATTACTTTTTAGTGTTTTTGCTTTTTGTTTTTGAATTTTTACAACCCATCTGTTTATCTATTTATATAACAGTTCAGTATTGTATTTCACTATAAAATAAAGTTGATGTTGTTTCTTAGATAAAACATAAACCAAACACTTTATATAGCTCAGTATTTGTACAAAATATGTGTCTTGTTTCTTTGTTTGTTTCTTAATTTGATTGATTGTTTATTTAATTGAATTTGTGTTATTTTATTATTTTGTTTTTCACTGGTTCCACCACAAAATAAGGTCAACTTTATAAAAAAAACAACCTTATATATATATATATATATATATATATATATATATGGTAGAAAAATATTAATTAACAATTAACTGCTACTAATTACGTATATTAGATATTTTAGTATATTTTAGTAATTAAAGAAAAACTATTACTATCATTTAATTGACTTATTTTTATTTTATTTATTTATTTATTTTTTACATTTTTAACCAACTAGATAACATGATCTCTTTATATAACATATATTCAAACAAGAGTTCTGCAGTATGGTTAAACATTCCTGGGTGCCAAGCTTTCTCTTACACTTACAATTTCTAGTAGATTATTCATTTAGCAGACTTAAACGCATTTTGCAAATCAGAAAAACGACACACATGATTCAACAGAGACAATGTTAATACTGCAGAATAGTTATCAAGTTGGCCAGAAGTCTTCCACACTTCTGAGCTAAGTCCCTTTTAAGTCTTTAGCAAACCATAATGTAGGCTACTGTAGCATAGACAGCTTATCCATTACTGCATATGATATTTGTGAAATATATATGTTGTATGTATGTAAATATGCATATTTTGATTCCATGTAGTTTGATTGTCTCTCTTTATGCTTTGCTTCAGACTGTTATGTTGCATCACTTACAGCTTGTGATGTGCTTTTGATGCAGCAGTCTGAAGTTATTTAAATAAGTTGTATGGACCAATTTTAAGTGCTAAAATAGGGCATGGGATACCGTGAATTTCTTTCTATGGGCAAATCCACTCAGTCTTCCCCCATGCTGCTGAGAGGCAGTGATGTTACAGTATGCAACCAGCGTAAGACCCCAACTTTGTCCCACTTTTTTGGGCATCTGCCTTCCCTAAGAAACCTGCCCTCTTTTTCTTCCCTCTAGACTTGTGTTTGCGTTTCCTAACCCATATCCCAGGAATGCCATAGAGGCGGGCATATGTATCAGGGTCAACAAGGCACCTGGAAAAGATGGATGTCTATGAATAAAAGGCACTGCTGAATAATTTGCGTTTCCAGTTAAGAAAGTTACAGAACAATATTTCACATACAGTCTTGGCAGATTGGGGTCGACTGTGACGACTGCGACTGTGGGGGTGCCTGGCTCATTTAAAAAGTGTTTCCCATCTCAAGAGTGTGGTCTGGAGAGAAACGAAGTTGAAATAGTTTCACAGTTCTGTATCAGTGCTGGATTTTAACTTCATGAGGTCTTTTTTTTTTCAGATCACAAGGATTCTACACTGCGGGTTGAATTTCAAAGCCCAAAGCTCCAAATTAACCAGTGTTAAATATGTTTTTAATAGATTTAAAAATGATTTGCCAGTGAGGAATGAAACTTTTTAGTTCCTTTTTAAATCTAAAAACAAAAATTAACAAAAAACTTTCTTTTTGTCCTTCTCAGAAATATAGATATCAGGATGAGGATACCACGTCGCCTCCAGAACACAGCTCTCCACACCTACCAGGGGATGTGCGTCCTCCTGAGCTGGTGCAGGTGTCGGAGAAGAACATCTCCCAGATTGAGAATGTACACGGCTATGTTTCCCATTCACACATCTCTCCTATGAAGGTAAAATCCCTCAGCTTTCTTCTGGCTCCATGACACATTTCTGTGCTGCATGGCATCTATTCTGTGTCTCTGTGCACTCTGTAAACATGCTTCAATGTTGTGTGTGATAAAATCTCCATCAGTGTCATGTTTACACATGAGCACAAACATACACACAAAATAAACAGCATTCATATACACTACATAAAAGACTACAACTAATGATTGTTTTGGTAATCGATGTGTTATTTCTGATAAGAGATAGAGAGGGATGTTTTCTGTGCTCACAAACACACTCTATAATCACATTTATTGTTGATTATTTTCATTGTAAATTACTGATTGTATCAATAAAAGCAGCCCTGTTAGGGACACTTTAAAAAAAATTAAGACCGGCTTAAAGAAACATGCCTCTTTCTTTGAAAATATGCTCATTTTTCAACTTCCCTAGAGTTCAACAGTTGAGTTTTACCGTTTTTTTGCTTTTTTTATTCGGTCAGATGATCTCCAGGTCTGGCGGTAGCGCTTTTAGCATAGCTTATTAAATCTGATTAGACCATTAGCATCACGCTGAAAAATGACAAAGAGTTTGGATATTTTTCCTATTTCAAACTTGACTCTTCTATAGTAACATTGTGTACAAAGAACGACATAAAAAAAATGAAAAGTTGTGATTTTTCTAGGCTGATATAACTAGGAACTATACTGTCATTCCAGCGTAATAATCAAGGAACTTTGCTGCCATACCGTGGCTGCAGAAGGCACAATGATATTATGGCAGTGCCTGAAAAGAGTCCCCAGCAATTTCACACGCTGCGTAATATCATTGCGCATGGTATGGCTGCAAAGTTCCTTGATTATTACGCTGGAATGATAGTTTCTAGTTATATCAGGCTAGAAAATCCCAACTTTTTCATTTTCCGTCTGTCTTAGTACACAGTGTAACTATAGAAGAATAGGAAAAATATTGAAACTCTTCAGTCATTTCTGAGTGTGATGCTAACGGTCTAATTAGATTCAATGATCTATGCTAAGCTACAGCTAAAAGTGATATTGCCGGACCTGGAGATCTGCTGAATGGATTCATAAACAGTTAAACTCAACTGTTTAACTCTAGGGCAGTTGGAAAATGAGCCTATTTTCAAAAAAAGTGCAGTGTTCCTTTTAAAGGGATAGTTTTTGGGTAAGCTATGCCGTTAAACCTGCTAATACCAGCAAAACGCAGTGTTTAGACAGCTTTTTTCTGGCAGGTAGATGAAGTGAATGTCACCTGTAGTTCTGTTTGAACGCTTTGAGCTTGTAACAAAGTAATGTTACCTAGCTGCTTTGTTGTATTCAGAGTTCACCATAGCGTGTAATTTATCATGTCCACTCCTGAGAAAACAGGTCAGTAGCAACCCTTGAAAATAACAGCTCTGTTCCAAATGCTAGTGCCTTGCTGTCTACTTTCTAACTGAAAGGAATCTCATAAGATACAGGTTTGAATTTTCTACTTGGACATTTCAAACTTTCTACTCACACATAACATAAATAGTGCTCATGAAGTGCATGTGAGGTTAGACTCCCAGCTAATGACACAAGACTCTAAACACAAAGCACACACATAAGGGAAATTTTAATTATAGTCTATACAACTACTGCTTGTATAAAGGCCTATGACGTGACTGATAGTCCATTGTAGAAGCTTAATGCAAGTTGAGTGCCAGGCGCGAAGATACCAAGCACACATGCAAGAAAGAATTAGCAATTATTTATTTATTAAAAACTGGACTTCTACACAGTTAGCTTTGTTTATCTGGTCATCATTAATGCATTATAGCCAGTCTACAGAGACCGCTTTGCAGTGACTCAGTTTTCTGTAGCAGTTGGATGGAACTCTTAAAATATGGATGAACAGTGAAACATTTGTCAGGAAAAGAGGATGTGCATAGCTAATTGTTTAAGCTTTGAATGATTCTTTTTATTGGCCAAACTGAAAACCTTTCAGGTTCAGGGAATATTTTGCTTTTTGTTTTTGTTTTTTTTAAGGAATTTATCATGATTAGGCCTAAACAGAATCTGCAGATAACTTTTTTTTTTTTTTTTTTTTATTGATTGTGGACACAATGTGCAGAATTTTTTGCAGAATGGATTTAAAGGTGTTGAATTGTGCTAAACTGACCTGGAAATGCTACAATCATATCAATAGCTGAAAGCATTAAGAAGATATCACATTATATAATATTGCATAACATTACACAGTGTCCTAACCAAATGTGATGCAATAAAGGAATTAAAACTTTTTAATTCCTAAGCAATAAATACTTTTTAATACACACATACACAGAGTCAAACCAAACATTATTCAGACACCAGATATATATTTTACACTAGTGGGTTCAGGACACTATAGTTCATTTAAGTAAGTGAGGATAGCAAAATAAAGTGAATTGTGATATATAATACCCAAAAATTCTTAATACAGTTGACTAATAGTAAAAGTGATAAAAACGTGGGACCAAAAATTATTTACACTTTGACCTGACTATGTTTTGCATAAGGTTTTTTTATTTTTCTTTAATTGCTTGTGTGACCTTTTTACACATCAGACTTATCAGAATTGGTTGACTTTAATTGGTTTTGTCTAATTGTGTATCTAATTTTTGGCTGATTTATAATCTATTACATACTTTTCTATCGAAGTGAAATTATCAAGATGAATCTTCTGACAGTTTATCTCTGTTATCAGAGATTTTCTAAACTTTAGCGAATAAACTGTTTTAATTTGAGAAATATTGACGGTATCTGAATAAATTTTGGTTTGACTGTGTGTGTGTGTGATAGGCCTATTTATGATTTTAGAAATCAATTTGCCATGACTGTCATTTAAAATAAACTCATAAAGGCTTATGTAAATAGATTTATATAAATAGTGAAAATGAAATAAAAAATGGGTAGCTATACAAATTAATATGTATACATTGATAAATAACTAAATTATAAATTTGAACCTAAAACTGACATGCTATCCATAACCCACATTAAAGATTACTTATCTGTGGATTGGCTGTCAGTGAATGATGTTGTGCTGTATGAATAGACAAATTGCTTCTCTGTCACTTGTCTCATCGTGTCTGGTTAGAACACTGAAAGGCATTGAAATTTAGTTTTAATAGAGCTTTCTGTGCATCTTAATGACCTAGTGTTCACTCACTGGCGTCTTGAATAGTTCTACCAGTAAACCGCTATTATCCTTCATCGTTTGTAAAAAGCCAGGTGAATGTGGCGGTTTTAAAACCTGTAATTCCTAGCACACCGTGAGCAGTGCTGATGTTTGAGGAGCTGTGCTGGGCTCAGATCAGTGGAGCTCCCTGCATGCCGACAGAGCAGCGCCTGACAAGCCCTACCTGTCACCTCCTATCAGCCTCAGCTGCGCAGAGCACGAGCTAGTGCTCTCTGTCCCCGCGCACACACAAAAACACACTCGCTCTGTCATCACTATGAGCCTGCATTCCTCCTAAATCAGTCCATGTGCTCTAGGCTGATGGTGCTTTCTGGCTGCTGGCCCAGCTGACGTGCGGCCCTCTCTTAACTCTCCCTCACAACAATATGAGCTCCGAGAACGCGTGCGTCGCGCCACAAACACGCATAGTAGCAATCACTTGTATTTCCTTTTCCAAAACGAATCACTAAAACATAATTGGATAGTTCGATGATTTTGATTTCAGATGATTATTGAAAACAATTTCCTTATTAGACTGGTGATTGTGAGTTGCTTTATTAGCCTTATTAGTGACTGCAGTAGCCTTACGCCACCTTGTGACCGTGGTTTGTAATGAAAGGATTATTAGTAGTTATTTTTCAATGCTAAAATATGCTACTATCTTGGCTTATCTTAATATGCACAGCCAGATGTATATAGAGCAAGTTATAATTATGTTTAAAACATTATAAAATGCTATGCAAAATGATAATATTTTGTTGTTCTGTTTGGTGGTGCTGGTGGTGGCACAGTAAAATAATTTTTTATACAGTTTACGTAGGATTGCATTTAGAACAGCATCACGTTTAAGCAATGCTGTTGTCTCTGTAGGGCCTTTAAATGCAAGTTGTGTAATATTTCTGGCTCTGGCTCTTTAATGGAGGATGTTAAATAATTTTGTCAGTGTTGATCAAATTTCCCATGAATCAGATCTCGCTTTACGCACTCTCTGCCCTGATGATGACGTGACTGCATGCTTTTTGCAGAACACGACACATGAACCACATGCCCCTGGTCAGGTTTCTATTTACAGACCGCTCTACTGGCAGTCAAGACACAGGGATGCTCCCATCCAGAGTAACGGATTGTTTAACCTTTCGCTTCAGTGGCACACAGCCTGAGTTCACCTCCTAAAGCAGATGCGCTTTGTTTAACGTCATATTGATTTAAAGTCATAGATGTTCGAGAGTTTTGCTTTTTGCCTGATTATGGGATTGTGTTATGATTCCCTGTGTGCTTGGCTGGAACTGTCGGCACAGATGGAGATGACATCTTGTGGCTCCCCATGTCCCACAGTTGTAGCGTCCTGTGACTGGCCTGCGTGCTTGTAAAGCCTAATGATATCTGTGCTAAAGCACAGCAAAGCTCTGCTGAGATATTTTTATCAGGATGATTAAATAGTGTGTGTGTCACTTCACAACTAAGAGAAGTGGGTCACGGCATATTATATAATTTGGAAAAAATAGAGATTTTTATATATATATATATATGGTGACAATAGCATGAATTTCTAGTTTTACATTTGCTGAAAATAGTTAAACATTTCTTTTAAAAACAGTACAAAATATTCATTTTATTTTTTGCTTACCAAAGCTGCATTTATTTGATCCAAAATACTGTAAAAACATGATATTGTCAAAGTTTATTACAGTTTAACAACTTTATTTTACAGTTACACCTATTAGTTGCTTATTAGCATGCATATTACTAAAATATTAGCCATTTATTAGTGCCAATTAAGCACATATTAATGCCTTATTTTACATCCCTAATCCTACCCAATACCTAAACTAGACAACTATACCTTACTAACTATTAATAAGCAGCAAATTAAGAATTTCTTGACACAAAAGAGAAAAGTTAATAGTTAAACTTTTTTTTTAAACAATATTTTCACCGATTAATATCAAGCATTTACCCTACTAGATAGCACATATTTCATACTTTGAGATACACAGCTGAACTCACATGATCACATTGTTACCCATCTTTCCAAGCATTCTCAGAATGACTCCATTCTATGGAAATGCCATCAGTTTCCTGCCGTCTTCTGCCACACAACTTCACGTGTGTGCTTTTTATGAGTGTCTGCGGTTCATCATGATGATCTAAGAGTGCTTTGTATGTGTGCTGCAGTATGACCGATCATCATTATGACATTGTGGATGATTAGAGTTCAGTCATTAGACAGAACTCAACTCACGCCGCCTGTTTTTCACTCGTTTTTGCATTTGCCAGCTGTTTGTTGCTTAGTGAAGTTGTTGTGCCATGTACTGTATGTCGTAGCTGCATGGGTTTCAGTGAAGAGCACAATGTTTTCACACACTCTCGTTTTAAAGCTGATTGTGGGCACACTGTTTGATATATTTGTGTGTGTTTCTGTCAGAGTGTGTTTGCTACTCATATTTATCAGCTGAGCTGCGTGCCTCCCTCAGGTAGAGTCTCTGGAGTGCGTTTATGACGGGTCGTCTACATTAGGAGGTGAGGAGGTCCCAGCTCCTGCCTTTGCCACACTATACTCGCAAAGTGACTCGCTGATGCAGGTAACCCAGCGCGATTCTATTGTTTTTATTTACATGTGATTCACATTGTTTTTCATTCACATTATGATTCACCAATGATAAAACAGATGGCACAAGATTAGAGAGAAATCTGTGTTGCAGTTTGCTTTGTAAGCACTAGGTGGCAGAGATGCCACAGTGTTAGGCGGCTTTGTGTGTAGATTTGTCAGATAGCTTGCAGTTTGGATTATATAATTTATGCATTTTCTGTTTTATATTTAAATATTTTAGATTTTCTGACATCAGTTGGATAGAGACCGTCGCTCAACATCAAGTTTTCCTAAATCTGTGTGAGTTTCTTTCTTCTGTTGAGCACAAAAAAAAAAGAGATTCTGAAGAATGTTGGTAACCAAACAGTTGGTAGCCATTAAATATGTTTGGAAGTCAATGGCTACCGTCAACTGTTTGGTTACCAGCATTTTTCAAAAAAAAAAAAATAAAATAAAATAAAATAAATAAATAAATAATATATGATAGAAAGTTAAATATAGAATTTTATTATTTTCCCAAATTCTTCAAAATATTTAGTTTTGTGTTCAACACAAGAAAGAAACTTACACAGATTTGGAAAAACTCGAGGTTGAGTAAATGACAGGATTTTCATTTTTGAGTAAACGGTTCCTTTAAGGTGTTACTTTAGCAGTCCTCCATTTGATTCTCTTGTGCAACAGGCACCAGCTTTTCAATAAATACAATATTTCACTAAAAAAAAAACACCACCAGTTCACACTGACTTAAATATTTGGTGTTCATATTTATTGTTTTATATAATTATTATTTTCTTATAAATTCTTACAAGCGTCTTTTAAATTGTTATTTATACATTTTTGGAAATACATTTTAAGTGTTTTTACAAAAATCATTCGTAACAACACCTCTGTGAGAAATACAAGTTCAGGAGCAAACAATTTTGTAGCTGAACACATCAGTGTGAAATATTTGTTGCCAAGATGACCATTTATGGTATTTGTAAAGAAATTGATATCTGTTTGTTGTTTGCGCCCTTGAAAAGGTAAGGCTTTCCAATAAACTGGGTCTGTGCCAGTTTTCTGTGTCAAGGAGGATTAAATAATTCATGCTGAATTTGTCTGACTTGTTGCGCAGCTACTCTAACAAACCATGTTCTTCAGTAGGTCAAAGCATTTGGTCTGTTAAGGGCAAAATGGTCAAACCAGCCTTGTGAGAGCAAATATGACAGGAAGTTTAAAAGAGATGGTTGCCATTTAATTAATGAAATATCTTGTTTTTGTTTAATTTTTTTTTTTATAGAAGCCTCCATGAAGCTGTTGAGGTATGCTGTTTGGTTTTTTGTAGAAAGCTTTGCTATATTTCTTCTATGCATCTGTTTGTTGTATTTTCAAGAAGTGATGTGTGACTCTTGCCTTTCTCTGTTGACGCATTCAGAGAGTTGTTTCTTGTTCACTGAACAGAATGTCAGACCGCCTTTTTAAAGTGGGCATTTGGTGTTTTATAAGGTTTGTGGCAGCAACAATTTTCTGGGGGAGGTTGTGAAACAGGACGATGCATCGTCCTTATATTAACAGGCATGCAGACTTTTACACAAACAGATGGTGCAGGCCTGTTTAAACCTCATCTACTTTGTTATCTAATATTGAAGTTATGTCATGCTATGACATTTGTCGCAACATTTAGCTAGAACAGAACTGCATTAAGTATATATTCTGGCATTTGGCTGCCAGTCTTTGTATTAGGCTTTCCGTGACTTTACACATCAATAATAATAAATTACTATTATTCTCCTAAAAGCCTTTACTCAAATCGTTTTAAAGGGGTATTTAGAAGCATCAGAATGTGTCTTGTACATTTAACCTACCATTTGTTTAGAAGATTTTTTTTCAGTTTTTACTATTTTCATTTGTTTTATTCTCACAACGACTATATTTACTTTATCAAAATACATTAAAACACTGATATATCAAATATTGTTACTAATATAAATTACTGTTTTCTATTTTAATGTTTTAAAATGTCATTTATTCGTGTAGTGGCAAAACTGAATATCAAATAAGTCATGAGAGAGATGATCCTTCTGAAATCTTTCTAATATGGTTATTTGTTTCTCAAGTAACTTTTATTATATTTTATCAGTTTTGTAGGATGCAAAAATCTGAGCCATAATTAGCTGTCTGGCAGGCATTCAGAATCTAATGTAAACTTTGAAAATATTCCGAATTTTCAATTTTCAAATTTTGTAAAAATGTTGATATACCAATGCATTTCCTGAAAAGGAGCTAGTAAATGAGACAATTGTTATTTTTCTGATTATTATTTAATTTAGCTTTTACAGGCCACCCAGTAGGGAATTTTCTTTTTTCACTTCACTGGCCCTGTTATTGTATGGCAAGGACTGCATAAAGATTTATAAAACATTTCTCCTTTTGTGTTCCATTGAAAAAGTAATTCAAGCATATGGGTTTTTTTGGCAAGACATGAGGCTGAGTTTTTGTTTTTGGGTGACCTAATCTTTTCATATTCTCTGGTCCTGAGATTTTCCATCTTGGTATTGTGTTCATGTCTTTGTGCTTGTCATCAGCAGTGGAGAGTAATGCAGTAGTGTGGCTGGAGCTGCAGGGCAGTAAGTGCATTAGTTTTGTCCAGCCGTATAACGTAATGGGAGCTGGAGGTGGAGGCGTCTCTGCCTCACTCTGCCTTGAATATAAACAAGGTTCTTTTCTGACTCAGGTACAATCAGTAATTTGTTTTAGCCTGTAGCCTCTGTGGGGACATGTGGATCTGTGGTGGGGCACTAAGTGTACTGTGAGCATGAAAACTTCAAATCCCATGTGTTACCAAATAAAGTGATGCATAACAACTGTTGACAAGGAGACCAAATGGCTGCATGGCTGCCAATAAGCACAGACTGATTTTTCTTTTTCTTTTTTTTTAACAGTATTTACTTCTTTCACCAAGGTTCCCTTACAGTAATATATATATTGTTAGTTGTTGAAAACTAAATATGCATTGTTGATGTTAAAGTGAGCCTGGTTTTGTTTTGATTTCTTGTGATGTAATAGCCATGAGAATTTCAGTGCATACTGATTTTGTTTGCAATTCAGTTTTAGAAAATGTGCCTTTTGGAATATAGATGATATAAAATCCCTATATAGTTGTTATATATATTTACACTACCAGTCAAAGATTTGGAAACGGTAAGATTTTAAATATTTTTTAAGATGTCTATAATGTTCATCAGGGCTGCATTTATTTGATCAAATATATAGGAAAAGATTTAATATTGTGAAGTATCATTGCTATGTAAAATAACAATTTTCTATTTTAGTATACTTAGTATAATTCTAATTTATTTCTGTTATTTTACAATATACACTACCATTCAAAATTTTGAGGTCAGTAAATTTTTATTCATTTTTTATTTGAAAGAAATTAAAGTATTTATTCAGTTAGGATGTGTTAAATTAATAAGAAGTGATGGCAAAGATTTATACAGTTAGAAAAGATTTATATTTTTAAATAAATGCTGTTCTTTATAACTTTTTATTCATCAAAGAATCCTGAAAAAATAAGTATTGCAGTATTGCAGCTTCCAAAAAAATATTTGGATCATGTGTGACACTTTAGACTGGAGTAATGACTGATGGAAATTCAGCTTTGCATCACAGAAATAAATAATATTTAAAAGTATTTCAAAATAGAAACCTGTTATTTTAAATAGTAAAAATATTTCACAATATAACTTTTTTCCTGTATTTTATTACTATATTTAGTGCCTATTGCAATTGCATCTTTACTGAAGTTCACCCAAAAATGACCAACATTCTTCAAAACATGCTCTGGGTAACACTTTTGTAGTGGAGGGAACAATTTTCACTAACTATTTGCTTATTAGCATATATATATTAGCATATTGGCTGTATATTATAAAGCACGTATTATGCATGACCTTATTCTACATTCTTAATACCCAATACCTAAACTTAACTATGTTACTAAATATTAATAAGCAGTAATTAGGAGTTTGAGACAAAATGCACTGTTAATACAGTAGTTAGTTAATGGTGAGAACTGGACCTTTAAAATAAAGTGTGACCATTTTATAGTGTTTCAAAGAAGAAAGAAAGAGGGCAAGTAAATGATGACACAACCTTCATTTTTGGTTGATCCTTTTTATACAAAAATTGTATAAGGATTAGCATCCCCACATTTATAGCAGGTGACTTTTTGATCCGTAAATTATATGACACTTTTTGTTTACTGTTGCAGAAATGGCTGAAGTGTATGGCTAATCTCTTATCTCTGTATGGCGTTTTGGCTAAAACTTAGAAGATGTGACCTTATTGAAGCTGCAGTGAATATTTGGAGCATTTGCAGTGAATGTCATCGCTTCCTTGCTAATGTTGCCAACTCTTCAGTGGATATTTTGGGCCTAAAGAGAGAGATATCAACCGGTGGACCAATATATCTATTACTAGATAAATCCCATATATATTAGCAGGGTCCGAAATTAACACTCGCCACTCGCCAAATGCGAGGAAATTCTGTGTCTGGCGAGTAAAATTTAAAGGGCC
>JAUCMR010000118.1:10986102-11042229 GCA_032357425.1 Enteromius argenteus
TAACGTGCTTTGGCTATATCTTTGTTAAATAGTTAAAAATTTTGGCAGGTAAAAAATAAGCTTGGCCGGTAGATTTTATAATCCACCGGCCAAGTTGGCCGGTGTGTCAAAAACTTAATTTCGGTCCCTGTATATTAGCATCTTGACATTACTTCAGAAGTGTTCTGTAGTGAACAAAATGTCTGTTGTGACATGGTATGAAGTAGCAGACAGGGACAAAAGTTTGTGTTTGTTAAAGGAATAGTTCAACCAAAAATTAAAATGATGTCATCATTTTCTCACCCTCGAGTTCTAAATCTGTATGAATGTCTTTGTTCTGCCGAACACAAAGGAAGATATTTTGAAAAAAGTTTGTAAACCGGCTGTTTTGGGTCAACATCGACTTCAATAGTAGGAACAAAGATACTATGGAAGTCAATGGTGACCCGAAACAGCATGTTTACAAACTTTTCTTGCTTACCTTACCTTGTGTTCAGCAGAACAAAGAAATTAATACAGATTTGGAACTACTCGAGGGTGAGTACATGACAGAATTTTCCTTTTTGGATGAACTATTCCTTTAGGTTTGAGAAATATAATTAGAATATTGTGAAATAATAAAATTTTAAATAATAATAAGATGGAATGTGATAGAAGAGCTGAATTTTCAGCAGCCATTACTCTGTATTCTTTAGTAGTACATGATTCATCAAAAATCATTCTAATGGATTGATTTGTTGTGTTAGTAATGTTTTTTATTATTGTTTCTTTTTTATTAGCAATGTTGAAAACAGTTGTGCTGCTTAATATTTCCATGAAAATAGTGAACTTTTTCTAGGATTCTTATGTGAATACATTTTTTTCATTAACATATTTGTATCTCTACTCTCACTGCTGAATTTAAGGATTTATTTCTATAAAAAAAAATAATTTTGTCTGTCATTCATTCAGCTTTTTTAATTGTTAAATGGGCTTATAGTTCTTCGTGCCTGCTGCCTTTAAAATCAGCTCAGGACACCCTAGTAAAAACGTTATATATTTAAAATATATGTATTTCATACTAAGTATAGTTCAAATCTATTAACATATTTACTGACATGTAACTCGAGACCTACTGATATAAAAATTGTAATTAAACTTTATTTGGAGTATTACTTGTGTTAATAGTTCCACTTTAGCACAATCAAATATACTAAGTATCCCTTTAATTGGACTTCACACTACTTCTGCACAATTAAAGTGCATTAAGTACAAAATTAGTTGTTTCAGTTTAGCAGACTTTAAGTATACCAGTTTAGTATACTAAAAGTACAATTGCATGGCATTTTATTAAGTACATAAATATGAAAATGTATTTGTAGTATACTGAGCATGAAAAAAATGAATTCAAATACATTTAAGTATGTTTATTTTTTACTAGGATAGTCACTGGTGAAAGTTTTGGAACTGTGATCAACCAATTAGCAGTGTCTTTTTCCTACGTCTTCAGACTGAATAGTCACGTGACATTTACAGCTCTAGTGATTGGCCCAGTCAGCAAAGATGTCAACATAAACTTAGGTACTGCTTTAGCTGAGCAACCGTTTAAGTAGGAATACTAACTAGCTTACCTCCTTGTGTGTAACTTTTGAGAAGATTTGGCTACCTGAGTAATAACACCACACAGTTATGCCAGTCTGTCTCTGATGCTCTTGGTGTTCCAGCCACGCTCCTGTCTGAGCTTTGTACCACTCTAGCGTTTCAGTCATCGCTCTGCTCTGAACCGCGTTCTCCCTGCCTGTCTGAAAGCCTCCGTTAGCTGAGAGCAGAGAGGAGGAACGCAGGGGAGGAGGGGAGAAGAGAGAGACAGCTTTACTGAAAAATGAGCTGTGTCATTCTTGGGGAATCTAACAGACCACAGTTTAGAGTCCCGTAGCACCGGCCGTCCCCTTACGGCCAGCATGCAGGTCCACGTGTTCACTCGTGAAGCTCTCTAGCCCCCTTTATCATGATCCTGTCCTGGGTGCGCTGCATCATGGGATCACCTTGACGCAGCTTCTGGGGGTGGGTGGGGAGTTTCAGATCAGAGCCGAGAAGTACTTTGCTGTATCTGTCAAACCCTGGAGACCACGCCGTGCCAGGTTTCACCTCCGGACTCGTAAGTGACATGCTGGCCTCTATTTGGTATGCCAAAAAGATGGGACGACGTCTGATCAGAAGCAGGAGGACCAAGAGATTGCAGCTGCAGTTGCTGGTGGGTAATAGTTAGTGTTATATATGTATAAGAGGGTTGTGAAATGCGCGTCCGCAGAACGTGTTTGCTTCAGACAGAATGACTTTGAGCTGTGCATGTAAATCACGGGACGGACGAGAGGGGGAAAATATTTCTTCCACAGTAACATCTTTTCTTTTTAAACGCAGAGCTACATAGACTTGGTTTTATAGATGCAAGTTTATATTTTTGATTTTGGTAGAAGCAGCGTTTGCATAGACACAGAATTGGACTGCACGGTTTTTAGAAAGTAACTGCAGCATGTCTTGTTTGTTGTTAAAAGTTTTTGTTCTGTGGTAGTTTTTTGGTTGGTTTTAACAGTGCCCTCAAGGAAACATGGTGAAGGGGAAAAACATTAATATTTACTATTTTTGCATTCTCGTGCAAGTGTATTTGTGAGTGAATTGTGTGTTTGAAAATTCAAATATTCTAAAAGTTCTAAAAATTCTAAAAAAAAACTAAAAAAAATTGGGTGAATGTAAAAGTGTCTTGGGCGAACAAAGTTTTGCAAGACAATGCAAAGTGTATTTATTATTATTATTATTATTATTATTATTATTCATTTCAAATATAGTCTTTTTTAAAAAATTTTTTTACAAATTGATTATTTTACCTTGAGATAGATAGATAGATAGATATATATATATATATATATATATATATATATATATATGTATATGTATATAAAATATGGTATTTATTTGTTTGGTTGGTTCTAGAGATTAGCATTATTTGAGAGCTAGTCTGACATTATTGTTTTTATGAAACAGTTATCCCATATACATAGTAACATTTCCCAAAATAAAAAAAGAGAGCAAATAAAGTGTAATGATATTATACAAACAATTTAGTCCCTCAGAAGCGGTTGAAACACACATACATAAACAAAGGTGTATGTTTGTAGAGTATTTTACAACAGCTTTGAACATGGATCAACCAATCAGAATCAAGGACTGGAACTATCTGTTCCTAACTATCTCTATCTATATGTTTGAGTAAATGAAGAGTGTTTTCATCGAGTAAATTATTCAGTTAAACAACAATTGTAGTACATTGTTATAAGTCTGAAAAAGTTTTCATGAATTGAACAAGCTATCAAATTCAGTTTAATTCAATTACTGCTATATATATATATATATATATAATTATTAAAATACAAAACACAATACAAAAATACAAAATCTTTATACAGGAATCATTTGTGTTAGAAGCAGTTTAAATAGATGAATAACTAAAGCTCATTACATGCTTTCCCCCTCTAAATCCCCATGTGTATTTCTTATCATTAGATATGCTGCATTTTAAAAGTCTCTCAATGGTTCTCCATTTTTATACCTTTTATGTAAATGTGTCTCTGTGAGCATGAAAGGAAAATTTACTGCAAGGATGATAATGGAACAATCATGCAGTGTCTGCCAACAGAAGATATGCACGTTCACATGTAGAGTAGCGCCACATGCCATTTTTATTGTCACCCCAAGTGCTCGACACTCCATCTCTCAAATAACTGTTCATCTCTTTGCGTGTTTACTGCCGAATTTCATTTGGCCTTGAGACGGAGAGTCTGAAGAAGAGGCAGGAGACGCTCCGAAGGCTTTTGTCCTTGTATTGTGCTATCGATTGATTGCCCATAATGCTGGTGGTAGGGGAAAAAAAAGAGGGAACGGCTCAGAGATTGTGAGGTGGTAAATAAAAGAGACAGCTGCTTATTAGAATGGAGAGGCCCCTTTAAAATGAGTCGAAGTATTTCAACAAACATGTCTGAAAGCAAGCATTTTGTGTTTGTGAGAGTGTATTCTAGTAGGATTTTTTTTTATTTGTTTCTTATGGCCCTGTTTTAATTTAATTTAATTTACTTTTTAGTTTTAATTTATTTTTTTTATTTAATTTAATTTTTTAATTAATTAAAATGAATTTTTATTTACATTTAATTTTAATTTCATATTTATTTTAAACGTAGTATATAACTCAATTTAATTTATATTTCAAATTAATTAAATTTGTATTTGAATTCCATTCATGCTGTCATATTAAAATAATGTCAAGTGGAATCCAAAATGTAACACTGGAAATCTGGGAATCAACATGGAATTTTAAACCTGGAAATAAATAATAATTTAAGTTTTGATTAATTAAAAAAAAAAAAAAAAAAAAAAAATACATATATATATCTCTCTCTCTAATGGACCTCAACGTTGAATGCATCACCAGTGTCATAAATAGTTTTTTAATGAATGGTGTTTGCAAAGGCATGATTGTTTTATAATAGAAACGAATTAATATTAATGTTTAATCATTAATATTCTAAGCAGTCAAATTACATTCAGCAGGTGGACCATTCAATTTAAATGATCTAGGGCTAGAATATCATATAGATTTGTGTGTGAGCTCAATTGACTTGAGCCTTCAAGCACATAGCAACCACGAGCAACTTAGTAACTGGCAACATCCCAGAATGCTCCGATATTGCAGTGATTTTTGCACAGACAAGCAGACCTACATTTTGCTGTTAATAATAACAATAATCTAAATTACACATGAACAAAAGAAGCAGATGCACATTTGTGATGCACCTCTGACACTGATGTTTATGCATTTTCTTTTTCCTATTCTGTATTCTTATGTGACATAATACAGTCTGCAGAACCCACATAACCACTTGCCTTGTTGTCTTGTGCTCTGTAGGGAAATATATGAGCTGTTCAGTAATTAAATGATCTCGCCTCTCTCTTACATGTCATAGGCTGAACTGAACATGTTGTGTTGGAACATTGACGTTCTGCTCTGGCAGTCACAGAAGTGCAATATCAATCCTGTGTCTATCAATGTGACAAAGAGCTTGTCTTTTCTTTAAAATATGCTTTGCCTTTCTACAGCACTTTGCTTCATCAGCAGAGCAATAAAGCCTAGAGCAGTTTTGCTTCAGGACAGATTTACATCAGATGATTCAATCCAGCACTAACATAATTTAACTCATAAGACAGTCTTAAAGCATTGCATAAACAAATAAGTTTTATAAATAATATTATTACATTTCATTTTGATAATACTCATTCCATAAAGATTACCATTAGCTGCATTAACAATTTGTAAACAATTAAATTTTTTATGGTTTTTATGGGTTTAAAATTCTGGTTAGGAAAAACCATGTTTATTTATTATTAAATTGGATTTAACTTAGTCTTGGTTTGTATTTTATTTTAATTCTTTTTGAGAATTAGAGAGAGTGTCCATGTTGGAATCTTACTTATTTGTCTACTTCTACCAAGTTGAATGTATGAATTTGCTCTAATATACTAAAATAGACTTTGATTGGAAGCACACATTGATGTCAACAAGAAGGAAGCATCCCCCCCACTTTAAATATTGATAAGCTTATCCATGTTGTTATCCTCATATGTACTATAGAAGACAGTGTCTTACATGGTTATCTGCATTATATTATTTCTATTTTCCATGTCTTCTGTGGCCCAATTTAGGGTGGTGACCCACCAGTAGAACTACATGTCTAGAGTGATCAGTGTTACAATTAGGTTTGGATAAAGTTGTAAACGTACACTACTTGTGTAATTGTCAAGTCCAGTGCTTGATTTAGGACACTTGATTGGATCAGAGAGCAATCTAGCATCATTGTTACAAATATACAGCACCATAAAGCTCAATGTCTTGTCAAAGCACTGTACGAGTTTAACGTTGGAGGTCTGAATTTTGGAGGTCCGTTAAGCCATGGTGAGGGGTCTACAGCAACACTCATGAAAAATAAATGCACAGTGTTTTTATTTAATTGCTGATTAATTATTGATACACTTCAACATTTAGAAGGTCAAATTTAAATGAGAATGCTGGAAAGCATGTCTTGGGGCATTGTCTCAAGGCAGTGATCTGTTCCAATGTAATGTGTTGTCATTGGGTTGCGTAGACTTTCAAATAGAGCTGTAAAATTAAAATATATATTTAAAAGTTTTTGCAGGTTTAAAATAAATGCATTTAATTGTTAACAATTTTAAGTTACATTTATTTATTTTAATTCAATTTGTAATAACCGTTTCAAAAGAAAATGTCCTGCAATTTTATAAAATATATATATTTTTGTATATTTTAGTGCCATTATTTCCCTTAACCACAAAAGGATGTCATGGTTTTATTTGTATTTTTTTTTTCTTTCCTGTCTGTGCTAATTTTAAACTTGCTGGTATCACTAAAGACGGTTGCCAGTATCTCCGATCAGATGCTGTGGGGTAATAGGCCCATTGCATGTGGTTCTTTAATTTCTATTAAAGCCCTGTGAATATAAGTGATTTAGGTGGAGGAGAAGGCAGGGCTCAGGCTCCGTGGGGTTGCTTGCTTTATTTGATGTGGAAGCTGTTGCCATGGTTTTGGTCTTGGGGGAATAGAGGCACAAGCTGTGACAATGTCTGTTACCTCATTTGACACCTGTGGCACACCTTGTACAGTTTTCGCCGGCACGGAGCCGCTGTCATTAGGTTTGACTGCGGAGCGTTGCCGTGGTGGAGATCTGCAGGAATTCTAGTCTTATTAACAAAGACGAGGTTATTTTTGCAGTCGCTTTTCTCTTTTTTCTTTTCCTCTGCTTGTGAAGGCACAGCCTTTTGTCTCCCCCTCACTGAATCATACGTGTGTGTGGAAAGAGACTGCAGCGTGTGAAAGCCGATCTGTGTCAGAAGGAGCATCCAGACAGCATGGAATCGTCATCTTCTTCTGAATGCGTAGCGCACGCACGCTTCCTGGATTTACCTTTACCCCTGGATTTCACTGGATCTGTGCCTCTCTCTCCCATTCGGAGCCGTGAGTATGTTTGCTAGCACAAAGTTTTCTAATCATTAGGTAATCGTATCTTTTCCGACAATGAAGCTTTTAGCCTAAAGTGCAAGGAGGAGGGAAAAATCAATAGCTCTGCTGAAATAGTTTTTGTGGCTCGGCTGGCTCTAATGATCAGCCGGAAAACTGGAGTCCTCAGAGTGTGGCCATGCCTCAGAAGAAAAGGACTACAACAACACCAATCGTTTCTTTTTTTATCAGGGCAGCGCCATGAATGCCAGCATCTATATTTAATGCGCAGTGGAAGGCTTGCTTTTGCTTTTAAGAAAGTGATGTGATTGATACCTGCTCGTGGACGATCTTGTAGCCCCGGTCCATTTAGATTAAGAATCCCTGGAGAACTGTGGGCTTTCGACTGCAACACTTGCCAGTTAATTGAACCCATTTCCTGCTTCTTCAGGCTCTTAGGTTCTCCCCCATGCACAGAGAGCTCCCCGGTCCTTCATTGATCCTCTCTCAGGTCTCAGCTCGTCTGCAGCTGGAGTCACAGCCCTGAGTAGCGTGCACCGCTTGTGGGCAGCTCGATCACCTCCTCCCTTCTTGCTGCCCACTCCACCTTCCAGCATGAGACTGCTGCACACTTGATCTCCCAGCTGGTGAGGAAAGGAAGGTTGTGAGTTGGCCGACGAATGGATTTTGAGCTGTCGCGCTTGCATTATTGCGCCGTCGGATCCGTGAGAGGATGCTGTAACCTTATCCAGGTGCACCCTCCCTCTTCTGCCACGCTTCCACTTTCCGAACTGCCTCGGCACTTGACAGCTGTTGCGGCTCTGTCCTGGCCCCAAGGGCTGTAATGAACTACATCTTCGGGAACAACACGCTGTACCCGCGAGGCGGTCGGGCCAACACCGCATCCGGACATGCCGCCCCAGGGTCCAAACAGAGGCAGTGGGCCAAGCGGAGCTCCAGTGAGGAACTGCCTTCGTCTTCCTCTCGCTGGCAGCAGCTGCTGGCCTTCTTCACGCGACGCGGTGCCTTCAGCGACTGCATCACGGCAGGAGCGAGCCAGGTAACTCTTGCCACAGCACACCTGCTGCATGTAGTTGAGCCAAGTGTGGGGAACCCTCACTGTAAACTAGATGAACTTTTGAGAATGTATGCTTTAGCTGTTTAGGGTTTGTTTTTGCTGGGGTTCCTGACTGGAGTGTGAGATGTACGTCTTTTAGCACCTACTAATCCTTGCAGAATTAAATGCTCTGTTTATTTGGTTAGTTTGTCCTTTCACTGTTTGCAAAGACAAACAGGTTTTTTTTTTTCATGTCTGGAGTGACACATCTACTGTACATCTATCAATGTGTCTCAATGACTGGCATTTATTTGCTTAGTTTGTCCTTTCGTGTTCGCAATATAATAATAACATGTCGGCTATTAATAGCGGAAAAATGCTCGCACAATTGACTGGATGCTCGCTTTGCTTGTAAGAAAGTGCAGCTGAAAAGCTACTTATGTGTTCAGTGAATTATATTTGCTTCTCGTGATGGAATCGATGGAGCTATTCAGTAAAGGCCCATTTAATTGAGAGTTACAAAACATAATCATACTGGACAGTTGAAGTATCTGCTTCCCATAGGTAGAGGAAAGCACTCAGTTGGTGAATGATAGTCCTCTTGAATCTAATCATATGAAGCGGTTAAGTCAAAGCGCTTCTGCATCTTCTTCCCAGCCATAAGTGACCTGAGGGAGTAGACCAAAAAAAGCAGTCCATCAGGCAGGCTGGTTCTGATCCCAAGGACGAACGGTAACTCATTGTGTCAGAGGGGGTCATGCCCTGGAATGAAAGCAAGACAAGTAGAGCTGCAACAATGGTCCTTACAGTCAGTTCTTTTATTCTTACCATTGACTCTGTTACCACACTGTGATAACTTCATCTCTTTTTCATGAATGTTTTCAAAAGGCCAAACCAGCAGTTCTTACAAAGGGTACCTACTTAACACAGTTTGTTCTTTTTTATTGGGATATAGGGAATGTAGAGTCTGGAAATATTACAAATATATGCTTTAAACTTTCAGCTGACGATTTGGAATTTCTGTGTTGGGTAACAGTTAGAAACCATCCATGAAGATTACTGTGAATATGATTCTGTGTAGTTTTAGTTGGATCATTTGCAGACATTCAATTATTATAATTTCAATCTACAGTAAGTACAAGTGATATAAGAGCAAACCAATATATGCATATGTAAGACCATGGGTTTGTGATGCAACTTAGTGCAAGTCACTATATCATTGCTGAGTTGGACAGGCATTATGAACACTGAAAGCTTTTTAGGAATGTACTGTTACAGCTCTCCAAACTATGGTCTTTCTAAACCCTTCTGTTGTTTTTGGTGGTCTTTTTGAGTAATGTAATGGTTGCCCTGTTATTGTTGTTTGTTAATGGGGACAGACGTTTCAAACTTCAGAAATTATGCACAACTGTGCTATATTCCAACTTTCAAGTCTTCTGCTATATGATAGGATTTTCTGATAAACAAAAAGTCATTATTGATTTATAATCTTCCCCTCCATTGAGGTCTTAACTGCTGTGGCCAGATCATTGAATCAGTGAGTTGTAATGAGCACATGAGTCATGTTTTTGTGATATTTTATTTTTATTTTTTCATTGGCTAAGATATTGTTCAAAAATCCACCATTTGTGTTCCACAGAAAGTTTGCAGCCAGTGATCCATATGATATTGTCTATGCTATTAGCATAATGTAATCAATTTTTATGTGCTTCACCTTGCAGAGATGGACAGGTTCAAGGTCCTAAATTATGTTATGTCTGTCTGGAAACCTAGACGTATTAATCCACCTTGGTGTAAAAAAATGTAACTCGCTATTTGCATGATATATGCCATCTTCAATCAATATTAACCATATTTAAATGTCACAGCTGAATGTATCAAATGGCACATTTTTTGGCTTTTGTCGATCTTGAAAGAAGGAAAATTATTGCAAAGAGTCTTAGGTAATCTGAAGCCACTGACTTTTAGATTTATAGACCATTTGAAATCATGGATTGGCTTAATGAGAAAGCGAAATAAATGCAGATCTGTGGCTTAAAAATAATTTATGAGCATGAAACTCATTTTATACCGAAGGAGGGAAATGATTTAACTGGAAAAAATGCGAAGCAGTCAACTGCTTTTTCCACAAAAACCTAGAGAGACAGGAAGAGCATTGCATCTGAAGAAGACAATAGTATTTCTTACAGGTCATGTGTTTTTGTTTCAATGCTTCAACTTCTGGCCTGCATAATTAATTGTCATTTCATTAAAGTAAGGACAGGTTTTGAAGCAGCAAATGGAAAAAAACCCCACCAACTCTGGCCTTTTTATATCTGGTGTAAAGGGTAACATACTGTATATATTTCATTTTTTATTTCAATTATTTGTATTTAATTAAATCAATGCATTTTGAATGATTGTATTATATTATAAATAGTACTTTAAATCCCATATTTTATGGTGTGGAATCTAGTGTGCACAATATATACTTTATGTATGTGTGTGTATATACAATATGTGTCTGTGTGGCACATCTGTATAATATATCCATGTTCTACCCATTTCTGTTGATCTGTTTCTGGTAAAGGAATCGCTGCAATGATGTGCCAGGCTTCCATCATCCACCCACCAAGATCTCTAGCACAGCTAAGCCCCCCCCATTCATTTATCACCATACCTTAATATGTGGCTGTGGCAGAGGTGAAATTAGGAAGGAAATGAATTGATGTAGTTACATTTGTCATTTGTGTAGCCAATTATGGGAACTCGGCTACAAATGAAATTTGCAGTTTGATGCATCACAGATATCATAGTTGTATTCTCATTAACAGAACAGTATGAAGTAATATGAATAAAAACATACAAATACTAAACTTTCAATGCAATATTGTGAGAAAAGGATTCACAATATAAACCCAAAAATGACTTGTTAATTCAAGCAGTTTAAGATCGGTGGAGCTGCAGTCTTCCTGAGAGCATGTATAGCCTCGCAGGTCTCACTGCAGCTTCAGCTGTTGCCATGGTGTTGCCATAGTGATCGTCAAGCAAGGACATTTCATCATGTGGCAGCACTTGTTTATTTATTTCTCATATCTGTTGAACATAGAGCTTTGTATGATGGCGTCCCTTTCATCGGGGATGATGCGCAGGTGGAACTCTTGTGTTTGGGTAAACAGTAGATGAGGCAGTTGTCGCTTCATCAATCACCATTGTAATAGCCACCCAATCACCCTCCGTGACCCTGCTCATTAACCCTATTAGATGAGCTGAAACAAAAGAGAGATCCTCCTTTCTGGCGTAATTTATGGCTTCAGCAAGGTTGTAGTAGATTAAAATTTCTTCTTCTTGAGGGAGCCGAGTGTTTCTCAGGCTGAGGAGATGCAGTGTTCCTGTGCGTGCTGGCCGGGGGAGGTGGAGGAGAGCGATCTGTGGGCTGCGTGTGTGTAGGAGACATTCTCCACAATGAATCATGGCAACACGAATGAACATTTTTGCTTCCTCGTTTAAGACCATACAGATCCTGTTTCGACATCCTCTGGCCTCGGTTTGCACGGGAGGATGCATTAGAGGTGGTTTTGCAGAGGGCAAAGTGATTTGAGTGCTCATTAATTGATAATTTGTCATTAAGCTGGTGCTTTAATACAAACAATGTGTTGTAGATCGTTTAAAGTGGCAGCACCTCTTGACCGGATTGGTGTTAAGTGTGTTGTACAAGTGTATAATGGTGACTCTGTGGTTACTGGCTCTTATAAGTGCTGGACCGGCACCAATCCCATAGAATCCAGTGTAAACTGGTTTAAAAATGAAGCTTTCTAAGCTAACTATCCTTATTATTAAATTTAAAAAGTAGATCAGTTAAAGCTATTTGAAGGGGTCATAATGCGATTTCAAGTTTTCCTTTTCTCTTTGGAGTGTTACAAGCTGTTCGTGCATAGGTAAGATCCCTAAAGTTGCAAAGACTGAAGTCTCAAATGCAAAGAGATATTCTTTATAAAAGTTAAGACTCGACCACACCTTCATGAAACGGCTCGTTTAAACATCCCTCCACATCTCTACGTCACCGTGTGGGATAATTGTCATTAGGGATGCACCGATAATGATCGGCCGATATGTTTGTGCATTTTGTCAGTAAAGCCGGTCCTGTAATCATAGGTAAATGCCATCAGGTGTGAGATTTCACATTGAACTGCATATACTACATACAGCCGTTGAAATCACGCACCTGATGGCATTTACCGCTGATTACAGGACTGGCTTTACTGACAAAACCCGCAAACATATTGGCTGATCATTATCGGTGCATCCCTAATTTTCATAACACTGCCCAAATGTATACACAAAGAAAGAAGGCAGAACTATTATTCTCAATCTAGTGAACATGTAGGCGCCATGTTCTGGAGATGCTGTGTTTCGTTGTGAAAGTGAAACTACTTTGTATGTGCTTCCAAAAGAGGACAACTAGAAATCAGTGGTTAGATTGCATTTACAACACTGTTCCAAAACAGTTAAACAAACCCAAATATTCAGATGTGTTCAGCGCATTTTACAGAGGACTGATTCCTGAACATGGTAGAGCAGCCTAATGCTGGCTGTGCAAAAAGGCTATAAAGTGGGGCAATTCCACCTTTGCAAGGATAGTCTGGCGCTTCTGACTCGCAGCCTGTAAGTACACTTAAAGACATGAGTTTTGAGCAGAGCAATACTTTTGATGCAGACATGGTGTTATGTTTACACTGCGCGATGCAACGCAACATGTAAAAAGTCATAATCAGTAATTATGCCTCCACTGGATGCAACAAATATCTTGTTTGTAATGAGTTTTTTTTTTTTTTTTGGTTGTGTAATATTTCTGTTACATACTTGAGGTATCCGGCCAATCACAACGCACTGGATAGGTGGCCAATCAGAGCACAACTCGCTTCTCAGAACGATGAGCTTTGTAAAAATCAACCCGTTTTAGAAAGGTGGGATATAGAGGAGCAACAGTAATGTACAGTGTTTTTAGAAACTTAAACCACATAAACGCACTTCATTACACCAAATACACAAAATAATGTTCTTTTTACCAACATCATATGACCCCCTTTTTTTTCTATTTTTAAAGCTGTTCAAGATTTAAAGGTATAGTTCACTCCAATAAAATACAAAATTCTCATGTCATTCTAAACCCGCAAGACCTTCATTTTTCTTCAGAACCCAAATTAAGATATTTTTGATGAAATCCGAGAGCTTTCTGTCCCTGCATGCATCTTAAACTTTCAAGGCCCAGAACAGTAGTAAGGATATCATTCAAATAGTTCATGTGGCATCAGTGGTTTAACCACAGTGTTGTGAAACGACACATTTTGTGTGCTAAGAAAATAATACAAACAATACTTTTATGTCTCTGTCTTTGATGTGCATTCATGACAGTACCACAAAGCATGTGTGTGTTTCTCTGCTTCAGAACAACATCTGAATGCCAGCTCCTGCGTCAGCATTACCACACTCATGCATTGTGGTACTCTCCAGTAACACACTTTGAAAACTGACGGGGAAGAGAAGAAATTGTTAAATGAAGTCAAAATTTTTTTCTTTGTGCACAAAATTGTTCTTGTAGCTTCCAAAATTGTTGAACCACTGATGTCACATGGACTATTTTTATTATGTCCTTACTGTCTTTTTGGGCCTTGAACTTCTCAGTTGTGTTGCTGTCTAATCAGGGTCGGAAAGCTCTTGGGATTTAAAAAAAAAAATGTGTGAAAAAAAAGATGAACAAAGGTCTTACAGGTTTGGAACAGTGATTCTTGGGTGAATTATACCATTAAATATTTAAAACCATAATTAATATTAATAATTATGATTAATGAACTGTAATAAATTATTATGATTGATAATTAATATGCTAATACACTAATACAATCATATAATGATAATGATGAGTATTTTATATATATATATATATATAAATACACACATAATAATAATGTTTATCATTATACAAATATTTATTCATAAATATTAATAATATTTTAATAATAAGTTAATAATAATGGTGATGGCTATGACAATAATAATAATAATAATAATGTTTTAATGTAGATAAATACATTATAATAATGTTACTACTGCTGCTACTACTAGTAGTAATACATATCTTATCAAATTATATAATAAGGAAAATTATGATTATTCTTGTTGTGGCCTTGCTTGCTAATTTCTGACTTCCCAGTGTTTTCTATTTAAATGTTGATTTCGTAAATATTTACCTTTTAAGCTCAATTTTTATTTTAGAAGACAATATATTAACAGTTAATGCTGGATTCCAGTATTAATGAAATACAGAATTTTAGTATACCCATTTTATTATTAAAGGGAGAACTGCAAAAACTACAGTGGCTTTCAACAAATAGTTCCAATCCCAACTTAGACCGTTGGTTGAGCCAGTTTTGCTTTGTCAGACTGGTCAGGATTTTTTAAACAGAGAAATGTTCTGATAGTTCCTCAAAGCATGAGAGAAAAAGGTGTTTTATAATGGCAAATAACACATTTATGGTATGTTGTGGTTCTTTAAGCTGATATTCTCTTTATAGCATTTCACTCTAGATAAAAGTCATTAGAATCATTGATAGTCTTCACTTGTGGTTTAGATGATATTGAAGTGCAGAGAATAAAGATGCATTTATTGCTCAGTAGTGGTTTTGCATCATATCGTAAAAACGATTGAATTCAGATGTGAATGCATCTCAATGCCTGCATATAGTAGAAACCTTTTCAATGTAATGCATCTGTTTACTATTAAAAATTACAATTTTGACCATAAATATACAAAAGGTGTCAAATTCTCCGTCCTTTTGGTTTTCAATGGACATTCAGTGCCTGCTAGTTTGTGAATGAGTTCATTCGATTCAAAGAAGACAGAAGCAGGCCAATGTGATTTCAATCAAGATCCTGTGTCAGTGAAAGATCGCACTGGCAATCCCGGTGAACAGCGGTCTTTATTGATTAGTCTGTTCAGAGTGAAATGCAAGCTTGTAACATAAGCTGTTGGCCTAAGTCTAGCCTTTGGCTAAACATGAACACTATAGTGTTAAACTGAGTTTTCAAACTCAAGGATGTTCTTTAGTCTTGTTTTGTGTTATAGATCAATGCTTCAGTGTTCTACAAGGCATTAACATCCAATTTCAGCGATCTCTACTGATTTAGACAAGTGATTCTGTGCCCTTTTCAGTGCACTCACTATGTCCAGTAGTACATGTGAACGTCTGTTAAGAAATCTTAAGAGACTGGAAATCTAAAAAGATCTATCTTTAGATCTTAATCGAAAGAGACTGGGGGGAAAATGAACATGCTTTAAACAATCATTTAAAGTGGATGTGTAATTTATTTTTCGATCTATAAATTCTTTTTCCTATTTTAGTTTCATGCAAGTTGTTTGATTTTATTGAAAATTGAAAACACTGTCTGTACCGTAATTTTTCAGTATGAAATATTTAATGCTCATTTTCCTCTTTTGCAACTTTAGCTTATTAAAGTTAATCTTTAAAAAATAAGTAATTTCATCAGTTAAATATAATCTCAAATATTAAAATAAATATTTATTTTCAATACTGCACATTATGATATTGTGATCCCTAAGAGCACTTGAAGTGATATTCGTTTTAGATTTACAATTTTAGTTTTTAGTGTTTTCAATTACTGAAAATGTATTTTATTTAGATCTCTTTTGTTTAGACCTTTAGTCTATTGATTGTCCGCTATAACATAAAAATAATAATTGGTATTGGTCAGAATTGTAATATTCATTCTAATTTTAACTTGATTTAAATTGTCTCATGCATTAGTGGACCTTAGATAAGATGCTTATGTCAGACTATATGGCGCCACACTGAGGACTGAATAATGTCACATTGATATGGATGGTTAATATGTGCCTTCCTCCAACCTGAACATGTTTGTGTGTGTGGAGCCATCTGCTGTACAGCAGGAGGTGTGTCTGTGAATTTTATATAAAACAAATCAATATGGCCACTATCCAGACATTATATGACATTAAATCATTTTTTTACTTTTATTTTTTTTTTTAATTTAATTCACAAGGGTTTTCTGACCTTTTTTTTTTCTTATGTCCATTAGAAAGCCTCAAGTACCTCTTCCATCAATTACACACATTAGTAGTGTGCTCCTATTAATCATTTAGCATTATCATTAATATTAATGTTTAAAAAAGAAAATCAGCAACAATCGATAATGTGAGTGGAATTCTGCTATGAGCATCATCCACACAAAATACATTTATGAAAATTTGAACATGCGTTACTTTTTCTTTCCTTAAAAAATAAATGATCATGATTTATTTTTTTAATCTAAATTAATTAGTTTTTTTAATAATAGCATATTTTAAACATTATTTTTTCCATGTACCTTTGGTTTAAAATACAATTTTGGCTGTATATAAGCTAATGCTCTTTTGATCAACTGTTTTCAACATTATCACTCACTGATTGTTTTTTTTTAGTTCATGAGATACTAAGATATACATGTTCCTTTTAGTGTCCATTCCTTGGTGGCATACTTTCAAAAGCCTCAGGCACAAGCTTTGCTTTCTCTCCCTCTTTTCCTCCTCCTCCTCCTCCTCCTCTCTCTTTCTCACCCACAGCCCCATAAGAAACAGGACAGGGTACATTAAAAGGTGCAGTCAACAGGAAACGGTACATTCACAACCATCCAATCCTAATGCAGAAGTAGTCCCCACACTCTTCAAGCCCTGAAGCGTCTGCTTATTTAATCAGACAATATGTGAAAATGACATGTATGATGACAGCGCTAATGACAGTAGGATTTTTATTCGATAGGAAGCTGGTTAAGAATAAGAAATAATATGCATATAGTTAGACTGCAACCAAATATAAACTACAGCAAGTTCTATCGAAACCCCATAAAATGAACGAGCACCATCCAGCTGTCAGCACTAAAGCACAGGACTGGGTGAAACTCTTACAGCACAGGTACAAATGGAGATTAGTTATGAATAGTAGTTGTAAAACAAGGTCAAAGCAAGGCTGTGCTCAACCATCATATGCTCTGATACACCGCACCGGCCCATTCGCCCGCCCTTACGCGAAGCATCTAATAGAGATTGCGTTTATCCTCTATGACCTTTCACTTTGTGACCCGTGTTAATGCTTTGAAAAGCGAGTCAGACTACAAAAAGCCTTATGAATCTCAAACGTAGGGTGTAAATCCGCCGTTGTCCGAAGAGCGATGCAAAGATCATCCGAACGCCAAAGCTGAAATCAAGAATGGAGCATTGATTATTCATGCCTGCAGAAGAGACTGTGTGCTGTCATGTGCAGTGCCCATTGGAGCTCATTAATTGGCGAGCAAGTGCGGGGGGATGAGAGCGAGTGAGGCAGAAAGAGAGATAGACAGTGAGAGAGGTTGGCAGAAGAGTGGAGCCAGGGGAAAAGGACCAGATTTACAACCACGGTGTGTCCTCTCTCCTTCCCGATTGCTCAGCAAAGTAAGCACATAATTCTTCAGTCTGCGTTCTCCATCATTTCACCTCTGCTTGGATAACAATGAACACCTATTGCAACAACCATGAGGACTGCTGTGGCACTTACGTGGAATGTCGGACCGGGGCGACGGAGGTGGCCAATTGCAACCATCCCAGAATGCAACAGAGAGTCAGACACGTGCACAGTACGTTGACTCGAACGCCGAGACAGTTGGTGCAACAGCCGCAATTCCATCACCATTTCCACCATCATCTGCACCAGCAGCAGCACCAGCCGCCAGCGCCTCCGCCTCACCTTTCTCAACCCACTTTGCTCAACTTCCAGCAGGCTCCTCTGGAGTCCCGCAGGGCTCCCCAGTACAGCTCCTGCACCCTCCCAGCCCCCACCAAGAGCAGAGGAAAGTTCACCAACCTGAGGGACAGTGTGAAAAAGAGCCCCACTAAAAGCACAGCTAAAGTCAGAGCTTCTTCCAGTGCCTTGTGGCTTGCCAATTCTTGGGGCACGTTTTCACTGGAGAAGGTATGTGAGACTGAGTCTTATTTAGAGTTGAGGGATGGTGAAGCTGAAGCTGAGGTATGAGGATTTGGATTGCATCTGAATTCAGTTATGTTGTTTCGACGTTTATGTTGTAGTTCGATCAGTGTCGTTATGGTTGGCAGGGCCTTGCTATCTAATATTGGAGAAAGTAATATACAGTAAAGTAAATGAGCTTCATGTGGCATGTACTAAATTTAATTGACAGACATAAAAATATAAATATGTATACACTTCCATTCAAATTGTTTTTAGATCATAATGTATGTTACAACAGATTTCCATGTCAAATAGTGTACAGCTATGTTTTAGAACTTTTCTTTTCATCAAAGAATCGTGAACAAATCACAAAGATATTAACTGTATTTTAATATCTTTAATAAAGACATATTTATTTAGCACCAAATCAGCATATTAGAACTATTTCACAATATTAAAGTTGTTTTTTAAGTTTTTGTGTTTTTTTTTTATCAAGTAAACGCAGCCATTGTTGAGCATTAAAGACTTCTTTATGAAATTTTAAAATATTACTGACACTTACAGAACTTTTGAACAGTAGTGTGTGTGTTTTAATTGTTTTATCCAGACTGTCAAAACTAAAAAAATTGGTCCATATTATTACTTCATATTAGGTAGCTGCTATGTACTTTCTTAAAATAATAATTGGATACAATGTACTTACTGTGTTCATACATGTTTTTACATTATTTTGTAATTTGTTTCTGTAATTATATACAGTATAACTTTACCTGCATCTCACCTCGATAGCCGCAGAAGTGTTTTGCAATACAATATGAACAAAATAAGTACACTGTACTGTACAATATAAAGTGGGACCATTTACAGTCCAAAACTGTAGTACTTTTTGAGAAGAGCTGTTTTAGTTATACTTTTGACACTACTTTGCTAAGTAGTGAGCATGTTTAATATCTTTTATGCAATATTGGGATAGTGTCATGAGTATAGTATTGATACAGTTTATATATGCTTGATAGTTGAAAATGGAGCCTGTATTGTGCGTTTTTCAAAATTACAATATTTCGGGTTGTTATTCATTTGAGCCATTGGTGGGAGCTTTAGGCTGAACTCCAAACCAGTCTATCTGATCAATGCTAATGATTGATTCTAATTTTAACTCTCGAGATCACAGGACATGACTACTGTACCACTGCCATAATAGCACGCAGTGTATATGGATTCTTATGTAAGTTACACTGGTCAATTTAGGCAGGACAAAACACTGTGGTTGAATTGGTAATGCCCTCTGTGCTGTCACTCAAATGTTGCTCCATAGTACATACCACAGTCTCAAGTCTCTGCCATAACCCTGAGAGTGAGCGTTAGGGAAACAGAAACCCTTTCTAATTAGTAGTTGCAGCGATGTGTCTGTTGTTGACTGAGTGAACTGGACTGTTGTAACTGAATATCCGTCTCCTCTGGCTGTGGTTGGTGCTTGGACAAGTGGCTGTGGATCAGATCGTTTTTGTTTGGGAACGCTGACACAGACGGCCGGTGTTGAGGGCCAGTTTCAGCGGATGTCTCCTCACTGACAGCATGGCAACACTCACTCTTGCTCCTGTAGAGCTGGAATCTGCTGAACTCCCATAGATATGTGTTTGCGTCAGATCCTCTCCCTCAGCAGTGCACAGTCCACATCATGTAGGCAATGCTCTATTACAGTTTAATTGCTGAATTAATGCTTAGCCATGATTTTGAAATGATTAGCCATCATTTACAGATCCATAAGAGTTGCTTAGACCATGGAAATATCATCTTAAGACAAACATTTTGTAAGTTCACGAAGGCTAGGTAATGCTACAGTAGCTAACATTAGCTAAGTACATTGCTGGCTAGTTGCTAATGTCAAACTATAAAACTGTTTACTATTTAAAATCTGTAATATATTTTCTGTAAGTCTTTTCAGAGCTGGCTCACTGGTTTGTTTCAATCAATGGGAGATATTTTTCTGTATAGAGACCTGCACATGACATAATTTGGCCTTGAATTAAGAATTTGTTGCTTGTTTACTTACTGATTTAGATTGGATTAATATATTAGTTTTAATTAGTGCTGTCAAATGTTTAATCATGATTAATTGCATCCAAAATAAGTTCTCACACACACACACTCACACACACATACATACAGTACACGCATACACATATACACATACACACACACACACACAGTAAACACGGTACACACACATATATTATGTAAACAAAGACTTTATTTTTGGATGTGATTTAATCACAATTAATCGTTTAACAGCACTAGTTTTAATTTAGTTAAATTGTGACCTAAGAGGGAAAGAATTAGTACAACATCGCCACAATTTAACTGAAATGAAGTACAAATTAGTAACACATGGCTACAAATTAATGTGTCCTGGGAACAAATTCTCAATTTATGGCCACAGTATGTTTTTTGTCATGTGCAGGGCTCTATTTATCTGGAATCAAAACTGTAGGAAAGCGTCACTCTTGTTTGTTCTGTGTGATTGTAAAGCTGGATTGATTGGCACTGTTTTTTTTGTGAAAGGAATTGCAGGATATTTTCTAATTTGGGATATTGTGTATTGTATTTTTTCAAATTTACAAATAGTAATTAGCCACCGTGCACTTCAGTCATGCTTAACAGTTCGTTCAGTTGCAGTGTAGTCTGAAGTCTCTCTCGCAGACACATTTCTAACCTGCAGAAATGAAAAAGACAAACTCACTAAACCTTACAGAGCTCTGATTGACATCTTGACAGCTAATTTCATATTCAAAAGGAAAAGCTAATCCTTCACAGACCTGCACAACAGGATGTCGATTGCTGGACTGGAGTTTTATTTTTAGCTCTGTTTAATCTTGAAACACTGTGGCCATATTTTTATAGATAGCTTAAAGGGATAACTCAAAAAATTAAATTTCTGCCATTAATTGCTCACCCTCATCCACCCTATTCATCTTCTGAACACAAAATAAGATATTTTTGATGAAATCTGAAGGCTTTCTGACCCTGCGTAGACAGCAAGGGAGCTACTGTACCACAGAAAGGTAGTAAGGACATTCGTTGGTCTGTGGTTCAACCGTAATGTTATGTAGCTATGAGAATACTTTTTGTGCGCTATAAGAAAACAAAAATAGCAAACTGAATGTAGTTGTGGTACTGTCTATGCAGGGTCAGAAAAGCTCTTAGTTTGCATCAAAAATATCTTCATTTGTTTTCTGAAGATGAATGAAGGTCTTACGGGTTTGACATGATGGTGAGTAATTACAGAATTACAGAGTTTGTCCTTCATGCGAGTCACAAAATAGCACATATTCTGACGTTTACATTGATGGAGATTCTGTCACTATTTCAACTTTTTAATGCAACATTTCTAAAACTGCTGAATTATATATATATATATATATATATATATCTTCCCTTTTTTAACCATTTATACTGAACGTTTGTAGAGTCCTTAAATAATAAAAAAGGAACTACAGAGTCTAGTCTTAATTTATGGACCAGTCATATTATTATTTTGTTTGTTATTCTGTTTTCATTACCTCATCTTCTGTTATTTCCTCCCTCTCTGTTTTTAATTCTGTTCAATATCTGATTAAATTAGGAGAAATCGTGAAAAATCATTACTGCTGTGTGTCATCTGCTCTGACCTTTGACCTCCACTGTCATTGTTTAGCAGGCAGATGTCATTCCTCCCTCCGCTCCCATAATCCCTGTGATCCCTATCTCACCCGTCCCAGCCGAGACCACTGCCATTCCAGCACCCACGTCACAGGTCTTTTTTTTTATCTCATGTTTTCACTCCACCCACCTCAGCGATGGTTCTCTTGACTTAGAGAGATTACAGAGAGAATGCCACGTTATATTGCTGATGCGCACTTGCACCTCAGAAGCAATTGTACAAGTGAAGCGCGTGATACATGTTTGCAGAAGGATTAAGTCTGTGCTGGTTTGTTATGCCACTGTATTGCATATTCTGCAGTATGTTATGCTGTGTATGGACACAGGCTGTGCTGTTAATCTCTTGCAAATGCCAGAGTAATACTGTATCAGCATGCCAAGAGTAAGTGATGCTTTTTTTATTGGATCTATTTCTTTTTTTTTTTTTTAATAGTTAACTGTCCATTTCATTCTCAGTTGGTTAGGGAAAAGAAGCAAGGTGCACAGTTATGGGTCTTGATTCATTTCAGCTCAAGTAGTAATGAATGTTTCCTTTGCAGGCAAGCCCCGCACCGGTGGTGGTGAACACAGAAAGCCTTGACACCTCACCCTATGTAAGTCCATATGTAAGTGATGTATTTCTTTATATGCACTTGGCAAAGTGGCAGACTATTGCAGATAATACAGTATACATTGTTTATATTCATTCAATTATTCAAAAGTTTGATGTAAAAGCAGAAATATTACTACATTAAATGTACTTTTTTTTTTATTCGAATGTATTTTAAAATGTAATTTATTTCTGTGTAAGCAAAGCTGAATTTTTAGCAGACATTACTTTAGGTTACAGAGTCACATGATTCGTCAGAAATAGATTCTAATATGCTAATTTGATGCATTAATTAAACGGCATTTATTTGAAATCAAAATGTTTTGTGACAATATAAAAGTTTATTTTCATCTCACTTTCAGTCAATTTAATATTTAAAATTTTTCTTGCTGGAAAAAAAAGAAAGAAAAGTATTGAAAAGTGTGTGTGTATAAATATGCACAGTAGTCAACATTTGAAGTGGTGATGAACGTTTTTGCTTTCCCAATTGCTTAGAAAATGTTTGCAGATATAATTAAATTAAAAATATATCCTAAGTGAAGAAAGTATCTTAACATATGTTCTCACTTTGTTTTATTTACAATTAAATGAATTTTCCAGCTTTTAGGAGATTACTCGCGTCTTGTGTTTTGAAGTTCCCCCACAGTATATGTGATTTTAGATGTTATGGAGTTTCTGGGATTTAACCGAGGATGACATTTAGCATAGTCCCGTGGCACTTTTTCAACCCCATTCTCCTCTCAATCTCAGCAGCGTCTGATAATCCTATACATCCAGTGCCAGAAAGCCTGCTGAGCTGACTTCTGTCATCCTTCATCAAAGACTTGAAGACTAGAGTTATCTGAATGAGAGAGAACTGTGGTCTATAAAGAAATGACCATGAGGAACTCTTGACTGACCTCATTAAATACTCCACATCATCAGTGCTGGAGATTGACTCTATTGCCATGTCGCATAATGTGGGCCATTTCTAAGGCCATCTAAAGCTTGTGATTTTTATGTGTTGGAGAAGTAAACTTTTTGAGGTAAAAATAAAGTAAAATATGGAATTTTAAGGGTAGATATTAAAATTTTGGGGTAAATTTGTTCTGTTTATAGTAAAATTTTGATGTCATCTAATAATAATAATAATGCAGAAGGCCTAAAGCACAGGATTTTTCTTCATTGTTTTACCCAGGGATCAAACATTTTTGATATTGAATCTGCCAGCAGGTGGTTTTATGGGGATCTGGCTTGTGGTATGCAAAATCCAAATGTTTTAGTGTTTTTATGTTAATAAGCAAATGCTTATATGTTTTAGTTTTTTAAATGTACAGTATGAAGGGCAGTGTTGATGTTGAACAAAATGTACATCTATTCCTGTTTTGATCGTTCATTATCTTGCATATATACACTGTAGTAGTCTGATATTGATCGCGTAAATGCCTGTGTTGGCTCTGATCCCTGGCTGGTTGTTTGTAGCCATATATGCAGTATGTGAGTAGCAGCATGAGTTTAGCAGTGCTGAAAGCCCGTGAATGTCTCCCATAAAACAAAAGAAAAGGTTATTGTCAATATTAATCTCAGAATTGTCACAATATACTCTATGTAGTTAGCCAGAATGAAAAGGCCTTTTTGGATAATGTTTGAAAAATGATACAGAAGCATTGAAGTAATTGCATGGATGTTATTGTAGTGTCACGCCGAGAGCTGGTGGTGTGATTAGTGTATAATGCCGTATTGGGCAGTGTCAGTATTGACGTATATCTCTCACCCCCTATAAACCCCACACTAACACCACTGATGTCACAGACAGATGTTTTCAGCAGCAGTTACAGAGAAAGAATGAGAGCAAAATGTTTAGGGTGTTTAGTATTTAAGGTCTTTAAATGTCATTTAGAAGCTTAAAGCAGAGCCTCCAGAACCACACAAACATCTAAAAGCTGATGCATTGATGCTTATTTTTGGTTTCATCACGCAACCCTGTTTTCATTCACTTTGATTTTATGCATTTAGCCCATTTTTTCCATATAAAACAGCCCAGACTTATTTAAATGAAACCTCAATTTGAACTCATCCTGAGTGATGTTTGCTCCATGTAAACGCCATCCTTACCTGTATCATGTGAAAGTTACCAAGGTTTACGGGGTGTTACATGGTCATGACTTTGAAGTTGAAAGATTGGATATAGTTTTACACACACACAAGGCCAATAAGCAATTCTATCACATTAGTTTCGTGCCAACATGTATAATGTTTAAGTTACAGTTACTTTGTAAACAGTGTGTTTTAGAGTTTATCGCCTGGTGTACTTTCAGTGACATTTATTGAGGGACAATCTGAATTATTTACTGTGGTAATCAACATTATGCTGTTGATACAGCTTAATTTGTGTTGAACCCAGAATGTTGGAAACAAGTGGACTGCATTGCATGTTTAGCCGACAGCTAGCGTCTGTGTTCTTCATAGATTTGGTTGCTGTGGCCTCTTTGGCTGAAATACAAAGTAACTGGCAAGAGATATAGTGCTGCCTGAGTTTTGTAATGCCAGGAACTGTAGAATGAGCAGAGGTGAAATCTAAGAGTGGAAAGTAAAAACACTGAGACTTTTTCAAACAGTTCATTCTTACATAATTAGAGCACTTTTAGCACAATTTTTTATTATGTAAGTTTTTTTTTTGTTGTTGTCCATAATCGGTCCCAGATGGGAGTCTAAAGATGAAATTTACACTGTGTTTTTAATGAAAATCTAAGGAATTCTGCAGAGTGGAATTAGATAACTGTATTAAATGGAACTTTGAGTACTAGTTATCAATGGAGACTAATACTACTTGGTTGTTGAAGACATAACCAGTGCTCCTGCTACCCTTAACCTAGAGGAACTGTTCATTCTGATCTCTTATTGCTTGCTCTGGTATAATGTGGATTTATAGAAGTAGTATATACTACTGTAATAGGAGTCTGTCTGTTAGTACATTTGTGCATTTCGATAATGAATTACTAGGAGTGTGAATCTAGCAGGAAATTTCTCTCCTTGATTCTGATTCCTGAACAGTTGCTTTAACTGTCTTGTCAGTGCTTTTTATGGAAAAAAAAAAGTAATGATGTATATGATGAGATAATCATACAGTGAAAATATATTTAAAACAATTTCTTTAACAGGTTTGTCACATACTTTTCATAATCTTTGTAGAGATGTAATCAGTCCTACAATTGAATATAGAGAGTAAAATCAAATAATTGCACAAACTTTCAGAACTAAAAAAATTTTATTTGGGTAACCATTTCCATTTATTTATATCTGGATATTTTAAGCATTGTATATTGACGCTTAAATTCTGTTAAAACTTTCAGGTGAATGGAACAGAAGCTGATTATGAATATGAAGAAATTACACTTGAACGGGTAAGATTGCTTTGACAATGACAAAAATTACAGGCTCTTACAGTGTCAGTGAGATTTACAATACATTACACCATGTATAAAAGTATATGTCATAATTTTGTCATTTTTAATGAGTGTCATGAATTGTAAAATGAAAATATGTAAAATGGTCATGCTCAAGGTTTTAAATAGTCACTGTCAGAAAGGGAATATTAAAGCGTTCGAACTACAGTACATTGTTAGTACAATACATATTTATTACATTTGATTAATAGCGATTTCAACATGGACTTTTTAACATTTAAAGTAATGCTAGTTGATGTGTTTTTAGTGCGTTTCAAAAGTTATTTGAGTGCTGAACTGTGTATGTGTATATATATGTATGTATATGTGTGTGTGTGTATATATATATATATATATATATATAAACAATTTCTTGACTTGTTTTTTTTCCTCACCTTTAGGGGAACTCAGGCCTGGGTTTCAGTATTGCAGGCGGTACCGATAACCCCCACATCGGCGAGGACCCAAGCATCTTTATCACAAAGATCATCCCAGGAGGAGCTGCCGCACAAGATGGCAGACTCAGGTCAGAGAATATGTTAATAGGCCTGTATCACATCACACTTGTACATAGCACATTTATTTCTGAGCCCATATCAACAGGTTACAAGTTAACAGCATAAGCAGCACGGTTCTGTGTAGCTGAAGTTGCAGAAGTGTAGTTGCTGGTAGTTTTGACAGCTGAACCTATTTTTTGCCACATGTAGAGCGCTGAATTCAACAGAAAACATGTTAAAAATGCACTGTAAATTTATCAACAGAAACTTTTGCAATCTGCTAAGAATACAGAATGCTTGGTAAAGGACAACGTTCCTTTGGGAAATGTCAGAGCTTGGTGCAAGGTTTACACTCAACATTCAGACTCACTTCTGCACTTAAAGAATAAAACTTATGCATTTACATTTATGCTTAAGTAGGAACATTTAAAATGGTTTTGCTTGTAAATGCAAGCAACAAAATAATAATGCATATCTCCTGTCAGCAAGATTTTTAAAAATGTTTTTGAAGGAGGATCCATTTATTTGATCAATAATAATAAAACAGTAATTTTGTGAAATGTTATAGGCATTACTCTTTTTTTTTTTTTTTTTTTTGTGACATTAATCACTTGTTGTTACTGTCATTTTAAAACAATTCCAAGTGTCCTTGCTGAATATAAGTATTATTTCTTAAATAAAAAATAATTTAAAAAACATGAACCGACTCCAAACACTACCATTCAAGTTTATTATAGCTGTGTGGCGCAGTTTTTTTAATAAATAAATCTGACTTAATCCTGATGATTAAGCAGTTTAAAGTCTTCCCTAACTGAGGTTTGGATTTAGTGTGAATTAATTAGCTTGTGGACTATAAATATAATTTCCCTCCTCATGTAAATTTAATCTCTTCCTTATGTTATTTACTGGAAAATTTCTTCTTATTATCATTGGGAGTGAGTCACTGACAACTATATATTTTATAGACATTATTATATAAAATCCTCAGTGTAGTAACCAGAAATCACATTATTTTCTCTATATAAAACACTTTATCTTTGTTATTTACAGTATGCCTTTTTTTGGACTGTTTAGTCAGCGTTCTCTGTTTCTCCCTGTACAGAGTTAATGACTGTATACTGCGGGTAAATGATGTAGATGTGAGAGACGTAACTCACAGCAATGCTGTGGAGGCTCTGAAGGAGGCAGGCTGCATTGTCAGACTGTACGTCAGAAGAAGAAAAGCTGTCACAGAAAAAATCATGGATGTAAAGCTGGTAAAAGGTCCTAAAGGTAAAGGCGTCTGTCATGTAAAGATTACACAATAAAAGCATGCTATGTTTAATTGTTATAATTCATGTCAGGAAATGGTTTAACAAATGGGCCTCTGTTGACAGGTCTAGGTTTCAGTATAGCCGGAGGAGTTGGAAACCAACATATTCCTGGGGACAACAGTATTTATATCACCAAAATCATTGAGGGAGGAGCGGCCCACAAAGATGGACGGCTACAGATAGGAGATAAACTCATGGCTGTAAGTAAAACGTTAACTTTTCTATCATTTATATATTTATTAAATAACTAGGAAATAATTAGGAAATTCATTTTTTTTAAAAAGCACTTCGTTTAACAAGACAATTATTTAGAGCTTGTGGGGTTTCGTTTTATTTCCTAATATTCCTCTTCAATTTTTATTTATTTATTTATTTTTTTTGGACTGTCACTTTCAACCTGTAGTGAAACTGGCAGAGATGCATCTGGAAGAATGCATTTATACAATAGTTTATGTTTAAAGGAATAGTTCACCTAAAAATTTAGTTAATTTAGTAAAATTTACTTAAGTTAATGTTAATGACTGTTACTGAATTGTGACTTAAATTGAGTTGAAATCAGGTGAACTGACTTTTTTTTTCTCCATACTTTTATTAAGCTAGGATGCATTAAATTGAGCAAAATTACAGTAAAATTTTACAAAAAAATAAATCAAACAAATGCTTTTTTTTTTGTTTGTTTGTTTTTTTGGACGTTCTTTTCTTTTAAAAATCCTGGGGGAAAAAGTGCATCACCATTTCCACAAAAATAAGCAGCACAACTTTTCAAGAGTTCTATTTTAACCAAATTAGCATATAAGAATAGTTTCAATATCAATAAGTTTACTGTATTTTTATGGCCTTGGTGACTGTAAAAGACAAAATTCCAAAACATTAAAAGATCTATTGCACCCCAAACTTTAATTTTGTGTGTTTCATCTAATCGTGTGCTCGGTTACAGGTGAATGCTGTTTGCCTTGAAGAGGTCACTCATGAAGATGCCGTGGCTGCCTTGAAAAACACCCCTGATGTCGTCTATTTAAAAGTGGCGAAACCCACTAGTGTCTTTATGAATGATAGTTACGTTCCTCCCGATGTCACCAGCTGTAAGTAAGCTTTTCAAAAAACATACTGTGTTCTTTTGTTTTATTAAACGAAAAAATCTTGTACTTCCTTAGAAAATAATATGGTGAGAGAATGAACCGACTTGCCTTAAAGGCACTTTGACTCAGTTTGTGAGGTCCCATGCGCACTTATGGCTTAAATCCCACCTCAAAGCCGCTAGACACAGCACTTTCTACTGATGGGGCAGCAACTCGTGAGGACGGCCACTGAAATTGACTGTGCAAAGTGCTGAGTGATGACAGTCGATAATGTAGCACCTTGGTGATGTTCCAGAGGCAGGCCAGATCTCCCAGCATTAGATTCTGAGAAAGGAAGCTGTCATTAGGGCTTAAAGGCATGAAGGACAAAAGCACATTTAATCATGAAGTGCATCACGTGGCCAGCTCCCCCATCCAGCAAATCCAGCATCAGTATATGAAGAAAAGAGTGCATCTGTGTTGCAGAGGGAGTTTGAAAGCCATGTAAGGATATCAGCACATGCAGGCGACAATGTCTCGGTCATGTGTGTGCGCGCAATGTGATTTTTCTCGGAAGGCGTAAACAGAACAATTTCATTAGGGGTCCCATTTCATTATGTCTGTCAGCCAGTCAGGCACTGCGTAGGGATTTGACACGTGAAGGACTGTTTGATGAGAATTAAATAAATGGGTTGTCAATGTCTGCAGTTAGTAATTGGCCAGTGCGTATCCTTGACTTTATTACACTTTACAACATCTGACACAGTCAAATAAGGACACATCTTTTATAGTAGTGACATCAATTACAGAGCCTTAAAAGGATTTTGCTCACACGAAATGAAAAATTTGCCGTTATTTACAGATGCTAATGTTGGTTCATTTAGATTTATTCACTTGGTAAATGCTGCTTTCATATATAATTGCATTCCATGGAAATGCCCTTGCTAGCTCAATCTACACTGTGTTTGTTATTTTGGCTACACTTTACGTATGTGTTCTTATTATAATAACATTAAATTATGCATAATTATACTGTATGCAAGTAACCTTAAGACAAACCCTTATCCTAACCCTAACCATTCAATAAGAACATGTAGTTAAATAATATTCCTCACTACTTAAATGTATAATGACACTGTAACAAGGACGCTTTAATATAAAGTTTAACCCTTTATTGTATTCTTTCCTTTTTACAGCGTAATTCCACAAGTACGTAAAAAGTGATATTATTAACTTTTAAAGATGTTATTAGGGTTTGGTTTAGTGTCAATGTATAATTTACTATATACTGTAATTGATTTTATTATTATAGTAAATGCATGTAAAGTCTGACAAGGACACATTAAAATAGAAAGTATTAGCATTATTTTATGCAGAACAATGCAAGGGTCTTTTGAATAATCTTTTACTGCTCTGTTTGTCTTTATAAGACTGATTGTAGCACACAGGTCACATGGACTGTGTTTATGAAACATTTATGGGTTCTTTTAGTCCTTTTTGGAGCTTGATGTGAAAACATAGTACCTTTATTCTGCAAGGATGCTTTAAATTGATCAAAAGTGACAGTAAAGACATTTAGAAAATTAATGTAGTTTTTTTTTTTACTTTCTATTAATCAGATAATCATGAAAAAGATGGATTAAAAATGTTAAGCATCACAACTGTTTTTAATATTGATAATAATAAGAAATGTCACTTATTTGTATGATTTCCGAAGGATCATGTGACATTGTAGACTTTATCATACCTGGAATAAATTGAATTTTAAAATAGAAAGCAGTTGTTGTAACTTGGGAAAAACATGTCTGCTAAGTGCATTGATATAAATGTCATTTTTGATCAATGCAGCCTTGGTGAGCATAAAAAGACTTCCACCAAAAAAACAAAACAAATTACTGACCCCAAACTTTTTGAACAGCAGTATTCAGTGTACAAGAGAGGTGATGTGCAAGTTAAGAAGATCATGTGCAAAGATGGAAAGTGATCAATTCTGATTTGACGTTTACACAACAAGTTTCTTTTTTTTTTCCTTCAGCAGTTTTGCTCTTTGGCTTGTCTGTACATGTAACTCTTCACATTATTACATATGAGTGGTGCGATTTTCTCTCCTGACCTTTATGAACGTTGTCCAATGAGTTTTCATCATTACGCCAATAACATCATATCTCTTGTGTTTTGTTTTTTCAGCCTATTCCCAGCACATGGAGAACCATATCAGCACCCAAAGCTATCTGAGTCAGCCATTAACCCCTGCCACCCCATCTCGGTACTCTCCTATCTCAAAAGGCATGCTGGGAGATGATGAGATCACAAGGTGAGAATTTGCCCTCCCATTACTTTGTCTTCTCGATCACGGCATCCTATTGCCATACTTTTAACGTTTGATGGCTTTTGGTTCAGAGGTTGTCTGTGCGGTTCCTATCGTTCATTACGATTTCTTGACCTTGCGAAGTGTGAAATGGACACTTGTTTCAAATGAAAGTTGATACAGATCACGACTTGCAGTTTTTATACAGTCATATCTATTGACCTCACTCACACTCATTACTTTTACTCTCATTGCATATTCAAGAGCTGTCTTTAGTTTTCCGACGCGTCTTTTCTCTGTATCATTCTCCTGAATTTTAGAAGATAATGCTATGTGAGTTTCATTTACATGTAGCTTGGTGTGAAGACAGCTCTATAATTTTAAATAGATATGAGGTTCAAAGAGAATAGCATTTCTTTACACACAAGATAAGCTGCCCAAGGTTAATGGAATTTTTAGTACATGCTTTATATCTGCATAATGGTTCTGGCTTTTTGTACTACAAAACAGATTATATAGAACACTCATGCACAACTCCTCACATTAGTCTTGGGTGTTGTTAGTAGTTTGTCTGGCCTCATTCTGCTGTTTCTGCCCTTATGAAAGTCATATCAGGTTTTTGAGATGATTCCCTTTATTCCCTGTTACTGAGGTTCAGTCATTTTTTTGTTATGGCTAGCCATGCGAGGAATATTGCGCACAACAATGACTTAAATGACTAAACTCAACTTTTAATTTTATCAAGAAAGAAAGAAATTTATTGAAAGTTGACTTTGATTGGCTGTTACTTTATCTGTCAGTCTAGCATAATGGAATTCAAATTCAATTAATATTTAATTAAATTTTAAATGTAATTTAAATGACATTACTGTACATTGTACAATACTGGTCAAATGTGTTGGGTCTATTATGCTTATTTTATTCTAATTCTAATGGTAAATAATAGGTTTTTACCCATAGACATGTTTTTGTCATTTTATTCGTGTCTCATAATTTATTAACTTACAGGTCTATATGTCACATTTTTTAATCAAGCTATCTCATATATCCAATTATTGTAACCCTGGTAAAAAATACAATATGAAAAACATACTTGACTTAAGTTAAACATATTTGATTTAATGCTTCTTTACCTGTTATTTTGAGGCCCCTTCGGAAGTTTGATGTTGTTGAGAACCTCTGATTTAAGACATTCACAAGGACACATTTATTGGGTATATATGACAGATCACTCACAGCATTTGTTGGACAGTTTTAAATGTCCTCCGGAGAGCTGTTGAAGATATTGGCTCATTAAGATATAGCATCTGTGATTTGTCCTGTTGACTATTCACCTTCTCGCCTACCTGATTTGTTTGCTCATTTGGTAAGAGCTGTCCATCAATAGGGAGCAGTATTATGAGAGTTGGCTTGCAAATGATATTTGGCCGGACTGCCATATTTTGTCTGGTAGAGAAAAGTGAACTCGTAACAAGGACATGCACACACATACTGACTGGTGTGCTTTACCATATTTAATCCTCTTTAAACGGGGGGATTTGTTTCTATCAGAAGAATTCACCAAATACGTCAAATTGATGTTAAAAACAAACAGCCTCTTACGTCATAAGCTAGCGTCATGATATGACCAACCAATCTGTGAAGTCAATTTTGGCAAATCTGATAAGCTTTGAATTAAGACTTAATTCTACAGGACGGGTTTAACAGTTTTATAACTGAAATTTATTTGAATATTTTGGTTGCATGATGTTCTGTCTTTGTTCTTAGAGTGTGTTAAGGGTTAAATAACATGTCTGTAGCCATGTTGAGTGATGGTTTGTTTTGAAAACACTGAAATGCTACAGAGCCACTAACTTTAGGCTCTACTGCCATCTACAGACATCCAAAAGTACTCACACACGAAAAATGTGATGCGGATTTAAAAACTGTATTGCACCTCTTTGTAATTCATATTTTGTTCACTAGAGGGAGATGCGGTCAAATGAACAGTATTTTTTTTTTTTTAAATTTCCTGAGATGTCTGCTTTGAGGGAGAGTTTTTTTTGTTTTGTCTGAGATGGCAAATAATTAATGTAAATATATATATATATATAGGCTTAGTTTTTTTAATTGAATTTTGATTCAATTTATAAAAAAGTAAATTTTTTAAAATATGTATTTAAAATATTAGTTTTTATTTCACTTTTAGTTTTAGTGATTTTTAATTAATTTGTTAAACTTATTTCAGTGTTTTGTAGCCAGGGAAACATTTTTTTCTTATAAATTTCATATAATACATTTTTTAAGTTAAGCTAATAAATGCTGTTTTTGGTTTTTAGGGAGCCTAGGAAAATAGTCCTTCATCGAGGCACCACAGGCCTAGGCTTCAACATTGTAGGAGGAGAGGATGGAGAGGGAATCTTCATCTCATTCATTTTAGCAGGAGGGCCTGCTGACCTGTGTGGAGAACTAAGGAAAGGAGACCGTATCATCTCTGTAAGAACATTTGCATTATTAACAGTTGTTCTTTTTCGGTGAAAAACGTTTAGTTTAGTTTAGTCTTACTGAAATAATATTTTGGCATCATCATAACTATTTCAGTACATTTCAGAATGTCTTTGTATATATTTTTTTTATTAAAACACTCAATCAGTATGAATTTTAAAGGAATTTTACATTCAGAATTTTCCATGGTTTCTCAGACCGTTGGACCCCACTGGCTGCATTTTGCATCAGTGCTTATTTATTAATATTGTATGTGTGGTGTAGGTAAATGGGGTGGACCTCCGCAGTGCAACGCACGAACAGGCAGCTGCAGCCCTGAAGAATGCTGGACAGACTGTCACCATCGTGGCTCAGTACAGACCTGAAGGTGAGTAGGCAGGTCCTCTCACAATATTTCAAACAGACCAGCATGCTCCAATGTTAAAGGGGTCACATAATGTTGCTAAAAAGAACACTATTTTGTATATTTGGTGTAATGCAGTGTGTTTATGCGGTTTAATGTGCAAAAAACACATTATTTTCCACATACTGTACATTGTTGTTTCTCGTCTAAGCCCTTCCTTCTGATTCGGGTTCATTTGTACAAAGCTCATCGTTCTAAAAAGGATTGGCTAAAAGATTGTCTGGCTATCCAGTGCGTTGTGATTGGCCGAATACTGCAATCATCCGATGGAAATGTTACGCCCCTTAACATAACGTGATGCTGCGTCCTGGCGCTACGACACCAAAACAATAAAACACATTACAAATTAGATATTTGTTGCATCCAGTGGAGACCTAATTACTGATTATCATGACATAGTACTGTTTTTTTTTTATGCGTCGCATTGTATCGCACATCGTAAACATAACACCATGTCTGCATTTGTGATCGGAGTAACGATAAACAACAAGCGTTACCCTTCACTGCTCAAAACTCGCGTTTGAATAGTAAGTAGCAGGTTCTTTTAATAAGAAAATGTAACTTTAAAGTTGTGAGTCAGAAGCGCCAGGCTGTCCTTGCAGAGGTAGAATTTCCTCACTTTATAGTCCCTGTGCACAGCCAGTATAAGCTGCTCCCAGGTTTAGGAATCAGTCCTCCGTAAATGTGCTGAACACACTCTAATATTTGGGTTGAACCGTTCTGGAAGAGTGTTGTGAATACAACTTGACCATAAACAGTAGTTTCACTTTCACAATGACACACAACGTCACCTGAACATGGCGCCGGCAGCAACACTACAGTGGGAATAATAGTTGCGTATACATTTGGGCAGTGTTTAAAAATAACTCTGTGATGTAGAAAAGTGGGGGTCTGTTTAAACAAGCCGTATTAGGGCAGCATGGACAAGTCATAACTTTTTATAAAGAATATCTCTTTGGTTTTGAAACTTTAATCCTTGTAACTCTAGGGATTTTTTCTGTGCACTGACAGCTTGTAATACTACAAAGAGAAAGATAATTAGAAATCGCATCTTATGATCCCTTTAACAATAATTGATTCCATTTAGAGCTAGGTTGCTGGGCCTTTCCTGTGTAACATGACAGCCTAAGTGCTTTCGTTTATTTCTCTTGATTATACAAGGGTTGCATGTTTCATTCTGAGACCAATATATGTAGCCAACGCTTGATTCAAGCCTGAATCTCATAAACTTACGTTTATACTACTGAACTGAATGTCCACACTTTTTGTCTTTTAAGAATCTCTTTTAGGAAACAAAATGTAGATTTAGCTAAAAACTTAATTAGATGCAGCATACTCTGAGTACTACAAATGCTTTTTTGTTTATAGCTAGCCATGGCAGAAAACATTTCATGGGTGTTGGACAGTGATAATGGGAAGAAAGTCAGTAGCTTTGACATTGTGGATTTGATAGAAAACTTGTCAATTGTGTTTAACAGCCTGTATTGTATTTAAAGAAAAACAAATACCATTTGCATTCGCAACCCATTTTTCTTTCATAATCTGATATCACAACAGGACACTGGGCAAGAAAAAATGTTGCATGAGATTTTATTTCTTTCTTTGACAAAATAGAGTATGCACAGTGGTATTGTTAAATATTATTTTTACATTTTGATTATATATTAAAATTTTCTGTAATGCCTAATATGAAATTTTAACAGCCACTTCTATTATCTTTGTTGTCACATGATCCTTCAGAAATCATTCTGATATGCTGATTTAATGTTCAAAAACATTTCTTATCATTGTTATTATTAGTTCTGATTAAATGGTTGTGCTGCTTAATTTTTTTTTTCTGGAAATAATTCTTTAAGTGATGTTGATAAACAAGTTTCGGGAGGGGCGCTGACGCATGATTAGCCGCGGCTGGAACCACTTTCTTAATCAGTCTAATTCCATCTCGTCCAATCAAATCCATAAGCCTTCCCCTTAAATTAGCCCGTTTCCTTCCCTTCCACATCTCGTTACGCATCCCTCCTCCACCCCTTCTCCACCTCATTCTCCTTTCGCATCTTCCTTCTGAGGGCGAGTGGAGTTCGAGCCAGATGCCGAGCTCAGCCCTCGCTAGGGTTCAATCAACTAGGACTCGGCGTTCGCCGACCTCCCGGCTCGCTCCCTGGACAGCACGCCAAATACGCTTAATTGTTTATCATAAGGAAACGCGAACTCGTGAATTTAGAATAGAAAGTTCTTAGCATTGATTTGAAATTCAATCTTTTGGACTATTATAAATGTCTTTACTTTCCCTTTTGATCAATTGACTGCATCTCTGCTGGATAAAAGTCTCAATTTCTTAAAAAACAAAAAATCTTACTGACCCCCCCATTGTTTTGAAATAAAGATAATAATTCCATGTATATGTTAGTGATAATGTTCACAGTCTCGCTTGTGTGGTGTTGTAGTCGTGACTCATAGCGGCTTCTTCACCCTGAGGAGTAGAGTCCAGCCTGCCCATTCTTTCCATCAGCTCGGCAGGCCTGGCTGCAGTGTTTATTAAAATACCAATGGGGTAGTGATGACCCTCAGAGTTTTGGCTGGAGATAGTCTGAGAGGGTCTAAATTAAGCTTCTGAACATGTCTGTGTGTGTGTGTGCGAACCGAGCTCCTTTCACACCCCTGGCGAGCATATGTGTGTTTATGTAGCATCTTCTCTGTTTGGTGAAAGCTGTTGTCTTAGCGTGGCTCCTGAGCCTAGCTTCCTGTACCCATCACGCTCCTCCGTTCATGGCCAGCACAGAGCAGCTCTGCCCTTTAGCTTGGCTTTCATTAGCAGAACGTTCCACAATCCATTCTCTTCATCAGCGGCATAGACTGCAGAGAAACAGAAGAAAGCACTTCAGTACCTGACCTGCTTTTTACTTGTTGATTTTAAATTTATAAGCAAATACAAGCAACCCCTTATGAAAATTAACCATGATTTTAAAACAAACAAGATAAAAAAAAAAATGTTACTACAGTAATGGTAACCAAAAATGAATCATGGTTTTCCCTGTGGAAAAAAACAGCCTATGCTGGACCATTTTAAACCAGCATCCCAGCTTTCAAAAAAATCTAACCAGCATATGCTGGGGGGTTTTTCAGCAGGGTACCTACACTAAACATAGTTTAACCATGGAATTTATAAAACTCTACAAATGGTAATCAGTACACCAAAAAAACATTGTAACTAAACTTTTACTATAATAAAACCATTTTTGTTTGTTACAGTTTCATTTCACTTTCTTAAGATAAATATTCATTAGGTTTTTTCTAATTTTCTTTAGATTATTGCTAGTACATTTACTTAAATTCATTCAACATCACAGTTGATATATTTGAATATGTATGTATGTTGACTTGGCAGTGTGCTAGAAACAGGTAAAGAATGTTAGAGAGATGTTGGAAACTTTCTAGCATTTTAAAATGATAAAGCATGTTAGCAACATGCTAAAATGACCTAAAACCTTTTTCCAAAACATTTAACTTTATTTATACAAAATGTAATTTTTCATTCCTTCCTTTTGTATTTGTTTTGAAATATTACGTGGACACATTTTGACAAGTTTGAGATTTACCCAAATGTTTATTTAAAATTTTCTGTAGCATACTCTCATCTTCCCTGATAGTTGTTGATGAGTCGGTGTAGCTTTCCAAAAAAAGCCCACCTACTGTCGTCATCATCTTGAGTTACAGTGAGGGTGTCAGTTTGCAAAGTCTCATCTCTGCTTTCCATTCAAATGTAGATGTGGAGGGTTTCAATACTGCATTATATGTCAATATTATAGGTTTTTCCCCCACATTTGATCATAAATTGTATTTAAAATTTAGTCCGGCTATAATATTCAACTCATTTTTGAAACACAGGTGACCAGCAGTGAATCTACTGCATTGAAAGTTACACATTTAAAGCTCCTGCAGAGAAATGACCGACCTCCACGTGAATCTGTATGTTGTCATACCTGATCCATGCCAGACATCTCATCAACATGCTCTTCTGCCCAGTATTTAGTCAGCAAGATGGAGATTGGTTGTGCCCAATCAGGCGGCCACAGGTGCGAGCAGGGTTCAGGCAGCTCCCTGTGGGGAGAATGAGCTGAGATTAGATCCAACTCCCTCTGCTCTCCATATGCAGTGTGTGACAACATGCATAATAAAGCATCAGAAAGCACAGATGCAGCACTCACTTTGACCAATGGCTGCTGAAGAACTGCTGAGGGAGGACCTTGTCAACTCTCCAGGGCTTCTCATAGTGAATATGTCAGTGCTGCATGGTGTTTTCCATTAAGTGCAATAACCAGAGGATGCTTTAGATATCTAACTAAAGAACAGATGTTGTGGTGTTATGATTTAACTGCAACGCAGTCATTCCAGAACCTCAATTTTTTAACACGAGAAACAAATGGCATTAAATGTACACTGATGGTGGTGTTTGGATAGGAAATGAAACCCCTTAGGGCCAAATTGCTTTGATCAGAGGGATTTAACGGCTCTGAGGATCTGTGCTGGAGCTTAAAGACATCAGTGTCTGACACACACACACACACGTACACTCAGACAGCTAGGCTAAGCACAAGTCCCGCTTCAGTGACATGCCCTCCAGTTATTTACAGAATTAAGGAGAAATTTACCCATTTCACTTACCTCAACAAACAAAGAAACAAACACTTTTTACTTTTAGTGCAACCACACAGAATGTAAACAGTGTTTGACTTCTCAAATGAAACTTCAATTTGGGCATTATTATAAGCAACCTTGGCCATTTATGGACATTAATTTCTAAAATCATGCCTTTCCAACACCCTCCCTCTACCTAAGTAATGTAGGAATGTACACTTTATATTTTGTGTGCATACTAGAATAATTAATTTATTATAGTATAATAGTTAATATATTGCTTTAGTCAGACCAGGTTATACTTGCTTTTCTTACGAGATCTGGCAGCACTGTAATGCTTAGATGGTATGTAGCAATTCTATTTTTACTCTGCTTTTACTCTGCTTGTGTCAAAAAAAAAGAGTTAAACTTCCTCTAATGCCTTAAAGTATTAGTCAATATTATATATGAACTGAAAGAGCCTCAGCCACATACATTAGTGCCGCACACTACGATGACAAACTCAGTCAGATTAACAAAGATGAAATCCTCTCTCGCACCTAGTTAAAATTCACATATTCATGAGATCATAGCTGTCTTATTTTGATTTGATGACTCATAAAATTTTGCGAATGATTATTCTGTCTACACAGCACTATTGAAAGATAGTGATCCATGCCCAAATGTTTTTTTTATATAGATAATTTTTTAAGTCACACTGATTTGGAATTTCGTCCATTTATCATTTCCAAGGCATGACGTGAAATAATTATTGGCTTATTGGCTTCGCTATATTGCTATTCATCTAATAAAGGAAGTGTTAAACTTTTGGAGCTTGTAGATTTGTTATAATGATACTTTGAATCAGTTGATTTAGCTTTGGCCATTGTGCCTTAATGCCATTTCTAAATATAAAAGCTAATGATTATTCATCCAACTTTCATTCATTTGAAACGTGACTCAAAGCGTATTATTTCCTCTCTCCCTCCTTCCTTTTCGAACTTTATGAAAGCCTCTTAATTGTTTTGTTGTTTGACACATAAATTGATGACGATAATGTTCAGAATTCCTGATAACATGAAAGCCTTTCACTGTTCTATGGCAGCACATGCATCATTACTCTCATTAAACTATTCATTCAAACCAGTGTAATCCTGGGGGTACTAGCGTTTAGTTTCCTGTTGTTTCGTCTGCATGGACTCTGCGAGAAGCCATAAATGTTCTCCAGACTTCATTATGAATGACTTAGCATTTCTGCTATATCTAATTATAGACTTTTGTTCATCACCAGAGACTTGTTCACATCCATTATGTCTCATTGTCTTATGTTTATCTACCAAGGGAAGATGTGAATTCAGCGAGAAAACAAGACGGCGAGATCATTTATTGAAGATAATTTAAATTATTTTACAGTACTTATGAAATATATTCATGTTGTCTTATCAGAAGGTATCTCTTTAGCAATACATGTGTGTATCAGATAGAGATGCTCAGCCAAATAAAATCCAGTGGTTTACAGACTTTTACTTCAGTGTGTGTTGGTCGTTCCTATTATTCTGTACATGGAGTGAATTGTAGAATTGCACACTTTTTTCAATTATGAAATATAAATGTCTTTCTTAGTTTGTTTCCTTTACAGTCAAAATATTTCACACACCGTATTGTTTTTCTTGTTCTTTAATATCACTTTCCTTTCTTTTAGTATTTTGTAAAGAAAAAGTGATACGGTCCCACTTCATATTAGGTGGCCTTAACTACTATGCACTTGCATTAAAAACAAGTACATTGTGCTTATTATGTTCATATTTTATTGCAAAACACTTTGGCTGCCATTGAGGTGGGATACAGGTAAGTTTAAGGGTGGGTTAAGGAGTAAGAGATGGGTCAACAGTGTAATTATAAATGAATTTACAGAAATTAATTACAGATATAATTACATATAAGTATTTTTAAAAATATAAGTGCAATGTAAAAGCATGTATGTACACAATAAGTGCATTGTACCAAATGATTAATTTAAATGCAAGTACATATTAGTTAAGGCCACCTAATATAAAGTGAGACCACTGACACATATCTTGGTGAGAAAACAATAATAATATCAGCAAGTAGTGATGGATTTGATCAATTTTGTGATGTGGAATTGATTTATCTCTTAAAATATTTCATAATAATGAACATCTATGAAAGTACTCCACTCAGATTTATCAATAGCTTGTTCCAGCACAAACTCGTTTTAAAACTACTAGGATTTACTAATAGCACACAGTGTCAAATTAGCTATGTAAAGCATAGACATGGTTATTTAGCAGCTGACCTTAATACATATGCATTTAAAGGAGTTGCAATTGTAGATGCAAAATTAATGGGTGGAGAGTATTTAAATGAAACTTGCAAATTAATTTATGAATGTTGGCTGGTAGTCAATTTACCATTATTCAATGCAACAAATCATGTCTTAATCTATTTTGCACTAGACGTGGCTGCAATAGTTGCTAATTTGCATAGATGACATGATCTGGCTGCTTCTGTGTCCACTCTTAGTCCTCACTAATTTGCCCTGTTTAGTAAATCTGCCACTTTTTTTTTTTTTTTTTTGGAAGGCAGTGGCAGAGGTCACCAAAACGATACAAATATCATCATACGCCTCAATACACTACTATTTCTCCTGTTACTAGTTCACTCTCGGTTCATATTTGCTTCCTTTGTTTTGCTTGGTGAAATGATTGCGTGGTTTTGTGTTAAACAAGCCAACATGGGTTAGAGCTGTGACTTCAGCAAGAAGGGAAAGAGAGAGCGAGCGAGAGAGAGGGGAGGGAGGGGTAAGTGAGCAATTCAAGCACTGTTTAGTCCATTAGCATCTGTTATGTTGCTGTGCTGTAGGTGCTCAGAGAGGCTTTGTGTAGAAGCGTCCAACTAAAGCAAGTTACGCACACGCACACACACACATTCGCGCACGGAGAGCAGCTGTGTGTGATTTGGAGCTGTCCTTCAGCACCACAACACAATTGAACTCCCACATGGAGGGGTAGAGACAGACACGGAGAAAACCGATCGGAAACTTTCACTCACTGTAGACTCCTGCGCGGCTCTGAGAGAAGAGCTCGTAAGTATGCTGATTTACTTTCAACTTAATTGCACTCTAATTTGTAGCGAGATGGTTAGTTTAGTATAGTGTATTGTTGTGCATTGATCTGTGGAAGAGTATAATGGTTGTATTTGTGGGGATTTTGTTTAAGGGGTTTTTATATAGAGGATATTTAACACACTTGGTTAAAGTTGGAGTTGCCTCCTTGACTTTTACTTCAAAGTAAGACTTTCTTGATGATTTGATCTTGTTGTGAGGTCTTTATCGGGCTATAATATCAGCTTTTCTTGCTCTGTAGCTTGAATGTCTTTCATACGTCCTCTAAGGTCAATCGTAGGGAAAGAGCAGGAGCGATAAGTGGGTTAAACCACTGAATAATTCATGAACCTTTTCGCTGGTTCATTCTAGCATGAGCAAACCTTCCTCACGCAATTTGAGTCCTGGGAATGCATGATGAATTCACCAGATATATCTAATTAAATAAGATTTCTCTAACGTATCAGAATATATCTGTCCTCTCTACCACTTTACGGCTTGCACAGCTGTGCGTGTGTTGCTGCATCTGTCTGCTATTTAGCGTTTATGCTTTTGTAACAGACCTCAAACATAGATCCTATACTTCCTCCAAATGCTCCAAACCACACATCTATATATATGTGTCTTTCTCATTCTGTCTGACTTTTCTTCCCTCCATCTCCATCGATATTACCGATCCACCCTGAAGCTGTAGGTGTTTGAGGGTTTTTTCCTTGTTGTTTAGCTCTACTCAGCAGGACAGCATGTGTAATGCTGTTTTCTGTGTTTCTAACAGAGTACAGTCGATTTGAAGCCAAAATCCATGATCTACGGGAGCAGATGATGAACAGCAGTATTAGTTCAGGCTCCGGCTCATTGCGGACTAGTCAGAAGAGGACCCTGTATGTCAGGTGAGCTTTTACTAATCACCACTAGTTACATTTGATCTTTCAAGTATGCTTGGATCCTTAATCCTCAGAGATCAACACAGGACTGTGGCACTTCTGCAGAAAAGGACTGCATAGTATGTAGTACATTCAATTTTACTGTATTTTCTACCCTTTTGTTATTAATGCATACATACAGTTATTTTACTTTTATTCTGTATTAGTGGTGTCAACCGATTAATCGCATCCAAAATAAGTTTTTGTTTAAATAATATATATGTGTGTGTATTTAGTATGTTTATATAAATACACACACAACACATGCATTAAGAAAAATGGTATGTTTATATATTAAATGTTTATCTGCCATATAAATATATGCATGTTAATACAAGTAAGTATTTTCAAAATATAAACTCTGTGTGTGTATATTGAAATATAATATATTAAATATACAATATATATATATATATATATATATATAATATATATAAATATACAAAGTATACACACATTTTGTAAATGAAAACTTATTTTGGATGCGATTTTAATCATTTGGTAGCACTATTTTATCTAAAAAATCTAAGATTTAAAATACTTTTTTTATATTACATTTTTAGAAACAACCTTTTTGCAGAAAATATCATGCTGGTGATGTAATGTGTGATTTTTAAAAATGTATTATAATACAGAATAGATGTATAAGCATAAGGTGTAATGTCTATAAATAAGTACTAAATATCCACATAGTTCACAATCCATCTCTAAAACCCTTGCAAAAATTGGTCATCTTGTTATGGCTTTTATTAATAGTTAACCAGCCATCTCCTTGTATCTTTATTTTAATTTTTTTTTATGTATATTGTTTTGTCCGCCGCTGAATGCGTCATAGACAGCCCCTTATGTGAATATGCCATTCTCTGAAGTGTGCCGGTGTTTTTTGTTGCTTTCCGAAAATTCAGGCCAGTGGTTACACAGTAGATTGAATCAAATCATTCCAGGCAGTAACACTGTGAGGCTCTGTATTGACACGTGATTTGCACGTAAAACCGTTCCAGAAGTTTCGCTCTCATGTAGCTTTTGTTTGACTTTATTCTTTAGCTCTCAGGTTGCTGCTCTTACGTTTTAATAAGAACAGCTTTGACATTTTGAGGATTTGAACGCCCCTGGGCACTGGATTCTCTACACATGCATGCGGTATTCGCTGAATTAAAAACTTATGTAATTTTTCAGCTGTGTGGGTCACATTTAGCTCAACCCATAATATAATGTCCCTGTATATCTATGTTTGCGTTTAGAAAAATATTAGTCAAATTGGTCATCATAAGAAAAATTGCATTATTTCAAATGACAGGGAATCTAATCTGAAGGACACACAGCAGAATGTTTTACATGGTAAGTGTATATAATGAATGATTAATAGAAACAAACAGTGATGGAAATGTAAGTAAAAAGCGTTTCCATGTTGCAGGGGGGCTATTTGCTCTAGTTTGGGTTATTGTGAACTGTTTCTGTGAGATGTATACTTACACAAGCTGGCAAGGATTAGGTAGAACTGCAGTCATCTTTGGCTTTGTTTACCACAGCATGTTTGTGACACAGAGGTTTACTAGGCCACTAGTGACATGTAGAACATGTAGCGCTAAGAAATGATAGATTTAGACCTTTTTTTATGACTTACGGAACTTAAATCAGCAATATTTTCTAGTACATGCATGTAAAAAATATGTAAGTGTTTCACTGGTTTTCATAGAACAAGTATAAATTTGTCCTTTTTGAAAGAGACACCAGTTTTCTCATCTGATATTACATTAAAACCTCATATCTACACAGATTGAGCTTTTAATCTTCAGTCTGCTAGCTGTTTACTATAATGACTCTGAGGGTCTTCTTCAGTTGTACAAGGTTGTAGCCTATTACACCTCTAAGCAGATTAAGACCACACAGAAATCATCTGCATCATTTGCTGAAGAGTTAAATAAGGCTTCTTTATATGCTTTTAAGGGTTAGTGGAGGCTTTGGTGTCTGTATGTTCCTTAAAGCCCCATAAGCTTATCAGATGCTCTGGCTTCCTCCTGGAAGTGCTTCATTATTGATGAGGAAACAGAGATAAGCTAGTCAAGAGCTTGGACAGCTAGTTACTTCAGCTCCAGTTCTCTTAAATGCACATGCACACATGCACAGAACAGCAGTGGCCTACTTAACATCTCAGGGAATCTGTCTGTAGGCAAATGTTAGGAAGACTGGCTTTGTAGTATATATAAAATAATTTTGGTGTTATAAAGTGGTTCCACTGTCTTTGTAGTTTTTTTTCTTTTTACTGTTCATAGAAGCTCATGTATGCACAGACTAGAGGTTTTTCTTGCTGTTGTGTCTGTGATTTATTGTGCTTTTTTCTTTTAAGAAAAGGTTTCATTCTCCCCCTGAAAATGATAATTTTCTTTTTGACATGCCCCATTTTTACCTTCCCTCTGACCTTTAAAATAAATGGTTCTTGCTGCTGCATCTCTAAAACTGAAGTGTTTTTTTAAAATACATTTCCCTATTCTAGCTTAATATAGACTAAACCTTAGAAATGTAAAATCTTTGCCAAAATCCAGAGATGCTTGTAGTTTGAACATCCAGAGCAATCAAACTTTGCAGCATTAGCACAACCAATAACATGAGTTTTGGGTGGTACTATCAGTTTTTCCTACCAATGGAAAAAGGGGGAGTGTTGGAAAAGAAAAAGCATATTTGAAAATTTTTGAGAAATTTCTGTTGTGGCACAAAAATCACAAATATTATATATATATATGTGTGTATGTGTGTATGTGTGTGTGTATGTATATGTATATAATAAAACTTACATGTATTATGTAAATTATGTGATTAATCGCAGTTTGTCAGCGCATTTCTTTACCTCATCAACAAAGATTTATTCACATTAATAAGCTTTATGCTGTCTCGCTTATTTTTTTCTTCTCTGAAAAATAATTCTGATTACATTCTTGCTCCTCCAGAGCCCTGTTTGATTATGACATAACGAAAGACTCCGGCCTGCCCAGTCAGGGGCTGAACTTCCACTTTGGCGACATCCTGCATGTCCTGAATGCTTCGGACGAGGAGTGGTGGCAAGCGCGGCATGTGACTCCAGATGGCGAGATGGAGGAGATGGGCGTCGTTCCCAGCAAGAAGAGGTAGGCTGTGCCCTCATGCATTCCAGAGCACACTCTACTATAGAAATATAGTTCAGTTAACCCTCTTTACAGTGATTAACACAATTGTGTGTTTAATGCCACATTACCCACGACTCATAGTCTTTCCACTAATGTTTCTTTCACAATGTCTTCCGTTTCGGTTCACTGCCTTTCTTCATTTTGGTTTAATTACCATGCATTATTCGTTGTAATTTGTGAAAATGAGCAATGAGCACACATACATCTGCACAATGGCATAAAAAATGATCTCATTTGAGACTATATATGCTCACATGAGTAAGGCTGAAGTAAAATGAAACTCTGCTTTCTGAGTGATGAGGGTTTCAACTTGACTCAGCAGCTAGAGATAGAAAACTGTTTGAAGAATGTGGGCGTTTCTTCAATCAGGAGCACTTTCTTTTATGTCTCAGGGGTTTAAAAAAATGTAATTAATTGATTATTATTATAATTTATTTATTTTTTATTTTTTTGTAAGTGCTTGGAGAATTCTATGCCTTCATAATTTATTTTTGTTGCTTTAACAATGTATTTTTTGTATAGATTTAGTACACTATAGTCACAGTCCAATAAGTCAAATAATCATAAAAACGTTCAATATTTATTGTTTGAGAAATATAGAAATGATCATAAATTAAAAAGGCACATCAGTCGTGGCTTCTTTTACACCACGACAAATGATTGTGCCCCCAATAAAGTAGTATATTAATATAAAGTGGTTATTAAACTGTGAGTTACGTACAAACGTGTGACAAAATAATTTAATTGCGTTTAGAATACAAAGATCATGGGATCAAGTCTACTTTATTTTTGGCCAAAGTCATGGGTTTACTTTAACCCATGTCTAATTAGAGCCTTATATTGCAGCACTGATGTGTGATGCTGTGAGAGTTTCTCTCTCATTCTCTTCTCTCAACTGTATGCTGATTTAAAACTTGATAATTGACTTCTCACCTCGTTCTAAAAATTTGCCTCTCTCGTCTCCTCACTGATGACGCTTGGTCTTGAAGCACAGGGGACAGCCAGCAATGCTCTGTATTTTTAGAAACAAGTTGGGGTTTCTCTTAGTGAAAGTTTCTGATCTGCGTCATGTCGTGATGCTTCAGCATATTTGCATTTTGGAGGTTAGATGTCAACTAGACCCATCAAAGCAGTTTTTTTGCGAAACTTCTCATGTGAAGTCTCCATAAGAAGCCTGTCAGATCAGCATTTGGTGAATGTTACCATTCAAACACAAAAGCATGTATTTTAAGGATAATATGGGGTCAAATATTACATACGTCACATGTTTATTAATTTTCAAGACAATTGTCTCATTACAATATCTTTTGCTTTTTGCAAGGATAACGTTTTAGAGCTGCATATGTTTCTCAACATATTTTTTTATAGTTTATATACATGTACATAATGAATACTATATCTACTAATACTACAATGTGTTTGTCTTCTTCCTCTCTAGGGTGGAGAGAAAAGAAAGAGCCAGGTTAAAGACGGTCAAATTCAACTCCAAGTCTCGAGACAAAGGGGTAAGTGTTTGCTGCTCAAATATTTACCATGTCTTGCTTGACACAAACCGGCTTTTAATGTCTTTAAAAAGCAGCTGTTTATAGACTAATTCATAATAAATGGGCCTTTTATGTAAAAAATTAATTTTGTTTACTTCATGCAGTCATACCGACATAACCTTAATTTGACAGAACTCAAAAACCATTATAAACCCGCCTTGTAGCTTATTTTGAAACATTGTTATTTTATGTTAATTTGAGATGAAAAGTGCTAACAAGATGTTCAGCATTAGAAACATTTTGTTGCACCTTTGTCTTGTGTGACTTTTCCAAAGCCAAAATGTTCTCACATAAGATGACTAACAGCTGGCAAGTGTAAACTCTAACAAAGTAGTGAAGTATGTAAGTGATATCTCTTTTTACTGTAGTGTACTAATCCTGTATGTTTGTTCACAACTCTCTCCTGTGAGAGGATTCTTAACCACATGTGACTATTAGGGCTGGGCAATATGGCAATAAAAAATGTATTATAATACTTTTATTAAGCAAGGAAACATTCAGTTCATTATTAAATTCAAAACATAACAGTAAAGAGTTTTACAGTGCCACGTAGTATTTACATTTCAAATAAATGCTGTTCTTTTACATTTTCTATTTAAAATAAATTTTTACACATTTTATGTGTATGTGTGTGTTAGAGCCCTGCATTTAGGCCCGGGCCTGACGGGACCCCTACTTTTTTACACCCCTCAATTTTGACGTCATAGTTCAGACGCGGGCCGGGCCTCGGGCCTGTTTTAGACTTCTGCTTATTTTTATATTTTAGCCATTCATCAATTAGTGGTTAAAAGATTGCCATGTGGCGCCGGTGAATATAACACGAGACCACGCTCTGCAGCTAAAAGCGACTCCACGGTGTTTATTGTCCCGCTGCAGAGAGAGAGCAGCCGTCAGCACAGCTGAAGAGTTCTGCGTTCAGATGCACGCAATAATCTTGCCGCAATGCCCCAGCAAAAGTAATTATTATGAATGTGTCAGGGGAAAACAATAGGAAGACATTTGAATTATTTACTCATAAACAAGTGTTTTCTGAGTCCGTGTCGCAAAGATGAATTTTCTGATTCTCCATCTCCTCATAGACATGCCTTTAAAGAGAAGTCATCTTTACCGATTATTTAATTTAATGAATGAGTTTTTTTTTTTTCTTTTTTTTTTTTCGTTAAGTGGTGTCTTTTTCGCTGAGTTTCAGTTCATTTTTGTGAAGCGCTCCTGTTCAAGACGAGAAGACAGAACACGCTTGTTTTCTTTATTTTATAAAATCACATTTACTGTCAGTGCACACAAATAAAAGTAGACCCTTTACAGTTCTGAATGACGTATTACTCCTACCTTTATCAGAGAAAATTAAGGCGAAGGCTATAAAATCCAAGTGCTGGCTGGTGCCTCTATGTCCTGCAGAACGCGCTTTATAGCATCACTCTCTGCACAAACCATCATGTTGCACATTTATTCTTTTAGCGTTTAGCGTTTAAACATTGTTATATGTTTGAACTGTTTTAGCATGTCTATCAATTTTTTTAGGCAGGTCGTGATGATTTGAGAAGGCTAAATTGATCAGTCATATTTTATGATCAACTCACTGTCTGCTGCTGGCCGCTTGGTACTTTAAAAAACACAAACTTATATTTAACGAACAAAAAATTTTAAATTAGCTTAATAAAAAAACGGTACAAAATATAATCATTCTGCCATTACACTCAAAACTGAACTATTTTAATAGCTGAAACAGCAGTATAAGACGTTTTGGTAGAAGGGGAAAAAGACGGGCTCGGGTTGGGCTGGTAATTCTGATAAGCTGTCGGACACGGGCTGGGCCTAAATTCGAGGCCCTTGCAGGGCTCTAGTGTGTGTGTATAGCTTCAACATGTAAGAATTTATAAGATTCCATTAAAATCTTGTGAAAAACTAACCAGTTTGTTGTATGTTTCTCATATTGTTTCACAGTAACAATTATATATAGTTTTTCATTTATACTGTATGCTCTAATATAAAATAATGGCACTAATATAATATTTTAATTATATTTTAATTATATGAAATATCTCTTAATGGGCTTCAGTGAAAGATACATCATTACATCAGTAATGAACAGATTCACTGAAATGAAAGTTTGGCCTCATTAACGGAGAGAAAGCTTACCAATTTACTCCAACAGTTTTTTTTTTTTAAAGTAAGTTTCACTTACAGTATATACTGAGACAAGGAAAGAGTACAGAGGTAGTCTAATGACATGATCTTTAAAAATGATCACAGATTTAAAAAAAAAAAAAAAAAAAAAAACCTCCTTTAAAATCATTGCAATATTCACAATGTTAATTTCATTTCACCAGAATATACTGTATTGTCAGAATTCTATATATATTGCCCATCCCTAGTGTTTATAACTCTTTAGTCTTTGCAGCAGAATTGTGTTTAGCACCGGACCAACTCATCATCTGCTCTTCACTGTCTTATCGTTTTCATCTGCATTCACTAATGCAGCATGAGTGCATGAATATTTCAAAGAACAAAAAGAAATATACGCTTGCCATTGATGTCAAACTGCTTTTCACTTTCTCTTCCTGCACATTACTCATCTGTCCATCTTTTTAAGTCTGTTGTAACTTTGTTCCTGTCCAAACCCTTTGATCAATGCCAATCACAAACCTTAATCAACTAACTAATTTAATAGGCTGGTCTGCATGTCCTTGCATTTGTACTATAAACCCACCTTGCTAACCTTGTTTGTGGTAACTACCCTTTAAACTGATCTGATGTTTTGGTAATCCCTCAGCCATCTCCATACCAAGATCTGGTTTCACATCTATTAATAAGTTCTCACGTTAGTGATTTTTGTCATTCCAGCATCATTTTATTGGATGGTGGTGGCTATAGAGTCAGTAACATGGGCATCTGTTAAGTTGGGCATTTGTTCATACTTCAACTAGACACCCAACACCATTCCATCTGTTCTTCCTTTTTTGTTCTCCCCCTCCATCCCTCCCTCTCCTCCTTCCCAGCAGTCACTCAATGACAAGCGTAAAAAGAACCTCTTTTCGCGAAAATTCCCTTTCTACAAGAACAAGGACCCCAGCGAACAGGAAACAAGCGATGTGGACCGTAAGTACATTAGCCGTGTGCAGGGCGGGGTAGTGCCACACTCGGCAGCGCCAACACCGCTGAACAAAACTCTTGCTTCTGCAACAACCCTAAACGTGACGGCCAATTTGGTTAATGCCTACTGTGCCTCAGTGCGAGCTGATGTAAGGACAGAATGTCCACTGAAAACATTTGAAGTCTACATATCTGGGTTGGTTGCAAGGCAGGAGCAATGTTCATTGGTAAGACGTGATGTGTTGTTCCAGTAATCATTGTTATTTTTGTGGTTTTCTCTTGTTCCGTGCTCTCTGCCGACTGCTCTACAGGACCTGAGTGACGACAAAGGCTTGAGTAAGTCTACAAAGGCAAAAGAAGACCTACAGTACCCCACCGGCCCCACCAAAACTCCCTTTGTTCCCCATAAATCAGTTTTGCACGTTTAGTGGTGATGTTCGGTTAGAATTGTGTTGTGTCTGCAGACTGTGTTGTGTCTAGATGGCTAGAAAACACAAGCTTTGCAGAGCAGTGCTAGGTCCTTTGTTGTCCATTAAGCCCTTAACATGCTAATTCTGCTGCTCTTAAAGGGATAGTTCAATCAAAAATGAATTTTCATTCATAATTTGCTAATTTATAGAATTGGCGTCATTTACATGTTGTCAACTGTGACAATAATACAATAGAAATGATTGTGACAGTAAATTCTGTCCTCCAACTCTTCTAGAGTATTGCTTAAAGCGATGGGTCACCCAAAAATATGTCTTTCCAAACCTGTATGCATTTCTTTCTTATGTAGAACATAAGATAAGTTGGAGAATGTTGATAACCAAACAGTTTAATTTCACATTGACTTGTGAACTAAAAATACAATAGAGATCAATGGAAACTGAAGCTGTTTCGTTACAAACATTCTTCGAAATATCTTTATTTTATGTTCCACAGAAAAAAGAAAGTCATACAAGTATTGAATGACATGAGGGAGATTTTCATTTTTGGGTGTACTATCCCTTTTTCAATATTTGCATTAGAAATGCATTGATTAAATTGTGGTGATTATTATGTCTAATTCTTCGGTTTAGGGTTTCCTAAATGAGGGTTTGTGCGGGAACTGCAAGGGGTTTGTGAGTTGATTAAAAAGCTAATAAGTAAGTAAATTGAATGGAACATTAAAACAAAAAAAAAAACAAGAAAATGTGCAGAATAAAACTGAAATTAAACTAAAATAGTGATTATATCCTATGATTTTTCAAATCAAAGCCTATGATTTCGTTGAATAAAATATAGTCTGTTGCATTAAGTTCACTTTATTTATATTTATAGTGTTTGAATGTTTAAAAGAAAAGATTTTAAGAAATAAATATTTGTATTTACACATTTACACTTAAAAGTAATTGTTTCCATTAGCTGTAGAAGTGTAGTCTTCTTTGTCTCAGCAGAAGCAACATATATAATGTAATATATATTTATTAAAACTACCAAAATAAAACACTTAAAAAAATACTGCAAAGAAAGTGGAAAACCAGGCAGGCAAAGTAAAATTTCATAAAATCTGTTGAAAATGCTAAATGATAACAATTACAGATGGGGAAAAAATATATTAAAAGATTAAAAATGAATGCAAAATCTAAAACTGAATATATAGTATATATTCTGTTACAGTTCCTAAAAGTATAATCTAAATTTAAGTAGAATAATCTTAAGAAGTCAAAAGACAAAGGCCCTGGAGCATTTGAAATGAGCAGAAGAAAATAAGAAGCTGTGCTAGAAGCCAACTGGGGTAATAATACTTGCATCTTATTATAACATAACCAGATAGACATCAGGGAAGTTTCTATATATACACCTGGCACATGTTTTTCTCTGCCCAAGTTACTTTAAGTCAAAGAGAGGTCACAGTGACATGAACATGGGGGTCATAGATAAGATCAGATAATAGTAGAGTACTTGTGGTTTTATATCCTTTGAGCACAAAACAGCAATCTTTGCAGATCTTTAAATCTTAGTCTGCAATTACCAGTTGGCTCTTGGTACCATGACAATTTAAGACAAATTGAGCAGACATCCTTGCATATAACAAAATAATATTCTGCAGAGAATAAGTTCCCAGCATCCTGTTCAATCATTCCTTAAGTATAACAAAATGTACCTTTTACATGCAAAATAAAGAAAAATATACATATAGTCAATGGAATATGAAGAAAATAACAGAAATAGAGAAGATTAAATGAATAATGCTTGCGTGTATGAGTAACATAAAGCAGTAATATGACTAATATGAATATAACCTACCAATAAAATAATCATAAAGTATAGCTCATAAGGAATATACTGTACAAATGAATATGAAAAATAAGAAACATAAATTTGCATAATCTAAAATAGAATTGATATTTTATCTGTTTCTCTGGATTTTGTGACGGTTAACCAACATCAGAGAACTGTAAAAGTGCTAAGTATAGTGTTAACTCAAAATCTTCAAGTCAGTCTATTACTTCTAAGGGTTTCGGCTAACCAGAAACTCAGGGAACCCCCGGATTTAGGCCTAACACAAAATATTAGATGTTGGTGTGTAACTCACATCTTTTCATTTACTTATTCCCCCCAGTAAGCAATTGCACATGTTATTTTTATCCTTGTGAAAATGTCCGGGAAAAAAATCTCAGGGCTTGGGGAGTAGGCTCTTTTAACTTGCCAGTAAGCAACTGCGTGGCAATGCCTTGGAAACCATCCACAACACCTTAGCATTGGAGCGAATTTTGCACCACAAATATGTAAAAAGTTACTGCTGTAGTTTTGCTTTGGGAGATGAGTTTGATATGTGCTTTTGGGGACAAATGCAAATAATGGCACTGTTTAAGGCTCATGTTCTGTTTGATGTTGACGCAGATACACACTGCCTCAGTTCTTTATTTTGATTTATTTTAAACTACAGCAAGTTTCTGAAAAATGCATGTCGTCTTTGTAATATAACAGTGTTCAGTAATACTGTACCTACGTACTTGGTCAAATCAAAAATGCTAAACAGTATGAAAGTAAAAAAGCAGATAATTTCAAAAATATTTTTTTGGGGTCAATGGGGACATTTCAGCTGTCAAGATTTCAGTTTATCAAATTATTATAATATGCTGATTTGGTAAGGAAAGATTGCTTATTACTATAAATGTTAAATATATATATCTGATTGATATTTTTGTGGAAACATTTTATTTTTTATTTTATATATATATATATATAATTATTATTATTATTATTTTTTTTTTTTGAGGAATGGAAACTTAAAATTCTTTTCCAAATTCTTTTCCTAAATGTCTTTACTGTCATTTGTAATTGATTTTAATATATTCTTAACAAAACAGAACAAATGACCCTTAACCTTTGAACGCTTTGGTAGTGTGAAAACAGTCACAACAGAACATGAGGGGGGTTGAGATCAGCATGGTCGATATAATGGAAAGTTATATACAATCTTCCATGATTCCTGGATGTTTAGTATTTGTGTCCTCTCTTAGACTTCTTTTAGGTGGTGGAGTGGAGCCCCTCTGTCCATCAATGTTCACCGCACCTTGACTTTGTTAAGACCCCTTGAGAGAGTTATTTTCCTTATTAGATGATTTGAAATGCTTCATACTGTTAAACCTACCAAACTCATTACAAGCAATTTGTGAAAAACCAAGCAAAACAAGATCAGCTTAAAAGCCTCAGTCAAGTCTTACACTGGTTCTTAACACTGCCATCTGCTGGTGACAGCTCTTAGTATTTGTTATATTCCTGCAATCTTTGTTTTTGTGTCTGTGGTGTTCATTTTCCCTTTTTATGGTTTCAGAGCATGTAACTTCTAATGCCAGCGATAGTGAAAGTAGTTACCGTAAGTTTGTGTTCCCCTTTATTTCCTTTCATCACATTTTTTTAATGAATCTCTTTAAACTTCATGAGTTTGAGAATTGAATTCCCTTTGTTCCCTCATCTTTCCTTTGTGATATATGCGCACACAAAATTAAAAGATGTGTACTATTCAAAACCAACATTTACGCAAAAACAGTTTAAATTTAATACATTTAATCTTGAAATAGGTTGTTTTAAAATGTTTTAAAAAGCTGAAGATAATTACAACACCCTATTGATTTAACCAACAGAAGCTCACCTTATGCTTTATAGTTCATAAGCAAGTAATATGATTTGTTCCAGGTAATAAAACAGATACTGGTTATTTGTATACCTTGCGTAGTGATCACACTGTGTGCACAGAATATGATGGCCTGGAATGTTACCTTCAAATAACATGTCACAGTCATTTGAACAGCCTGTGTCTTTCAACAATTTTGTAACTAGCCTGTCATTCACATCGAGTGGTCTGAAAAACCTCTTGAACTTTGTTAATGCAACAAGGCTCTTAAATCTCATTTGAACAGTGAGTGAAAATTAGAGACTACTGTTCAAAACAAAACCCATGTAAGCCAAAGTAATATATTTGAAATGTAAATGAATAGCAATGAATGCAAAAGAAATGCATTTGAACACTCATCATCAGATTTACACGCTACATAAGGATTTTTCAACTTATATCAACGTTTCTGTCTGTAATAGGTGGACAGGAAGAGTATGTCCTCTCGTATGAGACAGTCACACAACAGGAAGGTAAATGTCTTTCATTATAGTACATTGATTTATATTACTTCATTTAATTGTGTTGGTGCATTTAATACTGCTTGACTCATTGATTGTAAGAAAGAACCCATTGTAAGGTTGTTATTATGGTTTACAGTGAGTTATACTCGTCCGGTGATTATCCTTGGACCCATGAAAGACCGGATCAATGATGATCTAATCTCGGAGTTCCCGGACAAGTTTGGATCATGCGTCCCCCGTGAGTACATAACCATGATTTCTTCTGCAGTGCTTTATACTGTCTGCATTGTTTTACTGTTTTACGGCCGTTTCTGTTCTTTGACCAGACACGACTAGACCAAAGCGAGACTACGAGGTTGATGGCAGAGACTACCATTTTGTTATTTCACGGGAACAAATGGAAAAAGACATTCAAGATCACAAGTTCATTGAAGCCGGACAATATAACAACCACCTCTACGGGACCAGTGTGCAGTCAGTGCGAGAAGTTGCAGAAAAGGTGAATGAGTTCAACTTGTTAGGAAGTAATAAAGGAAATTATGGCAGTAATAAAAAAGGCAATTGTGCGAGAGTATCATGCTGACCTTCAGATTTGCATTGTGCACCATTTTTTCAAATATTTCACATGATGATCTGTTTTTCATTGTTTTTTTAAGGGTAAGCACTGCATTCTGGATGTATCGGGCAATGCCATCAAACGACTCCAGTTAGCACAGCTCTACCCTATTGCGGTGTTCGTCAAGCCCAAATCAGTGGAGAATATTTTGTATGTGGTCTTTACTGTCAAACACACAATAAATGCTACAGCCTGGTTGTTTTTGACTAGTAATATGTCCTCTGTGTTTTCTGCAGAGAGATGAATAAAAGATTGATGGAGGAGCAAGGCAGGAAGACATATGACAGAGCCATGAAACTGGAGCAGGAATTCCTAGAGCACTTCACCGGTGAGAACAGCAGAGTAAACTTACCCCCAATCGCCTTTGACCTTTCTGTTTAGTCATTTTGACATTTACCTATCCTGCATACTCTGCATTTAAACTCATTCCACCTGTTTATATTCATTTCACGAGTTCCCCCTTCCTCATTAAGTAACCAATAGTAAGCATGTTTGGCGTGCTGTCCGGGGAGCAGGCAGAAAGCCCGGCGGACCCCGAGCCCTAGGGGATCAACCCCTAGGAGGCGAGGGCTGGGTAGAGCTCGGAGCCCGGCCTGGT
>JAUCMR010000118.1:11052413-11069362 GCA_032357425.1 Enteromius argenteus
CTCTGTATTTCTGATTTCTCCCAACATGTCAGGAGTCAGGAGACTAGTCAGTCAATAAATAAGAAAACAAAGTAACTGGTGTTACTTTTTTGAAAAAGTAACTCTGTTATATTACTCTAAAATTAAAAAGTAATGTGTTACCCCCAACACTGGTAGAGGCACATATTTCCAAAGAGCCTGGGTTGAATAGTAATAATAATAATGAATAAATAGACTAAGTGAAATAATTAAAAGCTGATTTTTAAAGATGTCATCACATGATCTTTCAAATAAGTGAATGTGAAAAAACTAAGCAAAATACTCCAATGAAAACCCATGGCTTGAAAATGCTCATTCTTTTCTGTGTTGAGGACTACAAACTGAACAGTTAATTTATGCATTTTACATGCAGCAAGCAGACCATTACTTCATGTGTAAAAGTCTTTTGTAGTTCTCTCATGTCAGAACTGTTATTTCCAGGAAACAACACAGATCCTTGGGCGTTACACCTGGATTCCCGTGAATTTCAGCTGCTTTGTTCTCAGGAGTCTCGCGCTGAAGTCACTCAATACACTAAGTGCAACTTGGCCCGTGTCCCTTCCCACGCCGTTATGATAAGACCCGATACCAACCAGCACGTCATCTTTGGCCTCCTGGACAAAGCCCAGGTTGGTAATCCCAAATGCTATTTTTCAGAAATGCTTTATTGTATGACTTTTGGTTTTTATCTTTTAGAATTTCTTTGGAGTTAATGCTGCCTCAGGCTTCAAGATGTTTGACTCCAAACTTTATGAGGGATCCGACCTGATTTTCAAGGATTCAACTATCACTTTAATTGGTGTAGGAGAGAGAAAGACATATGAGGAATGGCTTGGCCAGAGCTACCTGGATGCCGTGATAGCCATGGAGTGTTCAGCTTCATCAACGGGTACGGATCTCATCAACAGAACTCTCTCTCTCTCTCTCTCTCTCAATATATATATACTGGATTCTTTTAATAAGTCTTTTCACTTTGTGTTTCTCTTACAGTGTTTTCCTCATCCTCACTATTGCTCATGTCCATTGTGAGCTCCCTGGTTTCTCTGATGGCTTTGTAGCGGGTCTGCCAGCCACAGAAGGGTTCCCGGTGACTTCATCTCTTCTCGACTCTGATCTTCATACTCATGCCGAATTTTCTAGTAGTTAGTTGATTAAAGTTCAGTTCAAATCACTAAATCTAAAGCTACAATATGCTTAAGCAATGGCAATGCCTTTTATCTGTGATTGTAATAGTACATAGTACATAGTACGAACCTAGTACGATTGATAAGCTTTCTAAGTGGGTCTAGGGAATTTTTGAGGACCGTGTTAAATGAGGTAGTGCAAAGAGTTGGCTAAAGTCTTACTTTAAACCAAACCAAAGCTGGTTTGTTATTTTGACCATTTGTATTATTTTTATTCTGAAATTTACTCTGAAGGGCAATAGCCATATCAGTGAATATGCTTTGCCTGTTACATATTTATTGCACAATGTTTATTGCAGCATTTAAAACCAACACTTTATTATGTTATGAACTACTTGAAGGCACATGCCATATCAGGGAATATGCTGTGTCTAACATTTTCCTCTTTGCTGATTTTTGTAACTATTATCATGCAGTTGAATGCAGCATGCACTGGAGTTGTACTACTGAAAGCTTCTTTTCCTCTCGCATTCAAACAGGTTCACGCTTGCTTAATTCAACAACACACTGTGCTAATACATTTAAAATCCCAAATATAAATCTAATAAGTAATCATTGAGGTAAAATAAGCTTTTGAGCTGTGATGAACTCAGCAATGCCTTCATATCAGGGGGAAGAAGAGTATTTCATTTGAATTCTTGTTCAATCTTATTGCAACATTGTCCGCTACATGTATTTAGTTAGTATTGGTGCAATGCAAATGTTAAATTCCTTTTACGAAACAATGTTCTCAAACTCTATTAGCAAGGCAACAATTTGCTTGCCTTACTCTGTGAAACTTTAATGCCAAAATACAGATCATGTGAATGAGGTGAAACTACACTTTGAGATAAATTAACAGAAATACTGTTCATTAAAAAATTAAAAAAGTGATTTTTTCAAAATGAAATTTTGAGCGCATGGGGCTTGACACAAATCTTTTGTGTAAAACCAACAGTTGTGCTCCAGCTGATGTTCTCATTGTTCAACACAATATCACTTACTGGTTTTCTTGCTTCATGATGTGTGTCTTTGTGAGATTTATTTTTATTTGTTCAGATACCATATCAGTGTATATGTGCTGACACCCGAATGTCCCACATTAATGCTTGCTTTGTCTTGCAATTTCTTAATGAAATGATTGAGATATAACTAATATTTAGTTGCCAGGCCAGTGCGTCTGCTCAAGTATTACAGTATATTGCCACTTATTTTAAATAAACAAGCATCTTAAGATTTGTGTTGTTCATCACTATTTATGTCCAGATCTGTTAATTTATGTTTTTGAAAACCTAATATCATAAAATGACCCTAAAGAAGAGACTTTCTAAAAAAAGTGTGTTATAATAAGATATTTAAGTATGTTATAATATGTATAATTTTTTTTTCAGCCTGTTATAATAATTATTTTACACATGTAATTTAAAATTATATTCAAGTGCAGTATGCATACAGTTGAGCTATTCAAATATGTATCAAAATAGATTTGTTATGCAATAATATTAATAATATATTCTTCCTCTCATCATTATTATTTAACCTATATGACACATTTTGTTTTAAGGTTTTAAAAACTGTTATTATAGATGAGTGGATCTATCATGAGGTTTCATAGCAGCTGTTGTTTACTTATAGCACCATCTGCTGATCATATTACCATACTGAATTCTACACGTGGACTTAATGGGTCGTTATGTGTACTGTATATCCACAAAGCTTCAAAATACTGCATAAGCAAACCAAGAATGGCTGTAACATTAAAGGGAATTTTTTTTTTTGTATTTAATATCAACAACTTCTGAAGGTGTAATTGCTTATTCTTATGGGTAAACAAAAAAAATCTTTCTAATATATTGGAAAATAGTAACATTTTAAAAAATTATAATAATAATTGTAGTATAAACATTTTATGTGCCATTTATATTTGTATGTCACGCGGTTAAATACTTTCCTTTTTAGGACTTTTATTTTAAAAAATTGGAGGCCCCTTATTATAGATATAGTTTACAATCGTTTACTTCACAACACTACAACCTCATTCACGTTTACAGGTGTTTACTCTCGTATTTCGCATTCATGTCTCGTTTCAAACGAGGAGCACATGTGGACTCTAGAGCGGGATTTAGGGAGGAGAAAGAAGACTGTCCTGTCCCATATGGTTTACTGAAAGCTGCTAGAAAGAGCGGACAGCTCAATCTATCCGGGCGCGGTCTGACCGAAGGTAACAGTACTAGTAGAGAAACACTAACGTTACCCGACACCAGTGAGATAAACACTACACTAGCAACCGTAGTTTGTGGCTCCATGAGATATAACATTCGGGATGTGAAAATATATTAAAATGCCGAAGATTTTGTTCAGGTTCCTGTCCAAAAAGTTTGAAGGAGATCATATCATGACTCGCGTAAAATAACAACAGTGTGGTGTGGTGAATTTCTGTAAGTTTTTGCAGTAAGTGTGTTCTTGTATTTGGGTTCAGTTCCTCAGAGTGTTTGGAGGCTGAACATGGACACACCTCAGGAAGCTCAGCAGAACTTGTCATTTGGAGCTGCAGATCGATGGTGGGAACAGACAGATTTGACCAAACTTCTGCTGTCTTCCAACAAACTCCAGAGTCTCTCTGAAGACGTCAAACTACTCCCTGCCCTGCTTGTCCTAGATGTAGGTTTTTGCACATTCATTTTGTTTGAGAATGTTTTTACAAACTGAACCATGCACATTGCACTTTTTATTCTAGTCCTTATCAGAGAAATATAAATGGCATGGATGGCTACTTTCCTATGGTTAAATAAATGTAACAACTTCTATAAACCACACATTTCTATTTCATTGTTATATTTTATTTCATTTTATTTTGTAATATACAGATTTATTATATACAATTTCATTTTTTAAAAACAAACTTTAACTTTAAAAAGTTCAGAATGCCTTGGTATTTTAATTTCTGTGTTCATTAATCAAAACCTTCTCTGTACTATAACTGGTTTCTGTGTTGCCTTTATCCAGATCCATGACAATCAGCTAAGCTCACTGCCAGATTCTGTTGGAGATCTAGAGCAACTACAGAAGCTCATATTGAGGTAATGATGGAGGCAACACTATGTACAGAGCGTTATATCTACATATTGTGAGTGTAAAATTTGTATTGTCATAGTACCTGGTTCTTTCTGCAGTCACAATAAACTGACAGAATTGCCTTCGGGTCTTTGGAGACTTACAAACCTGCGATGTCTTCATCTGCAACAGAATCTGATCGAACAGATTCCCCAGGATTTGGGGCAGCTGGTTAATTTAGATGACCTTGTAAGTGACTGAGATCTTGTCTTGACCAGCAACAAATGGTTAACTTTCCAACAGCATTATAAAAGCATCGATCCTCAGATAGTAGTAATATCCTTCATTTAACATGTATATGCACCATTGAGAATTTTGGGGTTGGTAAGATCTTTTAATATTTGTGAAAAGAAGTCAGTTATATTTTGATCTGTGGTACATCTATGTGGAATAATCAACTGCTGCATGATGATCAGTTGTTAAATCTTAGTAGTTGCTGAATATGTGCACTTAAGTATTCCCATTTTGTTTCCTACTCTTCCCTCTTAAAGGATCTCTCCAACAATCATCTAATGGGCGTTCCAGAAAGCCTGGCGAACCTGAAAAATCTTGTGAAATTGAATTTGTCCTGCAACAATCTTAAGAGTCTCCCTCCTGCCATCAGTGAAATGAAAAGTACGATTTAACAGTAGCAGGTTAGATGTGAATAACGTTTATTGATTAACCTGTGATCTCATCCATCTTGTGTTCAACCCTCACAGACCTGAGAATGCTGGACTGTTCCCGGAATCAACTGGAGAGCATTCCTCCTGTCCTGGCTCAAATGGAGTCCCTCGAGCAGCTTTACTTAAGACATAACAAGTTACGCTTCCTTCCTGAGCTGCCCTGCTGTAAAACACTCAAGGTAAACCACAACCACTGCTGTGGTAGATTTAGTTATGAATGTCTTAAGAAGGCTAACACAAGGATGTTTACATAAATTAAGGAACTCCACTGTGGGAACAACCAGATTGAGGTATTGGAGGCAGATCATTTGAAGCACTTGAGTGCTCTGAGTTTCTTGGAGCTCCGAGATAACAAGGTGAAGGGCCTCCCTGAAGAAATAACCCTACTGCAAGGCCTGGAGCGCCTGGATCTTACTAACAATGACATCAGCAGGTGCTGGACATATGTTATTGTATGTATAATGCAAAATATTTTGTATCACTAGAAACAGAATTATGGACTATCATCCGTTTTTATAACACAGTAAGCAATACAGATTTGCAAATGCACTGAATGAGAAAACGAAGATATTTCATTATTAAAACATGTCTCTCTTTTTTGTGAAACAGTCTGCCGTGTGAACTTGGCACATTACCCAAGCTGAAGGCTTTGGCTTTGGAGGGCAATCCACTGAGGGCCATCCGCAGAGACCTCCTGACTGTGAGTATTCAACATATCATAGTCTTATTAATCTCAGAAACATCACTTAAAAATTCTGAACTGGATCAGAAAGTCTTATATAGCAATATATATTATATACAGAAAGGCACTGGTGAACTCCTGAAATATCTCAGAAGTCGTGTACAAGGTATGTCTATTTAATCAATTGTTTTTTCAGCCTCATTTATTATAAAAAGAATGTTCTTTTTTGTAACGTCATTCGTTTTGTCTTGTTTTGAAATGTAGAGCAACCAGATGGGGGCTTGAAAGAAGAGCCAAAAACAGCAATGACCCTCCCGAGCCAAGCTAAAATCAACGTGCATGCCATCAAAACTCTGAAAACACTAGACTATAGGTAACAAAAAATCCTTCCAAGTGACTTTTTTGGATTTTGTGTGTTTAACAGTAAAAACCTGCCATTTTAATTAGTGAAAAGCATGAGGCGTCCATCCCAGATGAGGTGTTTGATGCAGTTGACGATAGTCCTGTGGCCAATGTAAACTTCAGCAAAAATCAGCTGACGGCAGTTCCATCAAGGTACATATGGCCACTCCATTTCATTGGAAGTGTTTCAAAGATTTAATGAATTCTGTTATTTCCTGCAGAATTTTGGAGTTAAAGGACACCCTAGCAGACATCAGTCTTGGGTTTAACAAGCTAACAACCATTCCGGTGGACTTTTCCAAGTTGAAACAATTGGTACATATAGATCTCAGGTAATCCTTAACTTAATTTATGTCCTTGTAAGGCTCCAATTTAAAGATCTTATTTTGCTAATTCGGTGGTTCAGAGTTTTTTCTGCCGCATTCTCTCGAAATGTTACTTTATATAGCTAGTGTTATTTTTAAGATGGCACAGAGGGTAAAAAAACTACAGTAATTATATAGTAGATGGAAATTTTGCAGAGAGAGAGAAAAAAAGAAGAGTAATAACTGGATTTTTAAATGACTAATCTATTTCAGATATTCTGTGCTCTGATAAATGTCACTTCAAAGCAAATTATTGCTTAATGAATACGATTTAAATAAATAAGAGCTCTAAGGTCACTTAAGTGTGCCATATTACCATAATTTACCATTACAAAGTGCACTGAACTAATGTCTTTTTTTTATAGAAACAATCTATTGATCTCACTGCCAGTGGAGTTGGAAGGCTTAACCAAGCTGCGGAGTGTTATTTTGTCTTTTAATAGGCAAGTTCTACAATTTTCACCCTCACTCTGCCATGTAAAATGAGCAAATATCAAATCTGTTTGACAAAAAATATCACTTTTTTTTCTTTTGTGGTCTCTTTAGGTTCAAGTCATTTCCAGAAGTGCTGTATCACATCTCATCCCTTGAGACCATTTTAATCAGTAACAATCAAGTTGGAGGCATTGATCCAGTCCAAATGAAGACCCTAAATAATCTATCCACTCTGGATCTGTCTAACAATGATATAATGCAAGTGCCACCAGAACTTGGCAACTGTACCAGTCTGAGGTGAGTGTCATTTTTTCTTCTGAAAAAACAGATTACTATTTACACAATAAAGGTCTTGAGCCTGTTAGTTAAGTATGATCTTATGATTTATCCTACATCTTTAGGGCTCTAATGCTTGATGGGAATCCTTTCCGTAATCCAAGAGCTGCCATCCTCAGTAAAGGAACTGATGCTGTCCTTGAGTATCTCCGAAGTCGTATTCCAACATAATCTTCAAGTTAATGTTACTTTAACCATCATTGATAGTCAATCAATTTTTCTTTGATTATTTGCAGTCCTTGACCGTATAAAACAACAAGAAGACACAACAATAAATCATCTCCTGCCACTTGTTTTAATTTATCTTACCTGTCACTGTAAAAATGGCACTGTTGACTTTTATAAACAAACCTTGATCGTGCATGCGTCATAATGAAATCAAGACTTTGTCAAACAAATGAACCAAAAAAGTGTTGTTGAAATTTTACGTTTTATAATTGTTTTTCAGTGTGAATGTTAATATTTTCCATTATAAAAAGCACTAGTAATAAATGATGACAATAAAGCCTTTTTTATCGTCTATAAAGGACCACAGAATGACCAGTAGTAACAATAGTGACATTTTTATTATTTGTACAATAAAGATACATTATTCAAAACACCTCTTAGATACTGAAAAAAATCTGTACTCCAAAGCCGAAAATGGCTCCAATATTTGCTGAACAGCATTGGACTTTCTTCTCCTTTTTATACAGGTTTGTTATTTAAATTTTTTTTAACTAAAATTTATTTTAAATATGTACATATATCATCTGCAAAATGCATTCTAGACACAGAATATATGTCATCAATTACATATTTGCGGTAATACAGAAAAAAATTGGAAGGAGTAAACTTGCATGTGCAAATAAATATGATAAATTGTCACTAATTCTTTTGAACTAAATTGAATAATTTCTTCTAGATATAATTACTTTTTGCACAAAAATGAAACGGCATTCAAGTTCAGTAAGTCTTAATACTGCAGAAAGCTTTAAGTACATTCACAATCTATTGGAATAAATTATTTAAATGTCTCCATTCATAGTTATTTACATCAATACTGCAATTAGACTGAATAGTACCATATATTACCTTTTTATATTCAATAGGTCTTTAAACACATACAAAAATGACCATTTGTATATTCATATACATATATATGTTTATGACACAAATTCACAATTACTTTAGAAAGAATTGTACATATTTGTTTCTAGTGTTTCCTTCCCTCACAATCTATCTCTCTGTCCATACATTGGTTTTGTTCTTTATAAAATTTAACAATTTGAGCATAGCTAATTATATCAATATATTAGAAACCATTATTTGAAAACATTTAGTAAAAATAATCATTATCAAATGTTCTTTCACAATAGTATTTAAACAATTAATTGCATCATCCATAATAATCTTTATTTAATAATCAACAATATTTTTCTGAAGCTAAATGCAGTGGGTGTTGTGTTGGGGTCTTTCAGAGTGCATTTCGGCTCGAAACTCCTTCTAAATGCTACATTTTTAGCAACATTTGAAACATGCCAAGGTTTGTTTTTTTAGGGATATTATGGCACTGTTTGTCACAATGACTGATTAAAAATAAATAAATAAATAAATAAAAGGCCAAAAGAGATGTAAAACAATGGTTATGTAAAAATGCTTTGTCCAAAACACATTGACCCCTAATAAGCATCATAATAAAACAAGTTTAAGAGTGAAAGCATGCTCTAATCAGTAAAGCCTTACATGTGTACACTGTATCTAGTCCGTTTTATTATGACAGGAATTCCCTTTGTTATTTCGTTAAAAAAATATTTAAAAACCTTAAAGCAGCGTAACAACAACAAAGCAACTTGAATTAAGCTTTTTTTGCCTTTTTTTCCTCACTTAAACTGTAGTATGTGATATGAAAGTACATTTTTATATAGAAAACGGTTGCCAATAAACTGCCACGTGTGTATGAATTTTCCTGGCAGCCAACAAAGGTATGTAGGAATTTAAAAAAACAAAAAAACATGGAAATGTACATTCACATTACTCAGCAACTGAAATAAAACCCACCCTGATCTGGGTTAGGAAAAATCCATGAATACCAATAGAGGGTGCTGCAGGAAAACCACACAAATGGAAGAAATATTGCTTAGGGATTCATTTCTGTCATTTGATTTGTGCAAATACAGAAGGTTAGGATTTATCAAGATTAAAAGGGGACTTTTCGATTTCCCTAAATTGTCGTTTTCGTGAAAAGGATGTCTCTTCTAAGTTGTAACAAAAACTCATCGAAGTGTTAGAAAATCATCAATGTGTCTTTCATTCACATTCTACGCTCGCATCACATTTGAGTTGTAAATGTATATATTTACACAAGGCATTTACAAAGTTGAGGCAGTGTTATGGTGGGTAAATGTCCTTAAAAGCAGATGTGCTTTCATGCTCCAAGATTAAACCGAAAAGCTGCTAGGAAAAATAGGTACAAAATAATACGCCATATAAATAAGCAGGAAAAAATGCACCCACTTACAGCCACAGGCTGAGATAAAGAAGAATATCAGCAACATCAACCAAAGATTTCAACCAATGTATGTTCGTGTAGAATGTGTAAGCCATATGTAACGCTATTATATATGTCCTCTAGTTTACATTTGGCACTGGAATTTGCCATTGGTCCAGCAATTGGCAAAATTGTTCCTAGATAAAAAGATGATGTACAAGTTCCTGTATTCCATCTGGGTGAGAAGTCTTTAAGCTATAAAAATATTTATGTTGTGCTCTCCCTTAAGATTACCAAGTCCACAGTTTTCGGGAAATTCTTCAGAAGAGACACTGCAGTTTCATGCTCCATGTGTAAGAAACTATGTCCGTTGGCCTGCAATGCAAGAATGAAGCACATGGTAAACAAAATGAACTGGGAGAGGCGTGGAAGAAAGGAGGGAGGAATGAAGGAAGGAAGGGAGGGAGGGAGGAGGGCAGGAACAGGCACGGCAGCACAGGAGGTCTGGGAACAGGCCTAGCTCAGAGAGGATAAAGAGCTATACACTGTGAGGGAGAGAAAAGAGAGAGAGAGAGAGATGCACACGGGAGATCATGCTGTAAAAGGAGAGAAGGTGGAAAGAAGCTGGTCTTTAGACACTCTGGATCTGTGGAAAGAGAAGGAGCTGTTTCTGCAGGCCATTCTAGTGGCGTACACTGACAGCAACACACGAAACCAGAGACAACCCAATAACTTCCCATGAAGTTATTTAGGCACACAGAGGCTGGATTGCCCCGGTGTAAGAAAGGCAGCAATACCAGGCTTTTTGCTTTTGGCAAAATATGTAGGTTACTCTCGGTTTATAGGCTTGGATGATGATTGCACTGCACTTCATATGTGCTTTTGTGCTTTTTGTTTTGGAAATGTTCTGCAAAAAATGAATTTTACATTTTTATATACTCTATAAGTATATTTATACATACTACAATTCAAACAGGTTACTAGAATTCAGTAAGATTTTTAAATTCAAAATATTTAATTTGGTAAGGATGCATTAAACTGATTAAAAGGCACAGGAAAGATATTTACAGTGTTTTAAAAGCTATTCTTTTGGACTTTCTATTAATCAAAGAAATGCGTATCACAGGTTCTATAAAAATACAAAGCAAAATAACTATTTTCAACACTAATAATATAATAAAAAGTTACGTTAAATGCATGAGCTAGATACAATAAACTAACAATGTCCAATATGTTTAAATTTAATCATTGTTAATTAGTAAAATGCACTTCATTGTTTGTTCATGTTAGTTCATAGTGCATTAATTTATGTAACCCAATATAAATCAGTTTGAATTTAAATATGTATTAATAAATGCTGACATTAACTAATAATGTTAACAAATGAAAGCTTATTTAAGGACCAAATCTGCGTATTAGAATGATTTGAATAATAATATATTTCATAATAATACTTGGTCATTTTTGGGAGGTGAAGGTATATATTTCACTACACTTTAAAAAGACCAGATTCAATCTGCATCGCAAAATGTAAATTGAGGTAGTTGGTGGTGTTGATTAGTCTGTTTTACTGATATACATTCCATTTTGTAATATATGATTAATAAAATTCATCAATTTATACTTTATCATGTCAAATATATTTCATGCCATTTAACTGCCTTGCAAGACATATGTTATAACAATCTGTCTTTTTTTTTAAAAATCAGAACGAAAACACATGTCAAAGTTGGTCAAACATAACAACAGAGGTCCATGCTCACTTGTTTGAAACACAAACACACGCACACACACATACACACTGGACATTTAATGCCACATGCAAAGCCCTCCACTGGCAGTGTGGCGGAAGATGCATTGTCGCAACTTTTGGGACAATGTGATGGAGAACAGTGTTACCTTCAGAATTTTGTCCCCTGGTCGAAGAACGTTGGAGGCAGGTCCATCAGGCTGTACCCTAGTAACAAAGATACCCTATAAGTCAAAAGTGATATGAGGTTAGGAACCACATGGTGACTATGGTTTAGAATCTTTGCCTTTAAATCTGGATTTAGATTTTCTTGTTTCTCTCTCTCTTTTTTCTAATAAATTCAGAGGCAATCTATAAAAGAATTACCTTTTACAAGTAAATGTTAAACTAAACTGTTTATTTTTTTAGTTTAGAGTATTTGTTAGTGACATTGTTTTGTGCTGGAATCAAGGCAGAGATTATAAAGCATAAAGATTAAAAATTACATGTGGGACCCATCATTATGCGCCATGCCAACACATATCAAGTCTTATTATTGGCGCCACATGTTGAGAGTCCACCAAACTTTACATCATTTCTTCAGGCCTCACAGGGATTCGGCTTGTTAGAAGAACCCCAAAGCAACAATACACAATGCAAGCGGTCTTTATGCTATGCTGAAAAAAAGAATGACATTTTTTCATGCAAATCTAAACACAGTTATGATATTAATACACATTCCTAACATACAGCTACACATGAACTGGAAGCTTGTTTTTTTTATGTGCTGAGCAACATCTGAGTCACAAAACAGTTTTGCTTTAACTATCGCCAAATGTTGCCAAGACATGAAAAGGTTAAAAGATAATGCAGTCAGCTGGTGTGCAAGGTTGTGCATTGCAGTAGCGCATGTTTCCATGGTAACTCTACTGAGAGACACACTTTACTAACTGAAGAGAGATGGCTTTGATTTTGTTCTATATAAAGCATCGTTTTAATGCGATTTCTGAGAATGGCATGCTGAAATTAGCATATTACATTATGCTCTGTCCTTTAAGACCGAGAGTGAAATGGTCTTACCATGTCCGAGGGCTTGAAGGGGTTCCCCTGTCCACTGATTCCCCCTGAGATGCTGAAACCGAGGCCAGGGTTCTTCTCGATCCTCACACAGAGCTGTCAACAACATAAAACAGAATTTCAGATTTAAGGCTATGTCTACATTCTTCTGGACGCATTTGAAAATGCATCTCTTATCTGCGTTTTTGGTCTTCCATACACATTAAGATTTTTGAAGGCGACTGAAGTCGTTGCACATTTTTTCACACTTTCAGGTCCAAGTCTCACCATTAACAATGACTTTGCCTCAATATACTCCTAATTTGCTGCTTATTATACAGTATGTGTTTTAAAAGTACTAATAAACAGCCAATAATATAAACTCACAATTCTTTTTTTATGGCAGAAATAAACAAAAACAATTGCGAGATATAAACTTTGAATTGGGAGAAAAAACTGATTTTGATTTCATATTTCCTAATTCTGATGGTTTCTTTATTCTCAGAATTGGGGGAGACATTGTGCAAATTGTGAAAAGGCGATCTAACTCGTCATAATCTGCCATTTTTGTCTGGCATACAAACCACACTGAAGACTAAATTAAACGGTGTGTATTGACATGTTTTTGCGGTTTAAACAGGATACCTTCTGATGTTCATTCATGTTTATTTCAAGCTGTAATTAGTAAAGAAAAGGAGAAGAACGGTTCATGTGCAGCTTGAACTGAAGCGCTATAACAATCTGTAATGACACATTAAAGAGACACAAAATGGTATTTATTGTTTTAATTTCTTACAAAATAACAAATCTGAAACTGAGACTTTTAATTTGAGACCAGAAGTAGCCTGCTCCATCTTATTTGTCAGTGTGTTGAGTTTTCTCTGTGCTCTACGATGTATTTTTCACTGCGTGAGAACATGAGTGGCATGGCTTATCAGAAATAGCAACAGAAAAGAAGGGGGTCAATTACATTTTTATTTATTCTGTTGCAGAAAAGGGCTTCCATACATTGGATTTTGATATTTTAGCGATTTTGAGTTTAACCTTTGATATTTTAGAGAGCTTTTATTACGATTCACATGTGTGCAGTAAGATGTTTTAAGTGTTCTCTGATGTTCCAGTGCATATAGGCAACTTTTGGAAAATGCTAATTTGGACAGAGTATTTTAAAATGGATAACGCCTTTTTCAGATGTTTCCAAATTAAAGTAGATATAGCCTTAGTCATGAGAAGTAAGAGACTCAGAGTTACCAACCCTCTGAATATTTGAAGAACAAAGAAACATTGAATTGACATTTCATGATTGCAACATAAATCTTAACTGACCCTTTGCAGGGAGCTTGACTGACAGGCGAGTCGACCAATCATAATGCCAAATCTGCAATTTTGTCCAACAAACAAACCAGACAGGAGAGTAGATTAATTTCGGTAGACTTGAAAATTGTGTGTATTGATGTTTCCACGGCTGAAATAAAATATCTTCTGATTAGGGCTGCACGATAAATCGAAATCGCGATTTGAGACGTTGCAATTTTCAAATCAGATTGATAGTTAAGCAAATTAAAACTAAAGAAAGAAGGTAATTTGCAAGGAAGCATATCGTAACGCATATCAAGAGCTCCCTTATCGGTTCTGCTTATATTTCTGGAGAATAAAATATACATTCTTAGATGATTTTATTAGTACATGAATGTTATCTTACACATTTTATCTCCCCAACAGATTAATTTGAAGTGTATAATGCATATTCCCAATTTAGACCTGTGTCAGCGCCTGGCTCCATGTTCAGAACGAATGTAAATTCAGTCTAAATGTTTCACTTGGATGAAATGAAACATTCAGCACACTTTCCACTTGTTCTTAAAATCAAAAAATACTTAAAAATCTAAAAATAAAAAAAATCTATATAAATCTTACAAATTAATCATAAAATAAATCAATCAGCCTATGTAACATATGTAATACTTTAATAATCAACAAAAGAAATAGTTAGCAAAAAAAATTCTGTGAAATTCAGAAATTAAGTAAATTCTGTAAAAGTAGTTGACAGTTACAATTATAATCATCCCTGCTGAGAGAAAAAAACAACAATTGATTCTCTCCCAAAGCACAATAGAAAATTTCGTGGATTTAAGGGAATTGTTTTGGATTTAATGTAAATTATAATGGTGTCTACTGGTATTTGATGGACTCTATTGGTGGGATGTAATATGGCAGATGGCAACCAATAGAACAACAGTAATTTCTACTGCAATAATGCCCCAAACAAAAAGGAATTTAAAATCGCAATATCTGTCAAAAAAATCGCAATTAGATATTTTCCCCAAACCGTGCAGCCCTACTGTACGTCTGATCATAGGTGGAGGGTGAACCGACTCCAGGGTAAGGCTAAAATTTAGTGTAAAATGTTAGTGTAATCTATTAACACGCACATCATAACCCCGTCTTTTAGCCAAGCACATAAGATACCCAGTACCACTGAATAAAAATAAAACAATTATTCACAATTATTACTCTTTCTAGCAATTGCAAGTTTATATCTCTAATCCTGACTAGCTAATTTTGACTCATTCTATTCAATTACCTTTTTTTTTTTTTTCAGTGGTAGAAAAAGGCTTCCCTAAAAGTACCAGATATGGATGTCATGTCACAAAATATTTTTAATATGACTGAATTTGTATACAATGTGATCATCATTTAATAAAAACATTGTAAGTTACTAATTCTAAATCGCTTTTATTTCCACATTTATTTAAACAGCACATAAAAAAACAAGCAAGGAACATTTACATTATCAAAGAACATGACTGACTTCAGTCTAGCGTGAGTTTAAGCATGCTCAAATAATAAATAATAAATGCTCAAATAATAAATAAAGCTGCATTATAATAAATAAAGCTGCCGACAATGTCAAATGAATGTCTTACATCTTACGTACATACAGTTCCACTTTGTTGCGTATCATGACAGACTTCGCGAGAGCTCAGCGATAATTCACCTCTGCCTCTGACTAGCCATTGCATTCATAAGCTCAACAGAATCATGTGTGATTGGATATAATGCAGAACGCTGTAAAAAAAAGCTCAATTTGATGCATCACTAACAGATTTAAAATTGCCGCAATTAATTGTACAGGGGCATATTTGTCCCATTTGGAGGCCTTTGTGCCCCAAGCCTGCTTTAATTTCAGACCAGTGGCAAGGGGGAGGCTAAGTCTTGCCCAGCCTTACACGCTCCACCTATGCTTCTAATGTTCATTTATGTTTATTTTGTAAATATAAAAGATTATCGGTTCACGTGCCCCTTGAACTAAGGCGCCGATCTGTCACGACACATTAAAGAGCCACAAAACTGTATTTATTGTTTGAATTTTTACCACATTTTTAAACTGAGACTTTGTTTCTTACCAAAATAACCTGCTCTGTCTTGTCTGTCGGCACATCGTCGGTTTGCTCTTTGCTCCAAAATGTATTTTCACTGTGTGAGAACATGATGTGTGACGTATCGTACATGACATAAAAATAACTAAAGGTGGCGGGTCTTTGTGAAGGGTCAGTTGGTCTTCTTTTATTGCATCCATTTGCAACTGTCCATTTCTTGGAATTTATTCTGAGAGATGACCTGTACCTGCTCTGGAAAGCCATCCATACTCTTCTGGCCTTTAGTCTGGATGAAGCAGCGGGCACTCTGAGGCCGGGGGCTGGTGGTGGTGATGGGCATGGGCAGAGGTGACTGGTACTGCTGGATGGACACCTTGTTGATGGCCCCCTCATACTGCTGGTCACGGGCCGTCCGGTGGGGAGGGTTGGCTGATGTTATCATCATAGTCTGTTGTTGATGGGGATTATGAACACCAGGCTGTGGGCAAACATTAGGCAAAACTTTAATGATGTAGACTTACACAGGACCTTATGACATTTTGATTTCCCTATTTGATGTATTAATTTAATTAGACTTTTCTTCATAACACTAAATGTGTCAGCAGAAGCAAAATGTTCCACATATTGAGCGACAACCTAAAGACATTCACCGATAGACTGAGGTTGCTAAGGAGACCGAGTGAGGACATGCGTTGTGAAATGAATCACGACAGCGGGTAGTAATTAACCCTGGCATTTGAAAAACTTAACATGGCAATCACGATATAACAGAGATGTCTATCTCACAGAGAACAGGTTGAGCCAGAGGAAACTAAAGAGTAGAACATGACAGGGTTTAGTACTTGTGGGTGTCTCTCTAAAAAACGCATTGTTGAAATAATAAAACTATAATGAGATCCAGACTAATGCAATGAATCATTTCAGTGCAGGCACGGCTTATGGAGAAAAAAAAAAAAATGGGATCATTTCAGAGGTGAGAAAGTTTTAGCATTATCGGTGACAATTTACCTTGTTATTTGAGACCAGGTAGGGAGAATTTTGCAGGAATATTTTTCCTTATATATATATATATATATATATATATATATATATACAGTGAGGTCAATAAGTATTTGATCACCCTGTGATTTTGCA
>JAUCMR010000118.1:11069462-11088937 GCA_032357425.1 Enteromius argenteus
CTTCAGTTAGGGGGAAAAAGGAGTTTTCCCCATGCGTCTTAGCAGACGCAGTACGAGTGAAATGTCGAAAGGGAACACAAAGATGCAAATAGTTAATGATACTAAACTATGCCATGATTTTCGAGTAGAAAAATTTTACCCGTTTCATTTATGTATGACTTAGAGTTTATTCATTTTTTTTTAAATTATAATCCAAATGAATACAATTTTTATATGCAAATATTTTTGGTAAAACTTTAAAAAGAAGCTCAATTTGTTAACATTAGTTAACATACACTAACAATGAGAGAGTTTACTCATCTTAATGTAACATTTACTATTCTGTTAATATTATTTAATGGACCTGAGCAAACAAACTAAACATGAGTAATAGATCATAAATGTATAAATACTGTAACAAATGCATTGCTTGTTAATTTTAACATTAAATAATGCAACCTTAATGTGAACTGTTACTTTAGTATATGAAATTTCTCATATAAGAAATACAAACTGTCTTCTTTATGAATGCATAAACATGTCACTTCCTCTCACTGATGATGTCCTCTTGAGAGGTGCTGCATAGTAACTAAACCAATAGGCAAGAGTGATGCAAGAAGAAGGAAGAGTTACAGGACAGATAATACTATAAGCGAATGAGTCGGATGGAAATAGACTAAATGTCTGGAGGGGGCATAATTATTTCACAAGACCACTCCAAAAACATGCAATATCACTTTAGACCGCTGTATCTGCTTTATCTGACCTCCTTACAGGCTTAAGATCTAACATCCTTCCATCTGAATGACCGCCTCATGCCGAGAGCTGTCAGCCACCATCTGACAGGAAAACAACAATCTTTCCGTAGGGATCGTGAGATAGTTAAACAATGGCTTCGAGATAACAGGTTTTCATTTAGGAGATGTGCTCGGGAAGCGAGATGATCGGTACTGATAAGATAAAGTCATGTTCACCCACAAGAAAATAAAAATGTCTCAGATAAGATACTAGTTTTTTCTCATATGATTCACTTGTACTTGAATTCTAACTATTTGTATGGCTCCTATGGGTCCTTCTTCTGTGTCCTCATTTTGGATCCTGAGAAAAGATAATGCCAAGGTGCCATTACAGCCTCACTGCAGCTGAATGAAAATGAGTTTACATAACAAATGCCAGAATCGAATTGGAAACAAAATTTCTTATTATATAATAAACTCAAAACATGCATATTAATGCTCTGCGCAGGAAACTTTGTGACAAGGGCAAAGTAAACATGACGTACTTAAGAGAACTAATGAATCTCACAAAATACACTATCGCATCGATCAAAAGTTTGGGTTCAGTTCGATTTTTTTAATAAATAAACAATTTTTTTTTTTTTTATTTAGCAACGATGCATCTGATAAAAAAGTTACAGCAAAGACAATGAATCCTAGAAAAAAATGTATCGCAGTTTCCACAAAAATATCAAGCAGTACAACTGGTTTTAACACTGATATTAATAAAAATGTTCAACCTGATCTCAAAAAAATATCTACCTCTATGCACTTTTTGTGCAACACCGTTCTTATACTTTATTGCACATTTTACAGCAGTTTCAAAGAGAAATGTCCAATGAGTGGTGGTAAAACACAGGTTCAATATGTGACCCCTGGCACATTTTATTACGTTGATGTAGGTATGTATTGCGCCGGTTCAGAACTGAAATGAAATGAAACTGAAACTGTTGCTAAAAGTTAATACTCTATCGTGTTGAAAATATGCCCTACACCAAATCCAACCCTACCCCGATAGTGTTAACAAATGCAAAACTGATGCACATTTCAACTTCCTTTTACACAGATTTAAACTGTTTTGTCAAACGGTAGTTACACAGAATTTGAACCAGAGCTCCTCACCTCTCAAGTACATCTCTGTAATCAGTAAGTAATGCTAACGGTCAAAAGCATATGTTTTTAAATATGCCAGCATATCAATATTATTTTGAAGTCATAACATGATATTCGTCAAGTAATTTTGCGAAAATTACTCAATTATTAATTGAAACTGTAAATTTGTGTGAAAGGGAATAAAAGATGTCAGAGTTGTACTGCTTCTAGTGTTCATTTCTTTTGAAAACTGCAGTGATATGTACTTATTGGTACATATTTCGTGCCTTGCTAAAAAAGTGCACCAAGGTACGTTATGACATGAGACCAGGAAGGAAATGTTTCTTAAGCACAAAATCAGCATATTAGAATGATTTCTGAAGGATCATGTGACACTGAAGAATGGAGTAATGGCTGCCGACAATCCAGTTTTGACATCACTGGAATAAATTCTATTTTAAAGTACATTAAAATAGAAAACAAATTATTTTGAATGGCAGTATACGCTATATACTTGAATTCAAAGTGAAGATATTTATTCTTGCTGCCTACGTTTCATCACAAAAATGTATAATTTACTAATTTGAATAACTGGCTCGTCAAAGCAAATCCCTTCATTATGCATGGACTTCCAGAATGTAAAATACTAATGCACATGTTTTCAGCAACATGATAAATTATTCATTCATTGATATTCATTATTCAAGTATGCAAAAATTACAACTCGCTGATATGCTACACCAAATTCTTTGTGTACTGATTGTGTACAATTTCAGGAATACTGTACTTCAACAAAAAAAGTGTAAATGTCTTTAAAAGACACTGGACTACAAAACCAGTCATAAGGGTAAATTTTTTAAAATCGAGATTTATACGTCACCTGAAAGCTGAGTAAATAAGCTTTTATTGATATTTGTTACGACAGGACAATATTTGGCCAAAATACAACTACTGGAAATTTTGGAATCTGTTGGTGCAAAAAAATCTGAATACTGAGAAAACCACCTTTAAAGTTGTTTGAATGAAGTTCTTAGCAATGCATATTCTGTTTATTTGAATTTCTACAGTTGGTTTAGATTTTTCAGATTGAGTGCATCTGAAGCACCTTCCTCTCATTATTGGGATTATTTTTCCTCAGGAGGAAATGTTTGGTTGATTGCTACATTAGACAAATTAATTACTGTAATCATCCGCTGTTTCATGTGTTTGCCAGTTTGCTGTGGGTACACACATGCCACAAGTCGGGTAATGAAAGCTACCTAGACTCTGGTTCATGGGAGACATAAAGACCAGGATCTGTTATATGAGACATTCTGACTATCATTATTGTATTTTATTGACCATACATGATATCCAGCCTGATCTCATGGCAATTCATTCAAATTTTGTGAGGTGGCTAATTGGTATGATGGTATTTGTACAAATAAAAAAAAGAGAAAAAGAAAATGTTTTCTAAATCTTACACATTTTACAAGTTCCACAATTCGTATGAATTCATAAGAATGACCTAAACCTACCCATCACTAGGGTCAAGACACATCGTATAAAAAATTGTACAAGTAAGGTTGTACAAATTAGTCTCCTTTTTTCCTGTGCATGTCCAGGTCAGGATTTAAATTGCCTAAAATGTCTGGATTTAGGCTTTGTTGATAGGAAATGACAACTTTCCGAAATAATTTAATGTCAACTATACATTACTCAACAACATAACCTCATAAAAAATACGGAATAAATAAAATGAGGTATAAAAACCTCTACGCACTCAAATAATTCACATAAAATTAAAATTATGACAATAAGCTATAAAGAGGCTAAGCTATATTGTGATTATATTCAAAATATGGCACCAGGGCCTTGTCGCTTTTATACAACAGTTGCCAGCTGATAACAATATCAAGGACACAAACTTTCATTTAAATACAATTTTTTTTTACCTGCTATTGTTACACGTCTCTGACATAACAGCACATTTCTATGCAAGATAAAACAAAGATCCACCATGAGAGCTTCACAGTGATCTGGTAAACAGATCAAAGCTGTTGAATCGTGAAATATAATACACCTGGTTCACTGTACTGACCAATCAGCATTCAGAAGCAGTACTATCCATTTAATGACTTTAAATCCAACACAGAGCAACATTTGTATCCAATAGGAAAGCCAGCAGCAGAGTACATACACAAGCAAAGTCTTGAGCGATTTCACCGAGTAGCCAGATCTGCCCAGGGTGCTATGGAAACTGCATGACGCAAGAGCTGCTTCTGCAAAGGCGAGAGGACACATTCACAAGTTCCCAGCTCCGCTCTAGCAAAATGGCTTAATTTCTGTCTTTCAGTCACCTCACATAAAGACATCTCCGATAATTCACTGCCATTCCCGTAGAGGATAGCTCTAATGACTTTGGTGAAGCCAGGCCGCATTATACGAGATCTACAGAGAGCGGAGGTGCCACAAGATGAAATGCTATCAGTGGAGCTCCTCAGCCAGTGAATGAGGTTACATTTATCCTGCCAAACAGACTTTAACATCTCTTCTGTTTTATAAAGGTTATTCATTTGACTGAAGCAAGGAGTAAAGACACCCTTAAAGGGAATAAAAGCAGAACATTGTATATGGCCATTAAAAATGCATGTATATCTAACAACTGCATTCTCAGGGCCACATGCAGCCAGCCTGACACATATTGTTCATAATAGCTGAAAACTGTTTCCTAGGAAACCATCTCTAGATGTTGAAATGTATTTCTTAACAATAATTTTACACATTCTTTTCACAATCAGTAATATGATCCACACAAAAAGGTCAAAGTTATCACTTTCAATACATAAAATATGAGGATTGTGTGTGTGTGTGTGTGTGTTTGTACATTACAGAGAGGGAGAGAGAGATGGGGGTAAAACAGCCAATATTTATTGTTATTGTTATGTTACCCTGGACCACAAAACCAGCCTTTTTGCAATTTTTTTGCAATATTGTCCTATCATAACAAATAGATACATACATCAATGGAAAGCTTATTTATTCAGCTTTCAGATGATGTATACATTTCAATTAAGAAAAATTAACACTTATGTTTTGTGATCCAGGGTCACATATCAATCTTTAGTTATTACAAGACAAGAATTTTACTTGAGCTTCAGTTTTCCCTATTTGATGTGTTTTACATTTATGTGTTGATCAATGTTTATGAGTGAATAAAAGCCTAATTTAAATCTGTTCATCATATAAAGCGATTGTGTCTCTTGAAAAGACTTGGAATGGACTTTAAAAGGAAAGAGAAATCTTTCAGGTTTCATAAAATTGATCATAATCTAAAGTTAATATAAAGTTAAAAGTTAATATAAAGTTAATATACATCACATTGTGGATTTAAAAAAAAAAGAAAAGAACATGGTAACACTTTTGGGAGCAATAATTACTATCCATAGTTTTCAGTCACGTGAGCAGTTCAAAGACCTGGAGGGCAAAACATCCACAGAACCGCAGCACAAACATGTCAATTTTCCACCTGTTTCACGGTCGCAAATATTTAGATCACCTCTCAAAACAATAAAACAAAATTATGTGAATAAAATTGAAGTTTTGGCAATTTGTAATCTATATTATTTCAGTTATTAAATAGTGCAACAAAATGTTGTACAAACACTTAAAGTGGAATAATATATTTAAAACAGTAATATTTAAATATCAAATTCAGTATTAATGATGCACAGTTTACATAGAGGAAACCAGATGAGGCCGAAAATGAACGCAGTCCGCTTAATGGTTCAGTGTTTTCCTTATAACCGTTTTCTATGGGAAAGCACGTCACTTAATCTGCTTACAATAAGGTGTTTACTGAATTTCACCTTTTAATGCCTGCATTTTACTACATTAATGCAGACTGCATAAAAATGACTGGTGGTCAGTGGAGCAAAGCTTTGTTTTGCCTGCCAGGTGGGCGTTCCTAGAAGGGTCTGACGTCACATGAAAACTGTCAATTAGCTAGTTTTTTTAGCATGTCGCTGACCAACAGTACCTGATAACTATTAATAAACAGCAAATTATGGGTTGATTGAAACCAAAGTCATGATTTGTTAATAGTGAATATTGGAGCTTAAAATATATAAAAACACTATTTACCCATTTCTATAATGCTGTTTAGAAAGTAATTTGTTTAATCAAACTATTTAATGGACTGATTTCACAGTCTGAATATCTAAAATTGTGTATTTTGTTGTAAAAACTAAATGCTATATTTACAGAAAGTACAATCCTGGATTTATTTTTACAGTATGTTTTACAGTGTTCTTAAAGCGGTCATTATTTCTAATTAAAATTGAGCTTCTGCTCTCTTCCAGTGCTGTGTGTGTGATTCTGTGGGTTCTGTTATTGTAGGTGAGTCTGACATTGATCTCCTGGGAGTCCTGCCTCAGGTCAGTTAAGCTCAAGGGGGAAACACGGGATTATATGAGCACATCTGCACATCAGGACAGGATAACTACTCCACAAGATGTCTGCACTAATGTAGATCTTCAATATGTCAGGGTATTTATTAGCGACAGAATTAGGTTTTATTGTTTTAATAAAAGCACGGCAAGAATGTTATATTCCAAAAAACAATTTTGCCAATATTGCTGCAATTCCATCTGCACATTATAACAGAATACTTCTATTTTCATTGATCTTCATACACCGTTGTGATGAAATTTCAGAGCAATACCATTCGTATGTATGAAACGTCTGGCATAGATGTCTTACAAAACACAAGCACAAAAAGTAATATGTTTTTGACAGATTATGCATCCAAAAATGTGATATTCAAAATAAAAAAATGATAGTTAAAGAATTCTGCCTTTCAGATTTGACTGTGAATTGAATCACAAAACTGACAGTGAATGTATGGGTCCTACTGACATCAAGAAGGACAAAATTATTCATAGACCAAAAAAGTCAAGACTTTTAAGTACCTTTTCTCATATTAAGATTTTATAAAAGGATAGTTAAAAACAAAACCTATCATCAATTATTCACCCTCATGTCATTCCAAACCTATAAGACTTTTGTTAATCTTCGAAATATAATAGACACTATTTTTAATAAAAACCTGAGAGGTTTCTGTCCTACCAATGAAAGACAAGGTAGCCAAAAGATTACAAAGATATTATAGGAATTATATTAACATTTTTCAATTTAGTCTTTTATTGAATCACAATCAAGCAATCTGAGGACACGTCAGGCTGAGACTGAAATAATGTGTAGGTACACATATTTTAATTCATTGCACAAGATGACCACGAAGGCAAAATGGCAGCGAGAAAGATCGGTACAAGTGGGCTGTGGAATTTAAGAGGGCACAGGCATTATCATTTGGCAGCAATGCACACACAGTGTCATTCTCTCATGACTTGCATCAAAATGATGAGATAAAGGGTCCGTTTTCAATGAAACAGCAGGTAACAAAACTGGATTTGGATTTGTCCTGGAGAGACTCTGCTGTTTTTGAAAAGCTGAAGGTCAATCAAAGGCTTTAACAAAGTACAACAAAGCAAGTCATGAAAAACGGATTGATTTTAAAACCAGCATCCTGTAGAGACATCTGTCACAGGCATTCACGACTGATGAAACGGGTATCTTCTGTGTCTGATTGAAGGCATTATTAGTCAAGCAAACGGATGCCACAAATGCTTATAACCTCTCCATGCGCTGTCAGAGACATTCTGTTGGGTTCACTGAACAATTGTTGAACCGCTCCAAAAAAGGAGACGGCTGTTTGGACATAACTGCTGTGATGACCAGGCAACCCGCTTTCCATCCATTTGGCTCTGCCCCATTTCTCCTTCTCAATGACCATGACTGCTCAAGAGCAGCCTCACTGCTGCCTCAGCATGAGGCACAGTTATTTGGCAGACACTGCAGCTTTCTCCAATAATCAGAGGCAGAAGACATGCAGGAAAACAAATATGCCCCTGGGATTTTCAAAGCTATCCTCCCTGAAACAGAGCAAATAGAGAGCCATGGCTTTAAATTCAGGATCAATTAATGATCCGCTGGCAAGGCATCATTTTCTTGGATTTTCTTTTTTCACTACAAAGTGAAATCAATAATGGTAAAACTCTTTTGAATTAAATGTACTTCCACAGGGCTACATTTTAAACAGTGTAAATGTACGCATACCGTACATCTCTGGGGGGTTTACCGTGAATGATTTGGTTAACAGCGCTCTTGTATTTACCAATATTAGCATGCTCTTTTTGAGATCTTGAGATCTCTGAATGTTCACTTTTAGAAACCTCAGTCAATGATCCGTGGCACAGTTCCCATTTCAGACATGAGCAATTTTTACTGTCATTATTTACTCAACCTCATGCTGTTCCAAACCCTTATGACTTCTGTGGAGCACAAAAAGGAAATAATAAAGAAAATACTTCACTTTTTCCATTCACATAAGGGGGTGGTGTATATTTTGAATAAAAATATAGATAAAACAGTAATATTATTCTATTTAAAATAAGCAGTTTTTATTTTAATGTATTTTAAGTCTGTGGGAAATGTAAGAAACAAATATATTTATATAATTATGTAATGTGATAAATGGACTAAATGCCATTTCAAATGTTCAGTGATTACTCTTTAGTGTCACGTGATCTTTCAGAAATCAATCTAATATGCTGATTTGGTACTCAAGAAACATTTATTAATAGTATGCATATTAAAAACAGTTATGCTACATAATATTTTAGTGGGACATCAGGTTGATGTGATTTGGAGTACATATTTTTTTGTAACAATGACATAAATAAACGTCATACTTTTTAAAATACTAAAAATTAATGTATACTTTAAAACTAAAATAATTGTAACTATTTATTAGTGCTGTTAAACGATTAATATGTGATTAATTGCATACAAAATAAAGTTTTTGTTTGCATAATATATGTGTGTGTCATGTGTATTTATACAGTATATATTTGTAAAATATTTACATTTCTATATTTATATTCATATAATTTATATGATGAATATATGTAATGTATAAACAACATATTTTTCTGAAATATATACATGCATTTGTGCATTTATATACACATAATAAATATACACAGTACACACATATATATTATGCAAACAATAACTTTTATTTATATACTATTTATACTATTTTACTATTATTAATACTAAATATGTAAAATAAAGATATAAATTTCTGATTATAAAAATACTGACCCCATTGCCTTCTTTTGAATGGCAGTGTATATAATAAAAGAAAATAGGGATCAGGGTTGTCAAGCTCCAAAATTGTGGAAAAATGTCCATAGAAGTTTCCAAAAGGTAGTCTCTACAACTAATGCATTGTAAGTTTTCAGAAGCTACTAAATAGTTTTGTAATAAACAGATCAAAATTACGTTGTTATTTACATATTCTTCACTTCCACTGCAGTTTTAATGTCTTATTCACACTTTCTCATTCAAAATTGCTGCACTGTGATTGGCCACCTGGTTGCATACATAAGTTGTCATATTTAAATACATACAGACAGCAGAATGCATTTTTGGGGTTGAACTGTAACTTTAAATGTTTGAGAATGTTATGAAGAAACAGAAACAACATAACAAGACGATGATGAATTGACACAGGAATATAGTTTCTTTAACAATCCAATGTGAAACTAGTTTTGGACCCAAAACAGCAAAGCTTTGTCCCATGAAGTTAACATCTTGCATAACTATTCTAAAGATGTATTAGACACAACGACAGTGACAAAAGAGCCAATCTTGCTGCCAAACACCAAGAGAATATGCACAAAACTCAAAGTTTAGGCTAAGCAATGTAGATATGGGTATTTTAGGTCACCTTGATGGAAGGGAGTCCTAGCTGCCTATGTGGATCTCGGGCCCGGGGACAGTTGCGCTAATGGAGACAGATCCAGGACACAAGGCAGAAGAGAAGGAGCTTTTTTTAGACAAGACAGAAAGGAAATAGAACAGGTAGCTCACCCTTGGAATCCTGCAACTTTTCACTTTCCCTCAAGAGTCTGAGGATGGCGTCTTTTGTGCTTCGTAGAAAAACAAAAAGTTTGAAATGGAATGACGGCGAGTAAATAATACCAGAATTTTCATTCTGAGAAACTATTCCTTTAAGACAAAGTTATTTTTATAATAACTGCTGCCTCTAATACAATGAGAGAGAAATGTAGTGTGACATGCCATTGTGTGGATCCAAAAACAGAAGCAGAAATAGCATAATCTCATTCAGGCAGCAGCATCCATGTTAAACTACAATGGCCTTGATACGGGAAAGAATCAGAGTGCCACAGGCTCAGGCCTGATAAGCAAACAACATCCACGCTGGTGGCTTATAAGCCAACAACACAGCACTGTAAGTCTGTTTACAAGTACAGTAATCTCACTAGCATTATAAAACACTGTGACTGGGCCTACCAGTCGTTCGCAAGCTGATAGAAGGTGACAACTATTAATTTCCCACTTTGTGTAGTATTCATGAAATTCAAAAGAAAAACAAGTTCCTAAACACCCCAGTAAAAACTAATTAAATGGTAAGCTGATTGCAATGACTTTCTTGTGCTGAGTTAATGGACCATGTGCTCTGGTGGTGAATTGAGAGATTCCACGAGCCCTCTGTGCAAGCACAGGCAGGAGATAATGGAAAGCAGTAAAGTTTTAAAATGCTTCAGCTGGAAAACATCCAACAGGCAGCACCTCCCAACATTTGTATAATTACAATCTGAAAAAATAACATAAAGATAACCTCAAATGTGCTTCAAAGGTATTTTCTTAGGTAGAAAGTGCATCTTAAGGCCAACATGAAATCATAATTTCCCCTATTTGCTTTCCTAATCATGTCATAATTTAAAAAAATAATAAAATTAAATAAAATTAAAAAATTAAATTCTAGTTGCTAGATATAGAATAGAATAGAATAGAATAGAAGAACTATCAGCCAAAACGTCTTGCATTTTGAGCTAGAAATTTGTTCCTCACAATTCATTAATTCCTCCCTAGCTCCCAATATTATATCACTGACCTTACATCACTCTCATTTATTATTAAACTTGAGCCTGTGCAAGGAACTATGTTACTTCATAAGATAATGCAATCAAGTGTTTGCCATTTCATCTTGTTATGATGTTATAAGTTATCTAATGCTGCTCTGCTAATATTTTGATATCTTGTCTCTTATTGATGCCCATAAAATAGTTACAGTGTGAGATTGTCTCTTAATGATAAATCAAATGCTTTTTTCTTTCATTAATTGCACCTTTTCTCATTCAAATATATATGTATGTGTGTGTAGTCTGTCTATTCAACCTTAAAGGGATAGTTCAACCAAAAGTGAAAATTCTTCATTAATAACTCACCCTCATGTCGCATGGAACAACATATGAGGGTGAGTAATTTTTTTGGTGAACTATCTCTTTAAGGTGATCTCTTCAGTTCTGCATTTTTCTGCATTCTCTTATGTTTTTCACACCTATAGCCTAAAAACTATCGGTTGTACTTATATAGTCAAGTGACCAAGATTCTAAAATAAATGTAGAATCTTAAATGTATGCCTTAGTTCTAATGTTTGGGGGGGGTTTCACTTCTGAAATACTTCCTCCATAACACAAAACAAAATGTACGAAGTACTGGCCAGCAATCAAAGACAGTCTAATTAGGATACCACGTGTGACACAGTGAGCCATAAGACTACAACCCAAGTAATGGATTAAAGAATGATGCACTGCATGTGAAATCTCCATTTGTAGGGTCTTATACAAGAAAGAGTAATCCCTTCTGACTCTCTGCATTAAACTGACTTAGACAGTACAGACTCATGTGGTCACAGGCCTACACATGGGAAAATGGAAAAGTCTTGTTCTTTATTGTGCTGAGGCTGATACAAGAGGGCAATGCCAAAGGAGAACCTCTCATCTTAAGGTAGCAGAAAAGGAAATGAAAGCTTCCGTGTAAATACAGCTGAATGTACTGTACACAGCCAAAAACACCCTGACATAGTTTTGAATGAGGAGAAATGTGAGTGTATAATATAATATAATAAGACATTTGCCACTAATTCCTTTTCAACAATTTGTCAGTAAAACGTTCTTAAAAGAATAGTTCACCCAAAAATTTAAATTCTGTCATCATTTACTCACCCTCAAATAGTTTCAAACCTGTATGAATTTTTTACTTGTTCTGCCAAACACAAAGGAAGATATTTTGAAGAAAGTTTGTGACCAGGCTGTTTTGGTCACCATTGACGTCCATAGTAGGGAAAAAAAATACTATGTAGGTCAGTAGTGAACCAAATTTTTTTTTTCAAAATATCTTCCTTTGTGTGAGTAAATGATGGCAGAAATGTCATTTTTGGGTGAACTATTCCTTTAACCTTTAGAAAATGTGGAATATAATTTTCAGGAGGTTAAACTAAACATTATATTGTATGAGCTTTTAAATGAGTTATCAAAATTTGTCAACTTTCTAAAAAATAAAAAATAAAATAAATCATGACATTAAAAATTTAATAAAATAAAAATTAAACAAAATTTGGTTGGTTTGTAAACATAAAATAATGCTCATGAAAATGAAATACAAATTGTACAGATTATTTCGGCATTGTTGTATGAGTATCTACATACGTGTCAGCAGGAATTTAACTAGCTAGGAATTTCAGCATTGTTGTATACTCATACAACAATGCTGAAATAATCTGTACAATTTGTGCAGAGATGCTCTTAAGCATAACCACATCCTGCCACACAAAGACTGGGTACTTCATCTGGAAAGTTTAAATGGTTGAATTAAAAGGTGTTTAAATTAAGTGCTTTATATCATTAAAGTCCACAGGCGGCAGCAGCCCATGCATGGATTTATCACATCATATATTATTTCTTAGGCACATTTTACACTGACCTACTTATTTCTGATTGCTTCAGTATTAGAGAAGAGAAAAAGTACAAGGCTACTTCAAGTGGAGCTTCATTTAACAAGCTACACACTCACCTGCAAAGAGATGAAATGTTGTACAATGCTACTGAAGCAAAGGCCCACTTCACTCAAGCAGTGCATTACTGAAATATCTAACTTTAATGCTTGCAGTAAAGAATGAAGATGAAAATACTAAGCAGGAATGGACATTTTCACAGCAGGCTTATTAAACAAAGGATCCATGAGCAGAACAGCATGCAAAAAAATGCTTTCTTGACCAAAACACTGAATTTATGTATAAAATCTGTTCTCATAGTTTTCCAGTACAATGGCAAACTTTAAAGAGAAAGCAAGCATGCAATGCATTCATTTGCAGCTGCTGAAATTGTGACATGGAGACAATGCAAATGTATTTCAGAGCAATGCTGTTTGTGATTATTAGTAAAAAAAGAACTTATTTAATTTAAGCTGATCTACAGAAGTCATAATGGAATGAGCAAAAATGAATAAAAAGAGAGTGCTCACAGCAAAATCCACATCTCCTAACAGAAATTGAATAAAAGCCCTCAGGTGCAGCCCGAATTCAGCACAGAGATAGCTCAGCATCTTCCATTCATGCTTAAAAACTAACAGAAACCATCTTTGAATGCTTCTTTTATAAGATAGTGCTCTGTCAAATCGCCAAGAGCTAATGCACTGATCAAAGCAGAGGGAATCAATCGTCTTTATACAAGTCAAATTTGATTATTATAATAGAGTGACAACATCCTGCCAGTCCAAAGAGGTTTCAGGCAAAAGTAATAAATTCTTTATAAATATCTTTATGCGCTTAAATAATGCTTTTGTATGTCTATCAGCAGACTGTTTACTCTGTACCTAACATGACATTATGATTCTGATGAGGCCCTATGGGCTTTCTTTTCTTCATGAGAGACTGCAGGGTTTCTCCAATCTCAGAGAATGTTACACTGTAAGAATGCTAAATATGTTTTTTTTTGCTGCAAACTGCAAAATCAGCACATGCCACATGGCAAAGTGTACATAACTAAACTGCTGTATTATATTGTGAGTCTTAAATAATTAACACTGCTGATATACAGTGGTTTTTAACACTTGTTAAATTTACCTGATGTCACCTTACTGCTGCTAATGGAAACGACTAATAAATGACCAGATTTAAAGGATTATTTACACGTATATGCTCTGCAATGCAGCACAGCTTGAACAGGTATCTGATGGTTTTACATAAGCTGTTTTTAAACACACAACTGTACAAATCAGCTGGCAGAAAAGTGCAGGGGTAAAAAAAAAAATTATCTCTGTTTGTGTTTGCACCTGTGCTCTTCTAATCCAAATGCTCTTAAATTCCTCTTAATCACATCTGGTTGGTCCCAATGTGACAATATGAACTGTAAAAATGTTTTGTCTGATAACGTAAATAGGAACAACTGTTTATGGTAAATGTTCGCTATGCACTTTAATCCCTTTATTGCCATTTGTGGATGAAACATAAAATTAGAATTATTTGCAGACTTTTATGTTTTTGTTTACATAAACTCAACTTCAAGCCATATATGACTTTCTTATTTCAGACGAATATAATCAGAGTTACAGTATATTAAAAAATATCCTGGCTCTTTATGAGGCTGTTGACATGCACGTTCAAATTCGTTATTTCAAATGTAGACGCGTGGTTTGCATGCTCATAATGGAAGCGACACACACTCTGTGCAATGCACTCGTTTCAACTTTTCAGAACGCTACAAGCGCACCGCGGGTCTTGTGACGAAAATCAACCAATAAGCTTCATTCTTTCCCATAACAACATTGAAAGCTCAGCCAAAAGAAGCAATAGTTGGTTAAAGCTGTACAGGGATAGCCATTTTAAAGTAAATGTAGCAGCAGGGCAAGCTTTTTTGTGCTGAAAATCCATTTATCCTTTGCTGAAATTTCCGCGTCTTCGCAGAAAGTGCGGCGCATGAATGCTTAGCAACGGCAGACGATTCCAGAGCGCCAATGCCTGAGTGCTTTGGAAAAAAAGTAGAAAGTGACGTGCCTAGCGTTTTCCATGCATTTTTATGCACAAAATGTGAACGTGAAGATTTTAAAGCCCAAAGAAGTGCAGCCATCATAAAAATTACTCCATATGGCTCTGGGGGGTTAAAAAGGCCTAAATACAAATTTTATTAAACAACAAACACAGTCTTTATTCTAAACCACAGCAGACATGTATGATGAAGACGTAAGGGGAAAAAGAGTTGCGTGATGTCCTTCATGTACTGGTAATGGAGTGAACTGTTTCTTTTTTGTAACTGCCTACAGGCCCATGAATGGCTTCTGACAATGTTGCATGAAACCTCAAACAAAACATAAAAGATTCACAGAACTGACTCAATGGGGGCAAATATAAAGCCCATTCAGCTAATTAAGTCTATTACCATAAAGATGTACTATTACGGAAACCATAAAGCAGTGAGAGAATCAATTTGAGGAATATAATAAAAGGAAATTACAATTTGAGTTTTCTAAGGACATCTAGCTCCTGAGTACATGGACACTACACTAAAAATGGACCTGCCTGCATGGACTGAACTTATCTTATAAAGCCACTTCTATACTTGATGTAATGGTAGCCTAAGGCTGGGAAAATAGTCTTCATTGTAAGAAACCTTCGGAAAACAGAACAGGACACAATTGTGTACAGACCAATGTACTGTAATGTACCTTAACAGCAAATGGAAGCAGTGGGCTGTAGACCACTAGGCAAAACTCTGGGCAACATGAAGGAAAGCATTAGTCTTGCTTGTGTTGCACTAACAAACAAAGAGAAAAACTTCTAAGGTTAGTAACATTACATAACATTTTGAGACTTGCATTCTGTCAAAATCAGACATCACACATCAGTATCATGACATATTCAGGAAATACAGAGAGAATCATGCAGCTTGAGACAAGTTATCCAACACATAAACAGAAAGAAAAGTTGTTTAAAAAAGTATTAGGCAGGTTATACACTCACTGCAAATCATGATCATTATATTTAACTTGATGCTATTAATACAAAAACATTTTAATTACTTTAATTAAAATTAAATGTTAATTGAAATAATTTTAATAATAGCTAGAAAAATAATTTTAGTTAGTTTCCAAGGCAACATTTCTCATTCCCTTTTAGTTTAGCTTGATGTAAAATTCAAATGATTAAAACTACAGATTTATTTAACAATAAATAAATCAATAAATACAAAAAGCCTAACATAAAAAGTGTCTTAAAGATATAACTCTGCTGGAAAAATTAGTTTAATTTACTCAAAACACTTGAAGAAATTCATATTTGTTTAGGGTCAGGCAACCAACACACTTGATTGTGCCCAAATAAATTTTAATGCACATAAAACTGCTCCTTTATAAAAAAAAATTTAAAAAATCGCATGAGAGAAATGAATTCAACATGGCCAAAGTGAACCACCAACAATACTCAATAGAGCTAAAAACGATATTAATTTTTAATAACAACTTCTGCATGTTTTGATCAAGCATAAATAATTAAATGATTCAGGCACAGGGGCTCGTGAGTATTCCCCCCAGCCTCAATTTTGTAAGTTATTAACACAAAAAAAATCTAATTTCAAGGATTCTGAATCCAAATTTGAGTTCATCCAAAATGTGACTTGAACATGTCAAATAATATTACTTGATTGTTTTTTTAATGACAACACAGCTTGGCAGAATCTTTACAACAACTAACAGAATGTGTGAAATCATCTTCCTTTTGCAAATTCCTGTCACAGTAGCAACTGATGAGATCTATTCACAAGACAGACCATACTCAGCAGGTACAAGGCCCAATCCAGACACATAAACCCAGCTGCAGCACAAGCTGGCCCTATTCTGCTGATTGAACTATTTGTCTTTAGAAGATAGCTGCACTGAAGGCCTGAAAACCCTAGAAATCATCTTTTTTTATACATATACGCAGACAGTGGTTGGCATTTGGCAGCAGGACAGTCCGTATCAGTGCCCTTGGTGACAGCCTCCGTTCCCCCTTGCTCTCTCCAAGCTCCTGGAACAGATCCAACAGGCCTTCCAACTCCCTCCCCTGCTAGCGGAGGGCTATTTATCTCCTGACAGCCACAAGGCCCATCATACAAACATCTCTCCACCGGCCATGCCACTCAGCTTTTGTTCAGCCGTCACATCGGCTATGGTCCTATTTCTCTGGCAGAATGAGGCACTGCCACCCCTAATCTGCTTACACCTGTCCAGCAACTTATCTGCGGCACACATACCTTCTCAGAATATGGCAGCTTAGCATGTAAGGGGTAATAGCGTTGTCTTTCTGAGCAGACTGAGAAACTAACACAGCAGCAGCTATGTTAAGAAATATTTGCTTAAATGTTTCAGGAACTGCAGGATGATGGACATACTGTAGCATTATTGCAAAGGTTAACTTATCAAATTTGTATTCTGAATAAAAATGTCAAAAAGGTGAAAATAGGGCAGAGGTGTACCTTAAAGAACGGTTACTTTAAAACTTCTGGAGCTTTTCAAAAGACATTTTGTTCTTTTTGACAAAACTCACAGTATTCTTAGTAACATTAGGCCCTCTAATTAGGCCCTTAATTTTGCCATTCTGGCATGTGACATCACATTTTTTGTACAGTGTCAGAAGGTAAAACATAGAAAACGAATGTCATATCCACATGTTTGCACAGCACTTTTCTGTAATAAAGAAATGTAAAGACAAATCCCAAACTAGACAAAAGAAAAATCCCTGATGTCAAGCTCTAAATCACTTGACTAAATACCAGGTAGTGATAAGATGTTAAGAGGTATCATATTTACAAGACTAACTTAACCAGTTCAAATAAAGCAGCAGTGAATCTGTAAAACATTTTAAAGGGGTTATACTGTAAGAGCATATTGATTAAAAAGTCAAAGTTAGAGGCCGTTCTAAATGTATTGTCTCTCAAAATACTAAATACCAACAGACATCACCACAGCACTTTCTTAAACACCTGTTTGATATTGTTCTGAGGTCATTGCATACAATGACAAAAGACTAAATTTTTACAAAATCAGCAAAATGCAAAACAGTGCGCAAAACAGATTTGTTACAAAGGACGTTTTTGTTGTACAATTTAAGAGATGTAACATGAACATTTGTTCCTCAGAAAAGCATCTTGCTATCTCAAAAGTACAGTATTTCAACCCCTCTGAGCCTCATAACCTGTTTTAAATTAACTAATTAATTAGCCTAATTGTGATCATTTTTGATATTTTTAATACTACATATTTAATTGATATATTTTTAAAATGAGTGTTTAGGAACATAATCAGCCCAGAAACTGTGTTGCTCCATTAATACTCAATATATAAATATATATATATATATATATATTTTTTTTTTTTTTCAATCTACATTCACTTAGTAATCAGAAAGCAGCACATTATATGGGGGCCTTTAAACCGTTACCCTAAATGCTTAATCTCATGCATCTGAATATTACCAGATATTAGATCCTATCAGATACACCACCACTGCAATAGCCTATTAGAAATAAAAAGACTTGGTAAGGTAACTTACACTGAAGCGTTGAGTAATTGTCCATTAGACTATTTCTATAGATTGTTAGGTACTCCAGCAGTAGGCTAATCCCAGAGACACGAGTCACATCACACGACGGTTCGGTCTGTCCTCCGCTCCAGCGTTTCCCTTACATCAATGCAGCACTGAACGGACATAATGCGCTGAGCACTGACAAACTGCTCTACTGATGTCTTACTGAGATCATGCAAAACAGGAATTATGTTCCAAAGCATTTAGGAATCTGTGTATTGAGCCATTTCCTCCCGTTGATGTGGAGGAATGGAAATTCAAGTTCATTGCCAATGATTAAATCGCGTCTGCTTCTCTCGTTACGCATATTCAATGATGCCCATAGACGTCTCTGTCATGACAAGTGACATGTCGTGACGGGATAGAGTCTGTAGCTACGGTCCGCGCGTTTCTTCTTGCATTCTATCCATCGTGTCCCTTATTTTTGTTGAATGGATTAAAATCCAGCGCGGTAAAAACGCGGATCCAGTTCCTCGGGCTCGCACGAGCGCAGCGCGAGACTCTGTCCCCGATACCGGAGAGCAGGATCATCAGTGGGGGTGATCGGAGGAGAGGAGAGAGGAGTGGTCTGACAGAGAGAGAGAGAGAGAGAGAGAGAGAGGAAAACCGGTATGACGTGACTCCGGTACTCGCAAACGACACTATCCCGCCCATCTGCTCGTTTTTTTAAAGGAATGTGTCTCTTACTGTACTACCATTGCAAAACTTGACCATCATAACTAAATAAGACTAAATATATAACAAACTAAACACGCCATTAAAAATGTGCTTTTACATGCGCATACTGTCATTTTTTAAATCAAAGTGCAAGTGATGCTAGTCGTTCTAAACTTCAGAACCTCGCCATAATATTTTTATCTTACAAACAAATGATCCCAGGTCCAGAAAGGTGGTAAAAACACAAGTAAAAAAGTCCTATGACATAGGAGGTTAAAGAGCTGGCTGTCTGGTGCAGTCTTCACAACCTGGAGCTCAGCACGCTCAAAACGGTGGAGATGATAGTGGACTTCAGGAGGAACTCCCCTGCTCTCCCCTCACTCACCATCATGGACAGCACTGTGGCCACAGTAGAGTCATTCAGGTTCCTGGGCACCACG
>JAUCMR010000118.1:11097517-11111488 GCA_032357425.1 Enteromius argenteus
GTCGGGAGATGGGAGAAAGTTGTAGAAAGTCAACCATTACTGCAGCCCTCCACCAGTCAGGGCTTTATGGCAGAGTGGCCCGATGGAAGCCTCTTCTCAGTGCAAGACACATGAAAGCCAGAGAGGATCTTGCAAGGAGGAATGGCAGAGGATCCCCAAATCCAGGTGTGAAAAAACTGTATTAGATCAAAAGGGTGCTTCTGCTAAATACTGAGCAAATAAATACTTAGGACCATGTGATATTTCAGATTTTCTTTTTTAATAAATCTGCAAAAAATGTCAACAGCTCTGTGTTTTTTTGTCAATATGGGGTGCTGTGTGTACATTGAGGAAAAAAAAAGAACTTGAATGATTTTAGCAAATGGCTGCAATTTTTTCTTTTTTTTTAAGGATACATATATAATTTATATATATGTATCTCAAAAATATATCTTAAACAACCTAAATATTCCCGGCTGATAAAAATGCTTTTTTTCCCAATGTATTTTGTTCTGTTGGTTTTACTTTGAATTTGTATGTTCTCATGAAAAATTACCTTGCTAATAATTCCGTTTCTAAATGCGGAACATGGTACAGTCTTTGGAAAGTGAAAGTGAAGGGATTTAGTCATGTTTGTAGTTTGTAGTAACCAGTAACATGGCATTTATAATTATCTTTCTGTCTGAAGCATCAAATAATGCATTTTCTGAACTTGTCTAACCTTCCAGTTTCTACTGAAATACTCAAATGCTGACATTAAAGTGGACGGCCACTATGTTTTCACAAACAACCCTCTCTGAAGTTTCTATCTGATGCAGTAGATTTGCATGCGGGCTGGAAGTGATGTTTTCAGCCAGTGGACACTGCGGGTACAGAGCGTGTGTCGAGACTGTGATGCAAATGAAGTGATTTGGTCCTGATTCACGTGGTCTGATTGTTATCAGCTTTTCTCACGACTTCTGCTTGTTTTCCAACACCAAACACAAAGGTGAGGTTTTCTCACCATGAAAGCAGTGTATGCATATGTCACAGCAACAAATAAATGGATGTTTAACAATTTTAGGTTTAATTTGATCTTGTCTATATAGAAAAATGTGTGTTATGAAATGCATTTCTGTTAAATATGCATTACATTGGCTCATTGTAGTTGAACAGGAGCAGGCTGGTCAGTCCACGTCTTTGTGTGCCAAACACTGTCCTCTTTGTCTAAGCTTGGCCTATCTGGGAACACAAAGTGCGTTTGGTCGCATTACAGCATAACTTCTAAACAAACAGTTTCATCCAGAGAGAAAAACTGCTTGTGTTTATCTATTGGACAGAGCCATTACTGCAGGTTATAGTAAGTGACTTGGGTGATTTAAAAATCTATTGACGATTCACTGTAGTTGGGTTTTAATGTGGCATCAGTGGCATTTGGCTTTGGCATGTGCGTTTTTTACTGGAGGAATGTTTGTTATAAATGTGAAATGAAATGGGGGTTGTGTAATGTGAATTTAAAACCAAGGACTGAGTCACGGTTTCATATCTCCAACAGTGAAACGAATGTGCTCCGATTAGGCAATCAGGGATAAGTGGTTGACATTGTTGAACAGACACGTAACTACTCACAGCCTATTTAGTTGTATTAATGCATTCCAGAAAAGTAATAACAAAAGAATTCAGGAATGTTTCGAGATATAATCTTTGTATTTTTAAATCAAGAGAACCTTAGCACTCAAGTGGAAAAAAGTAGTAGCCTATACTGTGCATACATTTTCCTGTGCCTGTAGCGGATCAATTCATTGGAAAGTGAGTCAGAATTAGCACACATAGAGTAGATAACAAATCATTGCTGGACCTCAGTGGAAGGTGGGGCATGCGTGGGCAGTCTGCAGACTTGTGTGTTTAACAAGAGGTGTGAATCTCATTCAGATTGACTTTGAATGGCTGCCATTATAGATAACCTAATTTTAAAAACTAGGTTTGGGGACCAATAACCAAATAAATATGGTTATTTTAAGCTTTTGAAATCATCAAAAAAGCTGAAAAAACCATAATTGGTTTCCACAAAAAATGTAAGTAAATCAGTTTTTGGGTACTGGACAAAATGCAGTACAACACTGATTTTTGGTACTAGACAAGATTTTTTGGCTAATAGACAGAACTCGGTAACACTTTATAATAACTACATGCTGTGAATGATTAGTAAAGCATTAGTAAATAGTCAGTCCATCCTTTATGAAGCATTGTTCCAACATTAATAGTCATTAGTAAGCAGTTTATAAATACAGCTATAAATGCCTTGTTATTGATTGATAAGCGTATCTAAATTTACAAAGGAGATTTATAGGTTCAGTTATCTTCCTGACAGAACAAATAAACAAACACAACACAGAGGCATATAGAACTATTCATTTTAAGATGCAAAAAAATATGAATCTCTGCAACTGTACACTCGATTTTTTTTTTTAATGAAATTTCAGAGGTTTGTTTTTCATTTACCAAGCACTGTACAGTTGTACAGTTTCATTTATACCTGCCTGACATAATCATGAATTACAGCAGGAAAATGTGTTAATAAAGCAGTTATTAACACACTGAGCAACTATTATGTGTCTAAATAATGAGATTTGGTAATGTACATTTAAATAATTTATTAATCATTTACTTATACTTTCGGAATGATCTTGTTTAACACTGACAACTCCTTAATAACTGGTTTGTGTAATAATTTAGAAATGATCATTAATAAAGTATGAAAGTACAATTATTAAACATTATAGATATGCTCAAGAACAAGGCATTTATAGATGCACTTTCTAAACTGTTTACTAATACTGTTATTTTAAGTTGTAATAATGTTTCACAATAATGCAGCTTCGGTTGATCAAAAAAGACTTCTTTCAAAAACATTTAAAAAAATTTGCCGTCCCCCAAACATTTAAATAGTAGTGGGTATAAAGTTTATAATTTTAGTTTCTTGGCCCAGTGAAAATCTGAATAAAATAACTATTTTTTTTATTAATTTAATAAAAAAATGAAGTACTATTTAGTGTTGCTAGCATTAGAGTTTGAGTGAAACATTTTTTGTAAATGTAAAACATCAATAAATAAATATTTGAATCCTAGATTCGCAAAGTGGTCTTAGGCTTTTGCACCCCACTGTATAACATACGTATTTACAGTTAACAACATGCTGTTAATCACTCCACCCTCATGTTGCTTTAAAAACCTGTTGAGGTGTGTGTCATAGTCATAATTCTTTATAATTGCAAGACAAATTTGTCAGATGTTCTGTCAGCAAGTGGCAGATCACTGGGTTGTGACTAAAACGACCCTGAGCCCAGAATATCTTGTGCCTCAATTTGAGCATTATAATACAGGAGAGGGTGATGTGTGGCTTTTTACAGTGTACTTTTTTGAAAGAGATTGCATAGGCTTAAGACCTAAGCAGAAAAAGTGTTTGACTGGGAAATGAGGAAATAGGAAGTTGTTGCGTATGTGGGCGGTGCCTGTTTTGCATATTCTGACTTTATTTGAAACTATGAGGTCATGGTATGAGCTGGAGAGAGATTGTTTAGTTTGGTATGACTAAGGCACTGGACAAATAGAGAACACAGTATTTATGGTGGAACAAGGCCATCTGTATGCTTGGATAGTACATTGTTCTGTGTCATATTTTTAAAAATGAATTTTAAGAAATGTGTTATTTAAATTAAAGGTGCCTTCTGTAGTTTTTAATTACTTAAATATTTTAAACAAAGAAATTAAAATGTTTAAAAGGGATCACATGCGATTAAGACTGATTCAGTGTTATTTTAGTATAATGTATGTAGTATTATAATGTTTACTAATATTTTAAATATATCTTTCATTTTAATTTTAGGTTGGTTTTGTATTTTTTATTAGGCTAGTTTTTTTTTTTGTGTTAAGCTTTATTTAATTTTCATTTTATTTTTTTATTTGATTTTTAGTTTTATTAATATTAGTATATTTGCACTTAAACATATTTTATTTTAGTTAATTCCCAATGCTACATTTCTAAATTGTCATTTAATTTTTTATTTTATTTTAGCTTTAGTTTTAGCCTTGTAAATGAAAAAAAAAAAAAAATCAGTTTTTTGTTTTAGTTAACAGTGCTGTCATATTATCAGCCTTTTTTGATATCACATAAGATCACATGACCAGCCCACTGCCATTCACTTTTCACTGTTCCCATGTATTAATGCAAACATATGCTTGTGTAATAAATTAATCATGGCTAACTGTGAATTTCTAAAAAAAAGCTATTGGCAACTGAAAACATTTTTAATTGGTTTTGCATGATACTGCTTGACACACCAAATTATTGAGTTCACTTTTAATTAGTCATACTTCTGCATTAATGTAACCACTTATTTACACAGTAAAATATTGAGTAATACTGTTGAACTACATTATCTGGTTTTTACACATTCCTATAGTTTATACAGTGATTGTTGGCCATAGTAATACAAGTGTTATATGTCACACAGTGATTATTTAGATTAACTAACCTAAATGAATTTGATTACTAAACTCTTATGACACACAAAATATTGTCGCTCATGCATGATGCACAATTGAGTGTTTCTGCAAATGCCAATGTGCCCAGATGCCCCACTGTGTAGGTAATCTTAACTACAGAGATATTGGGATTATGGTCAGTGTGATTACAATGGGATTTGGAGTCTGTTGCTTGTGGATTAGATAACTCATACACACTTGTCTGGTGCTACAATAGGGGCAATATGATTCTATAGCATTTAAAGAAAGTTTGTCTTTAGTAAAAAAATTATTTAGGCTTTTAAAAGTTTGATTTTGGTTTCAGTAATATTCAGCTTTCTCTATAAACACACAATCTATTGTTCTTTCAAGAAAAGAAGGTTATTCTTTTGAGTGCATGTGCTGATGTTTTAAACAAAAGCAGCCAACTGGATTTAACCCTGACAGAGATGGATGTGGATGGTTCAGATACACAACAGGACAAATGCATTAGAGTCTCTAGTTCGAGAAACCAATACCTCACAGGTTCTCAGCTGGCAGCTTCATTGAAATGTACATGCCAAGCAGCACTTTCATGATCTGGGATGAAACCTTTTGTGCTGCGTTTCAAAGAAAAAGCCACATCTGGAACTCGTGACTAAGAAGAAGAGATTCAAAGGGGGCAAAAGAACATTTTTAACTATAAATTATTAGAAGAGAATGTCCGAGATGGATAGTCTGTTAGAAGAGTGCTACAAACCAATAATACAGATGTGCTACAAAAAGCATCAGATGAGCTTAAGATGAGCTGATTGTATGCATAAAATGCACGCTTTTGTTCCTATGTTTCACAATTCACGATATTTCACAAGGTTGAAAATCATTGTTCTGTTTAGAAATGTGAATACTTATTGTTTTGCTCAAGCAAAGAGTAAGCAATTCTTAAAAGTATTCATGAAAATAACATTGTTGTCACTCGAGAAAATGTCTAAAGTGATGTTCCGCATGGATATTGTGGTTGTTGAGTTTAGAAACAAACTGTGACTTCACTTCCAGTCCTTGAAACAGATGAGAGGAGGCACTCATGTTACAGAGGTGTGTCTGGAGTGGTGTTCAGGGTTACTCAGTTGTGACTGATTCAGAGAAATCTTTTTGTGAGCTGTTATTGTTTTAGGAACGTCCGATAACTGGCTCGTCTTGAAATGACCTTGAATTTCCCAGTGAAACTATCAAAGAGAGTGTGTATTGTGTCTTTGATTCAGATTCAGTCATTTTCATAAATGATCTTCTCACATGTGTATTCTGTAGAATTTTGTTGATTGTTCATTTACTATTCTCAGAAACTTTGATTGGAAAAAGACCTCAGGAGAGCAAGTTTAGTTCATCATAGTTTATTGACAAAAACATTTTTTTTTTTTTTTTTGCTGTTTTCCGACTGATGTGTTTGAGTACCCTGTTGACATTACTGACCCAAGAGACCTTTTGTTATAAACAGATCTTCCAGAGGCCAGTCCTTCTTCTGTGGCAAGATTCTCACATAGAATGAGTACTGCCACCTAGTGATGTAAAGCCATAACACATGATATGTGCATGATAACACAAAAGAAGTTATCTAACAAAGTGCTCAAAACAGTAGAATCACATTCAATGGAAAAAACATTTGTTTGATAATTTTGTCTTATGTGGGGGAAATTAAAAACCTTTAATGCCTCTAAAGTGAAAAGGATGATGCAAAGATTCAAAGATATAAGTTTTTTTAGCGAACATATCCATTTAAATAACTAAGAAATTAATCTCTATGTGTGTACAATGCCATTTTTGTAGTGTTTTTCTTAAAAAAAAAAATTTTATTCAGCAAAGACACAAACTGATCAAAAGTAGGGGTAAAGACGTTTATACCGTTACAATGTTTTTTTTTTTTAATAAATGCTGCTCTTTTGAACTTCATTCATATTCATTCTTTCTATTCTACACATTAAAATATTGAGAACTGTTTATAATAATATTTCACAGTATTGCAGTTTTACTTAGTATAATCAGTTAATCCTGGGGTGACCGAAGCTAAGAATTCATTCCTTGAATTTTTGGATTGTGTTGAAATTTGTGTTACTCTTCCTGTAAGCGTTCTGTTAAAGGAAGATAAGAATCCACATCCCTCTTGCAATAGACCAACTGTCAGTAATTAATGATTTTCCCAGGATGCAGCTGGAATGGGTCTCTTTCTTCTGTTGGTTTAAATACAGACTTTGGTTACAGAATTGTTCTAAAAGCCTGCTTAAAATAGGACATTAACCTTCTTCCTCCCTCTTTTAGTAATTACTTACTTATTCAGCTATAAAACTGCATCTATATGACTAAACATTTCAGCTACAGGATGTAGTTTAAATGTTAAAGTGATGCATTGGGTAATAGCCCCTTCTAAGACAATTGCTATGGCAAAATGTCTGGCAGCACTGTGTGCCCTACGCTTCTGCCCAGTTGCGTAAAATAGGTGTGTGACTATAGTGACAAGAGCTGTGTCACTCTGAGCTTCAGAATCTAATTATAACTGGTAAATCTCTCCTATGGCATTAACTGAGATAGGATGACTTGAACTTGATCACCGCAGCAGGGGTGAAGTCAAGTCATCTGCATATGATTTATAGAGGTGCTCAGTGATCCAATAAAACTACTTTCTTGTTTTCTTAATTTCACACTGTTACTTTTGAATTAGCGCTTCCTAAATGCCAAAGTGGTTTTTAATTTGCGATTTCACATGGTGCTAATTCTTGATCCACCCTTTTCTAAAAATGATTTGTGGAACGGTCCATTGGCAAGGTGAGTTGACACCCGTGGGTTACACACATTTCATTAGCATTAGAGGAAGAGCTGCTGTTTTCACAAGTACTTTAGGAGAAAATATAATTAGCCTAAACACGGATAACAACATACAGTAATGGGAGTTGCGCATCATGACTAAATCAAACCAGATGCTGTAGTGGGCACAGACATTTTGTACAGGTGTTAATGAGGTATGTAAAGTTTTGAAATGTGAAATTTTGTAGTGTCTGAATTTCATAGCTTACAGTAGAAGTACAATATTCAATTTAAATTAAAACCTGATTTTTTTTAAAGTGTTTATTTGAAATAAAAAAGCCTTTTGTAGACATCAGGTTTTATTTTATCAGCAGGTGGCTTGGCTTTACAGGAAGCAGCATCAAACAATCATTCGGACAAGCTCCTACAGTGCTATGGTGATGAGATCCCTCTGAAGCCGTGTTCCTTTATTTTAGTTGCTATGACACCTGTTACATCAGCAGCCTGTGAAAGTGAAAGGTACGGGAAAGGTGGTGCTGTGGGATTTGTCTGCCTGGAACTGGCTCATTCAGAAGTGGAAACCAGAAATGTTTTTTTTAACACTATTAGTATTAGTTTTGGTGCTGATCTCAACATGAAATTGCTCCAAATGTCAAAATTGTCAAAACTGCAAAATTGCATATTATGATTTACTTATGCATTGTGATTCTTTCTCAAACTATTCTGGGTTAGTTTTTCCATTCATCAAATTCAAAATCTCATAGGTATTGTTATTTGATAATTATTTCAGAATTCAGTAATTTAGAATGCATAATGAAATCAAAATTGACAAGTACTGTATGCCACATTTTAAAACCTTTGAAGTCTGATGATTAAAGTGTAAGAATATTAAGGCTAATCAAAATATAAACTAGATTCAAAAGTGTATTGTACAAAAATATTATTTTTATTATTATTATTATTGTATGTATGTAAATTCTTAAGTGTTTCTTAATTAATTGCACATGTACCAACAGTAAGTATCAGGTAGTTTTCTCAGTTTGCAACAGATTTATGAACTAGCTGTGATATTTGTTTTTATGATGATCAGGTCTTTAATGAAGTCATTTTTTAGTGAGTTTTAATGATTTTTTTATGCTTGAGGAGCAATTTTTATCGCGAAGGAATTGGAAAATACAAACTCCACATGTAACTATTAAATCAAATTAAATTAGTAGTAATAATTAATTAATAGCAGATCAATATAAGAGTAAAAAGATAAAATGTTAAACTAAGTACATTGGGAGTTTTCCGAAGGAAAGCAGAAAAAGTTCTCATTCATTCTTCCAAAATTAGGTCGATCTTTGTATTTTCTTCTATGAATGTAATGCAAGCTGTTTATTTAATCTCAGTAATATATCACTGCAGGCTAATCGCTGTTCTCAGTCTAGGTTTGTGATCAGATGTTGATCTAAAGGTCATATTAAGTCTTCTGGAATGTAAAACTTCGCACAGAAGGGTTCAGTCTCCTGTGCTTACCATTTCCAAGAAATTTTGGCATGGAGCAATAAATTTAAAGTCCTTTGGTCACCTTCTAAGTCTGATTACTGTGCACTTTTCCTGCTTCTTACACTGTTAGCTGAGGTTAGACCAAGGGCATCCTTAATCACATCAACATGCAGGAAACCCGGAGTGAGCAAGCCATCGTTTTTTTTTTTTTTGTTCAGTCCTAATACTAATCCATAATGTGTAAGTTTAAGAAATGCTTTATGCTGATACATCTAAGTACTGTACACCCAAACAAAAGAGACGCAGCTGTGAACCCAGCAGGGGACTAGGCGGCTATTGGTTCTTCGGCTGGTATGACATGCAGCTCAGGAATGTGCCTGTCATTACAGGCACCTCACGGTTGGCCTCTCCTGGCCCCGTTTTAGTGGACTGATTGAGATGTGTTCTGAAGAAGGCCTTTGTGCAGACATTACACAGCCAGATAAATAACTGACTCCAATGTGGCCAAAACTCTAGCGGTGTCCAATATTACATTGAACAAAGCAGGGTTCCCATTAGATGGATCAAAGCCAGATGGATCAGATAAGGTCTTGTTGAACATCTCTCCTTAAACACTTAGAATGGCTTTTCTCTCTAAAATGAGAGCTTTGCAAATCTTTACAAATTTACAAATCTTGTTGCCTGCTTTACCTTTTTGAGGCAGTGAGAAAAATGCAATGTTTATGGGAGCGTTAATGCCTAGGAATGGCCTCCTGTCTGGAATGCACGGATGAGAAGTCGTCTCACAATAGATCATTGTGAAAGATTTCGTAAAAAGCCCGCCCATCAGGCATAGGCCAAAACAATTCCGCTGTAATCTTCTTGCCTGTCACCAGACCACTTGTTTTGATGCCAAAAGTTTTAATCAACCTCGAAACTTTGTAGGTCAAGCTCCGATCACAGTCAAGCTTCACTGTTTAGAGATCTATTTTACAAAGCTAACAGGTTGATTATTTGAGATCTCCAGCCTTGTTTTAACCAGATGGCTTTTGTCAGACCTGGAGTGATCTACTGGTCACATGATTGGTTTCGGGGGTTGGGAGGGTTAGGGTTTGAGGTCAGCGGTCATGGTGACGTCTAGTGTCGTCAGTGAGTGGGCCACCTCAATGGTAAAGCTCTAGTGTTGTGTAGTGCAGAGCCACTACTGAATGTTCATTGTTGGATTGATCAGTTTATGTAAATAAATCTGTTTATATTTTAAAATAAATCCACTTTTCTTTTAAAATGTAGTTCAGTTATTATCTCTTTCTTTGGTTTCGCTCCACTTGACAAACCAGTGCACTTAAGACTCTGTAAAAATCAACCTGTTGCCATAGTAATAGAAGAAACAGAGGACCGCTACACAAGAGAGGTTCAGCGAGAACATTTGGCCCTCTCGACTGCTCATTAGCATACCATCCCTGAGCCAATAGGGAGACAGAAGCTGCTAGATTGCTTCAAGGAGACTGGCTATTACAACAAACCCCCCTCCTCGCTCCCTCCCCCCTTCCTTCCCGGGGTAAAATCACCATAATCCCTGTAGAGATCTGCCCTGACTGCAACAGTCACACAGACACTGGAAGTAGATATGAGAGTGTATGTGCTAAGGCTCGTATGATCAGATCTCTACATGGGGTTTGTCAAGGCTACCTCTTTCTGTAGTCTTTCATATGGAAGAAGTGGATGGTTGAAAAGACTCACACTGCGGTCCGGGACCGGCCGTCTATGGAGGGCCCTTTGTCCTGGCCTGTCTTTGATGTGAATGTGGAATGCGCTGCCTGGGGAGTCCACTGGAGCAAACTGGCTCTTAGTACCATTTCATCCATCAAAGCGTCTCAGGTCTGCTCATTTAGGGACCTGTTGGGCAAATTTACTTGCTTGAGGGATTGTTTGGTGAGTTTAGAAGTTTACGTTTTGCTGTCTGTTTTTACGTCTGCCGTCTTTGTCTCACACCTGTTGTTGTTCCTTTGCTTTTATCTTGGCATCTGTTTAGTCTGGTCTTATTTTACTGTTTGTGAAATCTAAGCTTTGGTGCAGCTTGTCCCTTAGACGACTTTGTAAACGAGTAGATGGTATGTTAAAACTTGACCTCATGAAACCTGTTGCATTTATCTTGGCAAGCCAAAATCAACCTTTGATGGTTTTCAAACACTGCTTTGGATCCTAATCATATATTAGTAAACAATAGCATTTTTTCCCTTTCAGAAGCTTGCTGATAGCACGTAGGTGTCTTTTGAACACATTTTTTTCTTGTTGGTCCGTCCTGTGAATAAGATTTGGATGTTAACTCTTTACCCAAGCTGAATGATTTGCATCAGGCTTTGGATTGGTTGTTGTCTTTTCAGAAGTGATTTGTTTGTTTTTGAACATGCCTTGTTCTGAAAACATCGGTGGGGGACTTTCCCCTCCGAACCCCCCTCCTTGGCCTCTATCCCGCCTGGGCGCCACTAATTCGGACCACTGGCATATCTGTGCTAGACCAGCTGTAGCCCTGACAATACGTCTAATAAAGAGAATGTCATTAGCATCTGAATAGCCAGCGCCATGTGTGGCGAGCACATACACACTTGAAACTTTTGCACAGGAAAAGAGAGCAGAATTGAGCAAAAGCAGAGGGTGTCTTTTGGGCCACTCTGTCCATAATTTGCCATTTAATCTGTTCTGCCATCTTTTAAACCTGTGACAGGAATGTACATGGACATCTTGTTTTAGACAACATCAGCTTAAGGTATCCAAAGTTGGTTTACGCAAATGTTTTGGGGTCAAGGATATTTGAGTTAGCGTAGTAGTTTTTATTTTTCTAGTATTTCGAAGAATGTCTCTTACTATTTACTGGCTAGAGGGTGACTGGCACTTGACCTCATGGTCTAATGGAGGAGCGCTGCATGTCTGTGATTGACTGTTGTTCTAACCCCTCCGGTCTCATGGTTTTAGACTGTTGGAAATTCAAGGAGATGGATTTCTGTTTTTACTAAACCAAACGGCTGAATTTCAGAAACGACAGGAATGTTTTGACTCTCAAAACTTAAAGGTCACAGGTCAGGTGTGGGTGGGCTCTTTAGTTTTGGGAGATGTTGGGCAACGCACTGAGGAATTTGTTATGCTAAACATATTGATGTAAAAGAAGTGGTATGCAGCCATCAAACATTGCATACATAGATCCTGGAAAGGTGTTGTGATGTTAACAAATTACTTGACATTCTTTCTCAGTTTTACCTTATTTTATTTTATGGCATACATTGTCACATGGAATTGTAGTGTTAAACCTTAAACACTAGATGTCTCCCTATGTCCACTATTCGCACTATGCTTTTATTTGTAAGTTGCAGATCCCTGGTCAGTGTGTTAGATTATGTGCACAATGAGAAGCAAGACTAAAAGGAAGCTAATATGTTTTTTATTTTCTAGATTTTATTTTATTTTTTAGCTCTCTCTCAGTGAGGTTTTTCTGAATGGCCTTATTGCTAAAGTTTTTGCATGCATGTGCTTTTCAACTGTCTGCAACAGTTGGGCATGGGCATTATATTTTTCATACAGTATAACGTCTTTAAGCAACATTTTGTGGTTGTTGTGTCTGAATTGGTTATGTTTTTTTTACGCAAGGCTATTTTTGTGTTTGTGTTCTTGCGTATAATGCTTGACTAATTACAGACAGTGTTGTGGCCCACGTTCGTATGTCTGTATTTTCCCATCACAGAGATGGCTTTTCATGTCTCCATTTGGAATTCAGCACTAGATTCCCTGTCAAACTTTACTGAACTCAGAGATTCCGACTATATGTGTCCCTTCCCCTTTTAACCCCCTTCAGGAAGATGAAAATGGTGGATATTGTAGCACAGAAAATGCCATCAGAGAGTGACGTGCATATGGCCCGGAGCTTTCTCACGAAGATTTTACGAAGTTCCATGAGGTACGGTATCAATGTATCCACAAGAAACACCACTTCCTTTCCTGTACCACCCAGTCTAGTCATAATGATCTACAATCATATTCCCTCCATGGCCTTGTGATATCATCCATCAGAAGTTCAAATTTCCATCCAATACTTTTCCACCTTGCATATGCTCCACATTCCTTATTCAGGGTTCCCACGATCATGAATAACCTGGAAATATTAGGGAATTTATAAATGTTTTCAAATTCCAGGCCTTATTTTTCAAATCCAAAAATCATAGAAATTTTTCTAATATATATATATACATACATATTAGAAAATACTCTTTATGAGTGCAATCTCGAAAATTCTTTAAAAAAATTTCTTATCCAGTTTGGAATTTTCTTGGAAGCTGTGGGAACCCTGTTCATTTATTCTAGCAGTATTGTTTTAAGTATGGGTTTAAAGAGTATCGGTTCTAAATTTTGTTGTTTTTGATAGTTTGATTTCGCAAAAATTTGGCAGTATCTATAAAAAAAAAATCCATGCACTGACTGAATTACTGATATTGTCATAAGGACATTGTATTTGATTTCTTATAAGAGGCTCTGTTTATTTGTTGTGGCAGTTTCAGTAATATTTTGTATTTATGTCTATTTCACTTCATGCATCTCAGAAAGAACCGATTTAAAGGGTATGTTGCTGTGGTATGAGTGTTGTGGGTTACGGATATTTAATGGTGTTTGTAGGTGTTTGTTAGGAGTTGTGGTTGACAGTTGAAAAACTTTGTGTTGATGGTGAATGACTGCAACATCGGCATGCTCACAGGCTACTTCTCTGTCTCTTGGCATGATCATTACACTACTTCCATAATCATCTATCAAATTTTGACACTTTACTGTCCTTCAGAACAGTTGTAGTGCTGCTTGGTCATCTGTGTTTGCCATTCGTTTTGCAGCTGTTCACAAAACAACATTTTATTGCCTTGTTTTCTAATCTTTCCTCCTCTGCTCTACATCTTTCTCTATCCTTCTCTCTTTCCCGTTTGCTGCCCACAGGAGAAATGAACCCATGAGCAGACCTCACTCCTGGCATGCCACCAAGTTCAACGAGAGCCACTCAGATGCCAAAAACCAGTCCACACTCTCACCAGTCTGGCAAACCAGATATGATGCAAGGTAATTGGAGAGACAGAAAAGAATTTGTTTCTGTTTAAATTCCTGATTTTAGAATGAAGACATCTATTTTTCTTTTTCAAATATACAGTACAGGCCAAAAGTTTGGACACACCTTCTCATTCAATGTGTTTTCTTTATTTTCATGACCATTTACAT
>JAUCMR010000118.1:11111588-11138879 GCA_032357425.1 Enteromius argenteus
ACCAATGTAAATGGTCATGAAAATAAAGAAAACACATTGAATGAGAAGGTGTGTCCAAACTTTTGGCCTGTACTGTACATTGAATGACAGAAACTTTTGATATGGCTTACTACAGTTGCATTTTCAAGAATATACAGCATATAAACACTTTTTACGTGTGTTTGTTTTTCATAGTTCATTCTCTTCTGAACTCTCAACTGGATGGGAGCAAACAAATCTACGGAGAGTATCCGACCAGTTCAGCTCTTTGGGGAGTATGGACAGCCTAGAGCATAGCTCGCATCCCTATCCATCTGGTCGTCTTTCCCCAAGCAAGTCCAACAATAACAGCATTGAACATTTGGGCGGTGGTAAACGAGACTCTGCATACAGCTCCTTTTCTACAAGCTCAGGAACTCCAGATTACACACTGTCCAAAAGTAACGCTGCATCCACTGAGAACATGCTGTACAAAATTAATCAGTGGGACTCAAGTGGCAGGCACAGCAATGGCAGACATAGCCAAAGCCTAAGCGAAGGGGTACGACAAGATGAGAGGCTTGGATACTTGCAGCATCTCTCAAGTTCAGGTAGCCATGAGATCCCAAAAGCCGAAGAACAACCAGGCACTCGGCATTCAAGAGTTAGTATTGGACCTGTCTGGCATGTCCCAGATATGAAGAAAAGCATGGTATCCTCCACCCCACCTCCTGCTCCACCGACACGCAGTGATAGTTTTGCTGCTACCAAGGTTCATGAGAAGGGTTTGATCACGGGCACCTCTGAGGGTGTTCACACCCAGTTAAAGCCTCAGGTGAAAGCATTGCAAAAGGCAGGAGAAACCCATGAAAGCACACAAAGGTCTTACCAAGTCAGCGAGACTGGTCTTGAGGGTCGACGCGATTATAACATGCCATCCAAAAATGATTCCTCAAATCCCTACATTTCATCCGATGCCCATCATCAGTATCCACCCCGTATGTCATCAGATAAGACATACTCCCTATCAACGACAGACGTCAGAGATAGACACCAATCCTATGCCCATGTTCCATACCATCCACGGCAGTACAGTGACGAGGGCACTTTCCACGCTCAAACTAGGACAATACCAGCACTGAAACCTCCATTCAGTGGCTATTTCAGCAGTATGCAGGAGCTGCCCACAAACAACCACATGCCACTCAATAGCCAGAATCAAACTAGAAGGCCAGCTGCATCATTTTCTGGTCACGTTGGCGTTACCTCTCATCATGTCACTCAGGGAATGACCCAGGCATCTTTAATGAGAGGTGATGACTCTAAAGCGTCTTCAGTCTCAGAAATGTCACACAGTGGACGGGACAGGATGTCTATAGGTTCTCAAGGAGGAGCAAAAGACCGCTATTTCCCACCTCAGTCACATCACCATGATACAGAGCATAAAGACAACAGTGCCCCCTTCAAACAAAGTGACAACCACCATCGCATTTTCTCTGCACCAAGTAATCCCTTAAATGTACCTGATTTGACAAAACCTTCTGAATTGAGGGGGAGCCAAAAGCAACACCATGTGTCTAGCTTAGAGGAGCATTCTGGTAGTTATCCCTCAAGTAAGCAACCCGAGCACAGGAGAAGTGCTGGTCATCTCCATGTTAAAGAGTACTCACAACAACCCTTTTCAACTAAAAGCGAGGCAAAGATATGTCCCCAGAAAACCCCTATGCTGTATTCTCTGGCCCAAGAACACAATGACGTGGAGGACTGTCAAGATGAGATCCACAGTGGAAGTGCACAACAGGAAGCCCTTGACAGTCACGGTGGCAAACAGTCACGGCGAAGTGACCGATTTGCCACCACCTTGCGCAATGAAATCCAGATGAGGAGAGCCCAGCTTCAAAAGAGTCGAAGTGCAGCCACTTTAGAAAGTCCGGTTGAAGTTGTAGAAGAGCCTGCAGTCTGGAAGACCACTGGGACTTCTTCTCCTTCCTCTGAAGGCTGCTTTTCCAGCTCTTATAAAGACCATCTGAAAGAAGCCCAAGCCAGAGTCCTCCAGGCTACATCCTTTAGGAGGAAAGATCTAGAGCCAGTCTTGTTTGAGCATCCAGGTACTGAGGGTCCCACTCAGAAAAGCACACCTTCGCTTGCAGGTGTCTCCGAGGTCCCATCTACCAAACCCACCTCAGGGAGTAATCAGGTGCTTCGCATTGGTAGCCGCAAGCGGTTTTCTGCAGAAAAGAAAGTTCGTTCTTTTTCTGAGCCAGATAAAATTCATGAAGTAGGAGCTAATGAGCGCTCTAGTGTGCCTGATAATGCTGCCCCCTTGGAAAATCGGTACAGATTATTTGAGGCAGCGGGAAAACCAGCTTTCCCTAAGCCTATGCCAAAACAAAACCTGCAGATATCTGAAGACACCAGACTGACCAAATCTGCAGGCATGCACTATTCTGCAAAGAGTGAGACAGCAGGGCGTAGTAACAGTGAAAGCTCAACCCCCACTGAACACCACCTTAATGAAAGTCAGGATGCCCCTCACTCTGTGAACCAACAAGCCATGCTAGAACAACAGCGACTTGGCACCTTTGCGGAGTATGAAGCCAAATGGAACATCCAAAGGAAAGCGACCGAACCAAGGGTATCTGGACGATACCACTCCGCTGATAACATCCTTGATACAGGAAATGAGAGACGGAGTAAGCCCTCCTGTGTGCATGAAAGATCTAGATCCTCCCCTTCTGCTGACTTTTATGGACAGGTTGGTTATTTTATATTTAATAAGTCCTTCAGTTTTCAGTCTGGTGTTATATGTATTCAAATTGTGTACATTTTTTACTAAACATGTACTGTCAGAGTTTGTTTTTATTTAGAAAGCACCATAAATCAAAAGTGACTTGAGTCTTACATATAGCCCCAGTGAATAGCAATATAAAAGACGGAACTTAGTCAAACATTAAACTAAAAGTCACACCCTCAGTCCAGGAAAGTTGAAAGTAAGATCACACAATCATGTCAACCAACTAAGACCATAATTACAAAAGACAATAGTCTTAAAGTAGCCAAAGTTAACAGCAGTTAAGATATATTAAAACCCGAACGAGGAGGTTAAGTTTTATGTGCATTATATTCCTCCCAGAAACTTCCAGTTCAAGAAAAGAAGTCAGCTGACTATTCCAAGCCTGAGAAAAATCTCTGCGAACAGGAGAAGAATAGTACAAGGTGAGTGCTGTTTTGTTAGTTTTCTATTGCCTTGCAAATTGTTAAAGAGTAAAAAGATTATATCATTTTAATGTGCTTATTGAATGTTTAAGATACTTTTTTTGTCATGATTATCATGATACTTCTGGGCTTGTTTGAAACTAAGCCAAACAACTCTTCTCTTTGTAATGGAAATGATACCAGTGCCAACAGTCCTCGCTGAGACTGTGTCAGTGTGTCGGTGAAACTATTCCTGTGCTAATGGCTCTGATCTTGACCTTGTTGCATACAGAAATCCACAGTTGGGCCATCAGTCAGCCCCCGTCAGGTCAAAGACAAACAGTAGACTCTTTATGCTCCTTGCAGCTTTGGGATTTAGCCCAGCTGTGACAGCACTGCTGTCCTCACTGACTGGGCTTTGTTACAACGAGATGGATTTGAGTTGTAGGCATGTGAGTATGACATAGGAAGTGTCCAATAAGTCCATTCATAATAAGGCCAAAGAGTAAAATAGCAGCCTAAATGTAATTGTTGCTCTTCCTGCTTCTTTAAAGGGCTTTTGCTTCATTTCCGTATTTTAAAGTTGTAAAACTTTGCATAGATAAGATTTGACTCAAATGTTACTCTTAAGTAATTATGTAATCTGGTAGGTATTGCATTTTATCCTGAAAGAAGCATGAATGGTAGCCCTGTATTCCGCTAAGGAGAAACTTCAATGCTTAATCCAATTCATAATGCCGAACCTTCTGAATTTTAAAACCATCTGGATGACGAATAGAAGGCTTGTATGTATATTGTGAGCTTGAATAATGTATCTAACTGGCACAGAAAGGAAGTAGCATTAACTATGTGAAGCTGCAGTTTTTACAATTCTGTTGGAAAATGTATAGCCTAATTATGTGGTTTGCTGGGCATGCAATAACCTTCAGTTAACTTAGCAAGTTATGAAATAACGTGTTTTTTATGCCTAGCCTGTGAAACATGTTAAATTGATCTTCACTTACTTCATCTATCACTTCTCCCACTATAATCTAGAAAACACAGAATGAAAGACGCTGTGTCCTTTGAAGAGGCAGTTTAAGAATAAGGGATAGATTGCTGGGAATGTTATTCCTTTTACATGCGTACTTTTTAGGTGGGGCTCCAGTAGTGTGATCCAGGGCAAATTGAATATGTACTCTGAATGTTTGAGATACTAATTAAAGTTTCAGTTTACATTGCCATTAATTTGACTCTTTCTGTCAAAGCAGAAGCAACAAGATGATTTTCTAATGTTACAAACAGCTTCTAGTTGTGTGTGTGTGTAACAGATGACCTACCTGACCTATCTTAACATTAATCTAACCTTCTTATATTTTTATAACCATAACTTTTCAGGCATGTCGTCCTTTGGCTTCTCTGGGTCATTCTCTTAGAATCCTATGTGTAGACGTAAGGAGTGGCAAACTTGAATAAGCATGTTACCGCCAAACATCCATCATCCAAAGCCTTGTAAATTTCCCCCTGTGAAAGGTTTTGTCTTTTTCTTGCTTGTAATTAAGGTGCTGTGGAGCACAAACTATGAATTATACCATAGACCTGCATCTTCACTTCATAGCGCTACGGGTTTTCTTAAAAATTGTTGTCAAAGTTTTCCTGTCTGCTGCCCAATCTTATTACTTATGTGCAAAAACGCACAACTCAATTCTAAAACTCTGAAAAAGCTGAAAGGATTTTTCATGTCAGTAACTGATATTGACAGAGACTTCTAATGTTAGAACACTGTTTTGCAGCTGTTGACTTTTATAAGTACAGCTAGTGTGGGCTAAATCCAGTTGGAAAGATTTCAATTGCATTTTTAAAATGCACAAGCATTTTAGCCCCACCCAGGTTGAGATTACATATGTTCAGGGCTCCAGGAAGCACCTGTTGCTAAGATGAGAACTCCTAATCAGAGGTGAGCGCTGCTTCTCATACAGTCAAGTTTCATATTTAATGCAAGGATTGCTATTTGGTTGTTTTATAGCAGCTTTATATGGACAGCAGCATGAGTACATGGATTATGGGCTTTTTCAGTCTTTCAGATGAAGTTTGAGTCATCCCGAGTCTGTAAGATTCATTTTAAGAGGTGTTTTCTTAGTTTTTAGTTATCGGTTAATAATACTTTTTTGGCTTCATTCAGTTTTTTTTACTTAATATATAAATGCAGGTCAGTGTTTGCATGCAAAATACTTAGTAAACAATGAAACAGTTGCTTATCCACGTGGTGCGATGTTTGGTATGTCTTTCCCATTAGACGTTTCTAGTACTGGTAGATTTTTTTGTCGTATGAACTTTATCAAACAAGGGAAGCTAGCCAGAGACTGATGTTTGATTATAGGTGGGGTGTTGTGGACAAAAGCTTACATAGTATTACAGCAGAGACGTTCTGCATGTCAGATCATGTTGAGATCAAATGCATGTGTTAGACGCTATAGTATCGGAAATAACCTGCATCCTACTTGAATGTTACCCATGCATGCATGCAATACTAATGACATCTGCAACAAAAGCATGCATTCGATAACATTAAAATTCATACTTTATTTCTGCATTTGCATATTTCTGCATATTTGTACTGCACTTTGCCTTTTGTCTTCCTTTTGCACACTACCCTTCAAAAGTTTTAGGCCAGTAAGATTTCTTTTTAAGATTAATATTTTAAATCAGCAAGGATGCATTATGTTATGGAGACTTTTGCATTCAGTAAAATATCCTGTTATTTGTTGTTTATATTCATATATTTATTAATGACAACAACAAATGGTTTCCAAAAAAGTATTAAGCAGCACAACTGTTTTCAGCATTTAAAAATCTTACAGACCACAAACTTTTCAAATGTAGTATAACCACTTACCATTCTACAACTACTCAATACCTATTTGCTTTTCTTTAATCTTCTTTAATCTCTCTATGTCTCTTTTTTTGGAGCACAGCCACTGCTTCTATACACCCAGCAGGTAATTCAGTATACAGTGTCTTTCTGTGCAGTTTTGTAGATTTTTTTATTTTTTTAAACTGGTATAATTCCTTTGTACATATTGACTATCGGAGGCATTGCCAAAATTATTATAAATTATACAGTATAATCTCAGTATAATCTATCAGTTGACACATTTCTAATGTCATGTGGTATAAATATATATCGTCAGACCACCCATCCCGGATGGACATCTGAAATAGGTGGCTTGCTAAGATTTTAAAGTTACTTTCCTAGATTGTTGTAATTCCAGATAGTTTTCTTTCCCAAGCAATTTTATATAAAATATTTCAACAAGAGCTGCCTTATCCCTCTCTGCCCACCATAAATCTAAGTAGACAAGAAAAACATAAACGAAAACAATCAAGATTAAGAAGGGAAAAGCGTTCTCTTTGCCAGTTGCTGCAGGGGAAAGATCATTCATTCTTCACAGCATGACAGGCTTGTGGGAACAGAAATATGCTGGGTATGACAGCCAGCCTGGGAGTTACCATGGAGAGATGGTGAAATGTGGGAGAAATGTCTGCCTGCCTATCGATTTACGCTGAGCACAGTGAGGCTTTGTGCACCAAAAAGGACAAATACATTCAGAGTCTGGGCCTTTGATAAATCTTCTTCAGTTGTGTGCATTGGTGGATTGAGAATTTGACTTCAAAGCATTTCTCCTTTGTTTTCTTAGGTTAAATGAGAAAGGATACAGTGAACTCGTATGCAAGGAAAAATCAGAAGCACCTCCTTTGGCTTTGCCTGAAGACCTGGAGAAAAAGGTTTTAGATCCTCCGTCCAGTCATCATAAAACTGCACAGCATTTCTCTGATCATAGCACTCGCAGTGAACCATCAGCCCCCTCCAAAAACAAGAGCTCTGTTCTCTTGCCCCATCTGGAGAAGTACAAATGCCCTGAGGGAACACCACCTCCTCTTAGCAAATTTCAGGAGGTCCAGTCTGGATCACGAGGAGGTGGAGTCTTGGCCTCACTTTCTCCTGTCAACAATCAAAGCTCCGCCCCTCTTTCAGTCCCCGTTCCCTGGAAGAGTTCAGAGCAGCACAGCAAAGGGCCAACCCGAGAGGAGGAGCTACAACAAGAGCTTGTGCCTCCTCCCTTTCCACCTCCTCCCCCTCCAGCTGTCCTGCCCACCCAACAAACCGCTGGCCCGACCCAGCCCACCATGGAGGGGCAGCGTTCGCCCTCGCCCCAGTTTGCTCCCCAGAGGCTGACTGACAAGCCCCCTGTCTCTGTCTCCATACAGGATGAAGCTCCTGGAAGGTAAGACTTTGTGTGTTTAGAGTTAAATTCCGCCGTTCAGGAATTCTTTCAGGTCTGTGCTGGAATTCAGGGAGATTTCCACTGGCAAACCACAGCTGGGCTCCTCTCAGCTGCAATCTTAAAACCATCACTGGAAACTCTCCCTACAGCCCAGTAATTTAATGACAGTGCTTCTCTGACTGTCTCTTTATTGTATTCATGCACATACAAGGGACTTATTCATATGTGTCCTTACTGCACATTGCCCATGTGTGCTGCAATTCTTCAGATCAGTCATGAGAGGGATACCCCCCAGCCTTGACTAAAGACTGGTGGAGAATATAATTTCTGGTGTTTTGTTATGCTGGAATATGGGAACTTTTAAGTAGTCTTACAGCCTGGAGAAGACCAAGGTTTTGAACTCGACAATTGGGTTATAGTGAAGTTGTATGATTCTTAAGTATATGCATGGATTTGGTCACAGGAACTGACATTTCTTGTTTTCCTGTATGCAAAGCCTGCTAGCCCAAAGTAAAATATCACATTTCATGGTTTTCTATGCAGATTATACCCATTAAAATAGTTTTTCCTGTCCATGTTGTGTTTATTCTTTTGGCTAGTTTTTCTTATGTTGCATTTCTTTCATTCACCAAAACACGTTTCTGTTTTTTTCATTGTTGTTTTCCAGGATGGATAGGGTTAAAGATGAGAACACGTCAGTGAAGAAAGTTCCCATTAAAATCGTCCACTCCGAGAGTGACACAGAAAAAGAAAGTCGACAATATCTCGACTTGCCCATCGAGACCCCTGTCAGCTCTCAAGGACCTGGAGTTACTCATCTTCAGAGTTTGGGAAATCCGGATCAGTCATACTCTCTGTTCTGTACTTACACCAGGCAAAAGGACCAGGGGCCTGATCCAAGAGAAGCAGATATGGGCCCTCTGAAAGACCAGGGTCCACAAACCAGTGTGAACCCAGTATCTTATGCGTTACATGACCTGCAGACGTCTCCGTTGTCGGATCAAAGCAGCAACGGAGTGTCTTCACATCCCTCGCAGTCACAAGATGACGAAAAAAGAAAGGAGCTTGCTAGAGACATAATGGACAAGGACAAGTCCCTAGCGGACATCTTAGACCAGAGTAAGATGAAGACCACCATGGATCTGATGGAAGGGATTTTCCCTCAAGGAGAGCAGTTACTGGAAGAGGCCCAACAGCGCAGGAAAGCTGCACCTAAACAACTTTCTTCTCGCAACTCTGTGGAGAAGTCAGTATTTCTGTATTTTATAAATTATTTTTATTTTTTATTTATTATAGGAATTAACCATTAAAGGAATAATTTAGCCAATAATGAAAATTCTGTCGTTATTTACTCACCCTCCTGTCGTTTCAAACCCGTAAGACCTTCGTTCATCTTCGAAACACGAATTAAGATATTTTTGATGAATTCATTAGTTCTCTGACCCTCCGTAGACAGCAAGGATCCTAACACGATCAAGGCTCAGAAACGTCAAGGACATCATTAAAATAGTCCATGTCACATCAGTGGTTCAACAGCAATTTTACGAAGCTACGAGAATCCTTTTTGTGTGCAAAGAAAACAAAAATAACGACTTTATTCAACAATTTTTCAACAACCACTGATGTCACATGGATTTTTTTTAACAATGTCCTTACTATATTTCTTAACCTTGATCATGTCAATATCCTTGCTGTCTACGGGAGGGTCAGAATTCTTAATATATAATATATAATATCTTAATTTGTGTTCTGAAGATGACAGGTTTAGAATGTCATGATGGTGAGTAAATACTAATAGAATTTTCATTTTTGGGTGAACTATCCCTTTACTTATAAACCTGTCCAGAAGGAAAACTGATTGAACTTGTATGTTTGATATTTCGTTTATTTATATATATTTTTTTTAATCACTAGGTAAGTGTTGCTGTTGTACAACGGCGATTTAGTGCCACCAAAAAAAAAAAAAATCTAAAACTGAGAATAAAGTCGAAATATTTTGAGAATAAGGTCGAAATACTACGAGATTAAAGTCGAAATATAACGAGAATAAAGTTGAAATGTTACGAGAATAAAGTCGAAATGTTTCAAGAATTGAAATCTTTGAAATTAGAGTTATAATATTTAGTATAGTGCACTTGCAAAAGACCTGGATTGAGAGAAGGCCATCGGAATTTAGGCATATTTGAATATTGTTGCGTCCAAGCGGCCGCTTCATCTTACTGGGATGAGATCTAAGAACTCGCGGAAACCGCTTAATATCAAAAATATGATATTTATTAAAAGGCTGAACAGGAACAACTTTTTATCTTAATACACTACAAAGGCATTTATGTGGGATTATTAGCAGAAATTATATCATGTGTAATATTTGCGGGGACAATATGCTTGGAAATAAAATTTCATGTCTTCCATTGGATTCGTTATAGTGCTATATATAGCTTTGTTGCTTTTGATATAAAACAGCTTAAATTAATAAATTAATTAATTAGTGTTTTCCCTCTTTGTTTCCAGATATAAAAGTGAAGGGACATCAGAAGGCATGGGAAAACAGACTATAGACTTATTTATAATGAAGTCTCATTGTAATTGGGACAATTATTGACTTACACTGCCGCTTAAATTAAAAAGATTTCAGCTATATGTCAGGCTATAATATATATGTCATGTAATAATATACAAATTGTTTGTATTTTGCTATAAAACTGGCAGATTTTGAAAGCTGAGACTTTGGAATATCTCTGGGGGCTCCCAATGTAGGCCGACTTTATTCTCGTAATACTTTGACTTTATTCTCGTTATATTTCGACTTTAATCTCATAGTATTTCGACTTTATTCTCGAAATATTTCACCTTTATTCTCATAGTTTCGACTTTATTCTCGAAATATTATGACTTTAATCTCGTAGTTTTAGATTTAGGTTTTTTTTGGTGGCCCTAAAACGCTGTTGAGTCCTACCCATTTGGTTTTAATGAAAAATAAAAAACTGAAAGCTATTCAGTGGATATTTAAAATTGCAGCCTGTCCAATTTTACTTCCTCATTCAAGTTATGATTCATAAGCATGTTTATTTTTCTTGTTGCAAATCTGGGGCACTAACTCGTCTAGAAATCTGGCAGACTTTGTGTAAATTTTAAGTCACCAAATCTAAATAGCAAAAATAATTATTCTTAAACACAATCTTATCTGCCATTGTTTGGGCAAATAGATAATCCCGCCTCAAACTCGCATCACTGTTGGTTTGTTTATTTGTTTTTGTCATTTGTAATTCTGTGGTGTTTGTATCCGTTATAACCAATTTATGTTTCTCATAAATGTCATCTCGGGGTTTTCAGGAAAGAGGAGGACAGCCTGGTGGCGGCCACTGCTTTAGTGAGTAATTCAACCTACTACAGTACATCTGCCCCCAAAGCAGAGCTGCTGATTAAAATGAAGGACATGCAGGAACAGAGTGTGGAGCACAACTCAGAGGAGGAGCTGGAGGAGGACAATGAAAGTGATCTTGCAAGCAAGAAGGTACTAACATGCTGTAGCAACGCATCTGTGAGACAATCAGAAACTTCTTAATAGTCCATTGTATCAAGTGACCTTATCCTCGTTTTTCTTTTTCATTGCAGCATGAGTTGATTGACAGTCTCAGCAAGAAGTTGCAGGTGCTGAGGGAAGCTCAGGAGAGTCTGCAGGAGGATATGCAAGACAACAACGCACTTGGGGAGGATGTGGAGGCCATTGTACAGGGTGTCTGCAAGCCTAATGAACTCGAAAAGTTCCGCATGTTCGTTGGTGATCTTGATAAAGTGGTCAACCTTCTGCTTTCTCTGTCTGGACGCTTGGCCAGAGTAGAGAACGCCCTGAACAGCCTGGAGGAAGACGCTTCACTGGAGGAGAGGGTGAGAATGAAAATGAGGGATGTGGGAAAGCAGATGATGTGGAGGAATGACATCCAGAATTAAGTTTCAAAAAGTGCAAGAAAATAGGCTAAAAAGAACACAGAATATCATGAATGCTGGAAAACGGCATTAACATAAAAGTGGCATGTTATGCCAAAGACATGGGCTACTGCTGACACAGACAAAACCGCTTTGAGTCTAGCACACATCACTTCTAGATCCTGTTTTTTTTCTTCCTCTATCCTTTACTGTTTCCTTGCGATCTTAATCCGTAGAGCCTTAAATTGGTACTATGGAAAATGGTAATAACTGAGTACCATGGTATAAATTACATTACTATTCTAGTACCATAGATTTAAATGGGTTACCAGATAATTAAATTGCACTTATTTGTATATAGATTCATGTTTTGTGTCTTATACACATGTGTGTGTATATAAAGAAAGTAAATGATGAATATAAATGTTTAACAATCCTTAATAATTATGATTTCAACCAACATTTTTCTTATAATTTATATATAGGTTTATGAAGTTTTTGAAAAAAGTATTTTATGCTCACTAAAGCTTCATTTCATGAGTTCAAACTTGCCGGTAATACTAATAAGCAAAGCGAGTTTGGCGTGCTGTCCGTGGAGAAGACTCCGAGCCCTAGGGTTAACAACCCTATCAGGCTCGGGGAGGATAGAGGCTGACGGCCCTGTCCGAAGCTGGAGTGCTCCCCCCGGTTGAAGGACTAGAGAAAGGAGGAGCGGGGGTGGAGGAGGGATACTGAGATAGAGATACTGAGAGAAGGGGCTTTGGCTATTTATATTAAGTGGCGTGCGATCTGATAGGGCAATAGGCTGATAGGATGATTAGATTATTAGCGATGAGCGGGCTAATGATTTCTATTTAAATATATTTTACATTGTAATTTATTCCTGTGATTGCAAAGCTGAATTTTTAGCAGTCGTCAGTGTCACATGATTCTTCAGGAATGAAATAATAACATTTTTACATATATTAATATTTTGCACATTTTGCAGGGGGTATGTAAGCTTATGAACACTATATATTTAAAATATGCAGAATGCGCAATATATTAATTACTGAAACAAAAAAGAGGGATCATGAAAATTGTAGGCCTGCACTTTAATAAAGATTTTTCCGGTGACTAATTGTCATTCATTTGAATCATTAGTCGACTAATCGCACATTTATTAATAAACTATTTAAATCATTATAATGAGCCTTTAAAATAATGATTTAGATTAAATTATTCTTTTATTGAAAATGTTGATTATCTCTCTGCAGCGTACACTGACAGAGAAACGCAAACTGCTGATTCGTCAACATGAGGATGCCAAGGAGCTGAAGGAGAACCTTGACAGGAGAGAAGGGGTCGTCTACGACATCCTGGCGAGTTACCTGTCAGAGGAGAATATGGCTGACTATGAGCACTTTGTGAAGATGAAGTCTGCCCTTATTATTGAGCAGCGCAAACTTGAGGATAAGATCAAACTGGGGGAAGAGCAGCTCAAGTGTCTGATGGACAGTCTCCCAGTGGACCAGAGGACAACCATCTGAGGACTTAAAAAAAACATTTATGCAGTGATCCAGAGCAACTCTCTTGACGTCACCCTAAATAACAGGGTTCCAAAGCAGTGCTTAATGTGGTCCATTTACTGCCAATGGAATTGCGTCCTGGTCATATATTGAGTGCTTCTTGTCTGCCCCAGCAGACAGCATTTTGGCAAGACTCATGAAAACTGTGAAAGTGCTGGGCACTTTTAGATCATGATTTGACCAAATCACCTGTCAGCTGATCTTATACTTTCATGACCTTTCAATGTTACACGACCCATAAAATTTTATGGTGAAATAATAATTTTTTAAAGACGCTTTTAATTTTTTCCCCCACATCTGTTTCAATAGATCATGCCCTTTTTGCTCCAGTGTGCTCTCAAAACTTGACACTGTGTTATGTACATGCCCTGGTCACTCACTGTGCTGTATCTCTTTAACCACTAGAGGGCAGTGAAAGACGCCTGAACGCCAATAAAAACTCTTGTAATTCAAACAAACACTCAAATCCCGGTGGCATAAAGCTTTGCACATGTAAGCTGTTTCTATTTACACCAGGAGGTTGTAATTAACTTCCAAAAATGACTTTTTGATGGTGCATTTTTTTAAAATGCATTATTTCACTATCCTGGACATGTTAAAAATAATTCAATGATATTTTTAGTAATTTATTTTAGCCTTTTGAATCTTTGTATATAACTAGAATAGGCTAGAATTGTACTCTTTCACTTCATTTTAGCCAAGCAAACTACCACTTTAGTCTGCACGCTTTTTATAGTTGAATGTATGATATATATACATACAAAGCATTGTAACATCAGAATTAGGATTGACTGTAAGTATTCTGAAAGACTTGCCTAAATGATATAATATTATTTCGCTAAGGATTCAGTGCTTGTCTATAAAATACCAGCTGCCTTTTACTCCACGTCATGTGTATGTGTCATTTATAATTTCATCTGTAAGATATTTGTGGCCCTGGACCACAAAACCAGTCATAAAGTCATGTATGGTTTGTTTGGATAGGACAATATTTGGCTGAGATACAACTATTTGAAAATCTGGAATCTGAGGGTGCAAAAAAATCTAAATATTATAACCCTTTAAAGTTGTCCAAATGAAGTTCTTAGCAATCCACATTACTAATCAAAAATTAGGGTTTGATATATTTACAGTAGGACTTTTAATCTTCATGGGACATGATATTTACTTAATATCCTAATGATTTTTGGCATAAAACATACAATGTATTGTTGGCTATAGCTACAAATATTCCAGTGCTACTTATGACTGGTATAGTTTGTTGTTGTTGTGGTCAGAATAGTCTCACAATCCATCATATTCCATTCTAAAATCTATACATTTACACAGCAACATAAAAAAACTAGTAAGTAGTAACAGTTTTGCAGATAGATAATGAAAAGCTGTGCCATAAATGTATTAACCTTGTTCCCACATAACTATTATATTTCCGTGTCAAAAAATCACTTTCATAAAAGAGATTGCGTAGATTAGACAGCGTTTACTACTTGAATGTCATGTTGAATTTAGCCGATATACAACTGCCTCAGATTGAGATGAAAATTTCCATAATCCAGATTAAAGGAGTGACGTTTCAGTGTAATTATGCTGGCATTCCAACAACATTGTGTGTATTAGTAAAGCAACTTAAACTTTATTACTGGATTTAGTCCTTCTATTTCTTGATTCTCTAGACAATCATTGTTTTATCTGAATAGTTCTGATCACATAATATTTAACTTTAGATAGCCTGCAGTCTTATTGCCTTGGACAGTCACTAAAGAGACTTTGACATGTAAAACTCACTAGATAGGCTAGTGGTTGAGCAAAATAATAGCGCAACTAACGTAATATTATGGCATTCAGTATAGAAAAATAACAGTAGAAAAATCAATCTGCTTTTTGATGTTTACTCCAAAGCGCATGCACATTACCTGGAACAGCGTGATACCTAACGTTACGATGAAGAAACTACAAAAAGAAAAAAAATTATATATATATATATATATATCATGAAATATCATGAAAATAATACATAGGTCTACCTTTTACCCAAATGTGACTGCTTGTGTTTACAGATACGTAAATAACGCGTTACATTACCGTGTGAACTCATGTCGCTACAGGGACGAATATTCCACAAAACACCTATGTCATGTTCAACTGACCATCTGGATATGCCTAACCAATACACAAGTTTATGGTAACGGTATAGTAACTTTTCATTGTTTTGCATTGATCCTCCCCGCCCTCCCTTATCCATTTATTGGATATGCTACATTAATCATTAACCACAGCTGTGTTTGACTTGTGCTTGTCAGTTCGCAAAGTCGTCATTTCCACTAGTTTCGTTTGAGCGGCAAAGGTGAGGATCCTGTGGTATTTTAGATGAAGTGATTTACAGTTTAGAGGGTCCTTCGGAGCTCAAAACATTTTACAGGTAAGCACGATTTTATGTTTTATTTAAGGATGTATATAGCCTGTACTTTATCAATTGGCTATACACAAATGTTGACTATAAAGTTACAATTGTGAATAACAAGAGCTTGAGAAACTGATGGAAATAGCGAAAATGTCATATTAGGTGATAGAACAACTGAATTTGCTCAGTACATTTAACAGCAGTAAACATGACATATTTTGGCTATGTAATATATTGGGCAGAGTTGTTTAGCCTACTGGGGACGGGGGTTGCCAAAGTGTTAAAAAAAAATCAATTCTCCAAAGCTCTATTAATTTGTTGCAATCTCCTAATTCCTGTGTGTGAAGAAACTGATTATTGTGAATGACCTTTCAGCTTATCCTGGAACATTCCACAACCCCAGGTGTGCAGGGAGCCGGGCAGGATATATTAGTTTGTGTGTGTTCTCTCTCTCTCTCTCTCTCTCTCTTTCTCTCTCTTTTCTTGTCCTCTTCTTCCTCCTCTGCTTGGTCTCAAATGCATAGGCTCATGCTTGACCTTCAACGCAGTGTCCTTTTTCCTCCCTCTGGAAACATCATTTGTGACCACAATTTTTAAACACTACATGCGAAAAGCATTTTCTTCAGTCTGAAATGGTTGCTTGGCCTTGACCTTTTGTGTCCAAAGGAAGCACTTTGTATATTCCAACCATTTACTGTTGCATTCTGGGACGCAGGTTTCAATCTGGCTTGCGTCATGCCCCTGTCCCATTCCCCTCGCTTTCTTTCTGCATTTTCCTGTCTTCCCTTTACTGTCATATTGTTAAAGGTACAAAAGCCCATAAAACAGTCCAAAGGGGGTGTTGGTGGTCCATGGAAAATTTCCTTGTAAAGTTTAACAAGTATGTCTACTTTGTGATAACTAGCTAGAAACCATGAGAGTAACTTGTCAGGTTTTTTTTTTTTTTCTTTTTCAATCATACCTTCAACTTTCAATAGAAAAATGCCTTTGTTACTTTTCTACTTTTGTTAATTTTTCAAATAATAGTTTACTCTCTTTCAGCATTTATTTGAGTTTATTTTGCTTTAGTAAAATAACGATATAAAAGTCAATTGTTTTCTTTTCTTTTTTTTATAATTTTAATGAATTAATTTATGTCTACATAATATCATGCTTACTATTTTTCCAACACAATATAGATGCACTTTTACATGAAAACAACAACACGATCCCACAGCAATTCGTACATATTTTACAAGTTGCCAATTTGCATGAATTTGTTCGAATGACCTACACCTAACCCCGCCCCTAAACCTACCCGTCACTGGGGTTCAGACAAATCGTACAAAATCGTATAAGTGAGGTAGTACGAATTTGTATGAATTTGTCACCTCGTACGAATACGTACAAATTGGTCGTGAGACTATGTTGGAAAATTTTATTTTGTTAGGTAAGATTGTTTTAAGCATTTTTTTAAATCTCACCAAGACTGCATTTTTAATCAAAAATACAGTAATAGAGCTACATTTACAGCAGTTGTCACTCCTATCACCAGTGTCACATAATTCCTTTCTAATTTCTAATTTGCTGATTTGGTGCTCGTGAATCATTTCTTATCACATCAATAACAGTTGTATTGCTGTTTTGTTTTTGTTTTTTTCGGTAGGCGGTGGGGTTCATATATCACATGTGAATAGTAAGTCCAAAAGAACACCATTTTAAATATATATTTTGTAACAGTGTAAAAGTATTTACTTTTTAATCACGCTAATGCTGAATAATAAAAAAAAAAAATACTGATCCCAAACTTTTGAATGGTACTAGTTGCAGGGGTGTGGGGGTTTATGCAATGGCCAAATGTTTCTTAGTTCTCCCTATCACCTTTAAGGTTAAAATAACTTTTTTTTTCTTCTCTAATCTAACAGAAGTGGTATGACTGTGATGTAGCCATGCTCCTGAAGGACAGTGTGCAGACCTGAGGAGGAAGTATACATCACCTGGTGTCGGGACACTTTTAGCAATGGTTTACCTTCCCCAGTCAGTCCATCGGCAGTTTGCGGGTCTTGTGCTTGGGTTTGTAGGATGGATAATGACCTCCTCCGTTTCTGGGGTGAACGACTGGAGGATATGGTACGTGGAAAACCAGACGGTCATCACCGGAGGACTGGCCTGGGTTGGAGTGTGGCGGGTCTGTTTCAACAGCCACATTTTGGATTCGGCTGAGATCTGCAAAAGCATCAGCCTTACAGATTCCTTCACTCCACCAGAAATAGCAGCCGCCCAGGTACTTTGCATGGTTGCTGTTGGCATGGGGGTGCTCGCAATTCTAGTGGCGGGACATGCGGTGAGAAATGGCATCTTTGGGGTTGACAGTGTCAGGTTGACCTTTGTGATGGCGGGTTGCTTGTTCTGGCTAACTGCAGCATGTTCGCTGATCCCTGTATTTTGGAATATGAATTCTGTGTTGGCCAATCTCACTATAGACTTCCCACCTGACTTCTACTTGCCTGCCGCTCCAGTGAAACAGGAAGTGGGTCCGGGGATCGGGATCGGGATCGGTTCAGGTTGCCTGCTCATTGTAAGTGGACTACTCTTAATGTGCTACAGGTATCCCAAAACCAAAATCCCTAAGAGTGGAGAAACAGGACATTTTGACAACAATCTAAGGGATGAAGGCTTTCTTGATGTAATTAAAGAGAGTATGGATGAGGGCATGATCAACCCAGTGTATGAAACAGAGAAGCTTTAATAACAAGGGCATCACTCTATGGAAGGCCGCAGAAGACTTCAGTTTCTTAAAATATTTGACTGTTTGAGGAGAACTCGTATTTCTGAGGACTTCAAACCAAATATATAAATACAGTATATTTACCTTCAACGCCGTGTCCTTTTTCCTCCCTCTGGAAACATTTTTCTAGAAGTCACTAACTGAATGATCAACAGAAATAAATGCAAGCACTTTGAACTGTGAAGCCATTTTATTGGTATCAAATTGTTAATATGTTTATAACACTGGACTTTAAAAGTTGTTGTCTTATTGTTACATAATGTGCAGGACACACAGTGCTGTAAGAGTATACTCACCTAAATGGCTGTAATATATGCATTATCACAATTTAAAAGCTTGGGGTCAGTAGGATCTAAAGAAAAACAAAAAGTCACTTACGCTCAACAAAGCTGTGTTTATTTGATGAAAAAAACAGCAATAAACTGAAAAAAAAAAAAAAAGTTTTCTAATTTAATATATTTAAAAAATAATAATTTTATTTCTGTTATGGTAAAGCTGACTTTTCTGCAGACATTACTCCAGGTTTTTGTGTCACATAATCTTTGAAAGTGTTAATATTTTTGTGGAAACTGTAATAGTTGTTTTTTTTGAGGATCCTTTAATAAATAAAAATAAAAAATCTTACTGACGCCAAAGTTTTAATACTGTGTGTGTATTTGTATAAAGAAAATGTATGTAAAAATGTACATTTATTCTAATTTGTATAATTATTATTTTAAAGAAAAGGCGATCTTTGGCACTTATCTGATAAGTTGGTGTTGAGACTCAACTTATAAATTCATCTGGCACTAAAAGCTGTTAACGCTAAATATCTTGAATTTGATGTAAGATATGATTTAGCTGACTAAGAGTGGATCTTTGAGCGGGACAAGGTGATTTCAGAGGAAATAACCCCTGCCATGAGTGGAATGAACTTTACTGTTATTTCACAGCTTGATACTTGCCCTTATTACTGTGTTTTTCAACACCCCCCACGGGCTTTGAGTTTGTTACTTGCCAACATTTAATCTTGTTAAAATTGAACATTAATTTTGACAAATCCCGCTGGATATTACATGATTTTCTTTTATTATAAAACCGCATAATCCCTCTGATAACTCGACAAAGGGAAATGATTTCTTGGTTATCAATGGTGCCTTTGTTTTCTCTGTTGGTTCACCAGTCCACGAAGGTCGCTTTAGGAGTTTTGATGATTTATCCATCTAAAACACCCTAAAAAAACGAACACGCATAAGAGGTGTTAAGCTTCATAAGAACTGTGACTGGAGAATTTGTCTGCCAGGATGGACTCCCATGGCCACTGGCGATTAGACATGTATTGTTCTGAGAGAGAGGTGAAAGAAACATCCTGACAGAGAAGAGCCAAGAGCCCATGCTGAGACAAACGCATTGTCTTAGAGAAGGCAGCTATAGCACAAACACATTTCTGCTCTCATGTGACTGAGAGTGGGGCGTGATGTTGGTGGAATTAAACATGCTTTTATGGATCTCAGTATGAAACCTCCTTTATAACAGTCTGTTAGTATACTGGCTGACAACACGAATGGCCTGTGCCTCAAAAGGATGCAAGAGTGATATCAAAACAATAGCGTTTCTTTACTGAAAACCTTTGTGCAGCATACGCGCCGTATGACATGAACACTTCTCATATTATCATACATACTCTGATAAGACAGTAAATACAAAGGTGAAGGGCTATGAACAATATCAGAGTTCACTGAACAGTATTATTTGCATATATCAGAGTTCAGCATAATCATGACAGATAAAACAATAAACTTGAAGGAGTGTTATTTTTTTTTTTCTTTTCAGAATACAAATAATTCCATTAACTAGAAGGAACAGTTCATGGTTTACTTTCAAGTGCTCCAAATTGTATCACTTTTTTTTCCATGGAAAATCTATGAGGAACAAAGGCAGCATTTCCCTTTGGTTTTTAATGTCCCTAATTAAAATTTAACTGACTGTGAAGTGATTACAGATGAGATTAGATCAAAACAAAGATTATGAATATATCTGTACAGTCATATAGCTTGTGTCTGTCTTAACCTTTTCTAAAGCCATCTTTACCAAATAATAAAACATATTGGGAGTGATAATGATTATAAACAACAAATTGAGCCAATTTACGTGGATGGATGGATGGATGGATGGATAGATAGATAGAACAGACATTTAAAAATTATTTAAATAATTACGCACTCACATTATTTAATAATTCAAAGTATGATTTGAGTGTTAAAGGTGCTAGACTGTTATGTAGTTGTGGTGTATTGTGGGTGTGTACTGTAGGGTGTGTTGTGTGATCATTTGCTGGGTGTGCATGTGATCACACTGGGTGTGTTGTGTGATCAGCACTGCTGGTGAAAACTGTTTTTTTTTGGCATCAGATTCACCTGTGAGAAACCATTGGCATTTTTAGACTAGTTATTTCTTTTATGTATCTCCACCGGCCTTGAGCTGATGCTTGTATCTCTACAGAGAGGTCATCTTGCTCTCTGCTGTTCTGTTCTGCCCTTTTGCATAGCAAAGCAACTAAGTAAAGGGTATAAACTTCAATGAGTAACACCAATAATTAAGGACTTGATGGTATAATTTTACCAAAGGACATTCATTACAAGTCTGTATACTAAACCTGCTGCACAGTTTTGTTTTTTTCAAGGAGTGTTCATACACATAAATGCTTGCACAAAGCAGCTAGGTTATACAATCTCTTTGCTCTGAGATTTTGTATATATATATATATATATATATTTATTTATTTTTTCAATATAGCATTCTGCTTAATGCCTCTGTATGACCAAAAACAGTAGTCTTTATTTGAAACATGTTCCTTTTCTAGTTTGATAAAGTCATTTTAAAATGTTTTGTAACATTTCAAAGATTATGTTAAGCACATAGTGTGTATAAATTGTAATAAATTGCAATTTGCCATCTCTTTAATATTCTGCAACTGCAAGTTCTTGGATAATTTCAGGCCTGGAATGATGCTACAAGTTTCATATAAAATTATTTATATTATTTATTTACTTTGTTGTTCGTTGTAGTTTGTTTGTTTGTTAATGAAAAAAGGGGAAAGTCAACTACAATAAAATATAAAGAAAAAGAGAACACATTATTTTTTGCTCATCTGTTTTGAAGAGCAATTAGTATCCCTATTCTGCAGTGCATTTATTTTGAGTGGTGTAGGTGCTTTTTGCTGAAATGATCAACAATAAAAAATGATAATGCAGAAAGAATATTTAGATTTGTTTTGCTTACTGTTCACAAAAGAAAAAAATGAAAACTATGAAATTTTTGCATAATGTACAAATAAATAAACAAATACAGTGTTTTTGAATGGTGTTTATCTTGCCTGTTTAAAATGTAGTTTCATGTGTTCGTTTATCAGCTTCTTTCACTCTTGCTTGTTTACAGTGAGCTGCATTAGGACATTGTTCCTAATGAGTCGAAGACACACCATTTCCCCTTTCTGAGAGCCCAGGGTACGTCCCCTCCCAACTAGAAGCTGGAAATGAGCGTTAATAGCTAAACATCTAAGTCTAAACATACCGCCCATTTTCATTTTCTCTATCAATATCCATCGCAGGAAGTTCTGGGCACAATCTATGTGGCGCCTTCAAGTCTGAGAACATTTTGTCCATATACCATATTTCCATCACGCCTTAAGAAATGTACAAGCGGAAGTATATGTTTTCTGTGTATGAGCTACCATTTTTCCGTCTTAATGAATGTTTTCTCAAAGACAGGGTCATCTTCATGTAGAGATGGGATTATTTGGGATGGGACTTCACCTGTTGCATTTTTCTGGAGGAAAGGAGCTCCCTGTCTGCTCCTAACCTGGTAATGATGGAGAGGAGGAGACGGCAGGGTTTGGCATTCCTCAGAGGACACGCTGCTCGTTAGAGCCTTCATTAAACACAGCTTAGTCTCCATTCTGATAGGGAGACCATCAGAGACAATTACACTCAAGCAGGCATTTATATTGCCATTAGCTCACCTGACTGAACACACTAGAACAGCAAATCTGCTTTTCTTCCATTCATCCTTTTTGTACTCTTTGTGAAAAGCATTTCAGGAAAGTAAATACAACAAAATAAAATTCAATAGAACTCAATTTGTATCATTTTTTTCAATATTCAATTTAATGTTCAATTCAATTACAAAAAAAGTAAGAAGAGACGATGCATGGGGCATTTTTTTATATTTTCATTCATAACTCAAAGACTATAAACTGAACAGCCTTGTTTTGATTTAAGTAACGTTTATACATATCTGGTCAAAAGTTTTTGAACGGTAAGATTTTTAATGTCTTTAAAGAAGTCTCTTTTGGTCACCAATTCTGCATTTATTTGATCCAAAGTACAGCAAAAGTAAATTTGTAAAATATTTTTACTATTTAAAATAACGTTTCTATTTATATATAATTTAACTATAATTTAACTAACTTTAATTGTTCTAACATTCTGATTTTGCTGTTCAAATAAACATTTCTTCTTATTATTTTTATGTAGAAAACTTTTTTTCAGCTTTCTTTGATGAATAGAAAGTTCAAAAGAACGGTATTTATCTGAATGGAAATCTTTTGTGACATTATAAATGCCTTTATTATCACTTTTGATCCATTAAAGCATCATTGCTAAATTAAAGTATTAGTTACTGTTTTTGAACGGTATAGTGTATAATGTTACAAAAGATTTTTACTTCAGGTAAATGCGGATCTTTGGAATTTTATTATCTTTCTGAAACTCCTGAAAAGATATACTCAACTGTTTTCAATACTGATGATAATAATAATAATAATAAATGTTTTTTGAACAGCAAATCAGCATATTAGAATGATATCTGAAGGGGTCATGTGACACTGAAGACTGGATTAATGATGCTGAAAATGTAGCTTTGTAATTACAGGAATAAATTACACTTTCAAATATAATTGAAATAGTAAAAAAATATTTTACAATATTACTGCTTTTGTATTTTAGATCAAATAAATGCAGGCTTGGTGAGCAGAAGGGAAAAAAACCCATTAAAAATCTTACTGTTCACAAATGTTTGACTAGTAGCTGTATTATTATAGACTTATGATAAATGAATAAAGCCTGACAACACTAACACTAAATAAAGTAATAAACGCTCTCAAGCAAGAACACGTTTTAAAGTAATCATTACTTAGAAAATTATATTGCTGAACGTTTTGAACTGTAAATGTTACAAGTTCTCCATATATTGCATAATAAAAATATATGCAAGTAAGCATCTTTTATTTCTTAATGAATCAGACAGTATTCTGGATTAGTATCAGCCGATTTCCAGGTGCTATTTACAAACAAAGATCTCCAAACAATGGCTGTTTCTCAAACGGAAGGCTGCATCCTAGAAAGGATGCATCCTTCCTCGTCCAGTCCTTCTGAGGCTTCAGTTTTACAGTCGCTAGCATAACACACTTATTATAATTACAATTTGAAGAATACTTCATATTAAAATCTTACCTGACTTTCTATTAATGCATTACATGCAATGACATCCATCTGTGGTCTTCCACTGATTAACACCATGCATAGTTTAGCATTATGTGATACATTTGCAACAAAAGAAAAGAAAACATCATTTATGGTCTGATGACGTGCCGGAGACTTGCCAGGATACATCCTTCCTATTGAGAAGTACTTTTGCAGGTGGCATTGAGTACTAGATATACAGCGCACCAAATAAAGAAGACCAAAATCTTACCTTTACACTTTTCTGTACTAGTTATAAATATATATATATATATATTAAAGCATACAATATATGTGATCCAAATTCCACAAAATGCCAAAACGAAACAAAAAAAAAAATTAAATAAAAAAATACTGTTGTCTGTTTTTCAATCCCTATATTTCTATTAAAGCAACTGAAAACGTATTGCTAACTTTTAGACTACTTAGATATTAAAGGATAAATGTATCCTAATAATGCTTTACCTGTTTCAAGAGTTTGATTGATGGATAAACTGAATCTTAAACATTTTCCAGAAGATAGTATCTAGAAGTGCTATTTTCCTGCTTTATCAACGTTAATAGGCATTACACAGCAAATGTACCTCAAACATACTCAGTGCGTTTTCTGGAACCGTCGATAGTTCTGATCTCCTGCCTTTGATTGTGATATAGCAGATGTGGTTCACTGTCTCTCGAGTCGGAGCAAGAGGCGAATAACAGCACGGCTGCCACAATGTCAAGAAGTCCTGCAGCCCAGCCGATGAACAGCGCGTCTCCGAACTCTGAACGTGGCACCACGTGAGGTACGGTCTCATCAAAGAACTTCATAACAATATCGTGAGCGAAGTAGGAGACGGGAAAGAGCACAAACAATCCAGCCATGAATAAAAGCACACCAGCCGTGATCTTCAAACCTCGCTTGGTCCTCCATCCCTCTTCACTCTTGCAGCAGTTGATCTGACTCATGGCAGGGATGGCGAGGAGAAGTCCAAGAAGACACGTGGCATCCGAAACGCACATGAGAACACGGGCCAGCATAAACTTGGGTTGGAGGCCTAAGATAGTATCATAGGGGCGACACTCCGTTCCAGCGACCTCCTGCATCACGCAAGCCTCCCAAAGCCCTTGTTCGTAGCTCTCCATGCCATTTAGTTCAGTGGCAAGTGACATCCATTGAGGCATGATGGTGGCCGCCAATGAACAAAACCAGCCGCCCATTCCGATCAGCATCCCAAGCAGTTCCAGAAACACCGTACATGGGTTTGTCATGGTTACCGCTCTCTGGGTCTGATGGCCCTCAGGTTTGGCTGGCACCTAAAGAACCTCCTCTTGATGAGAAGGAATGAGAGAGGAAAAGAGGAGAGAGCGAGAAGAACGGAGGTAACTCCTTGGATCCAGATACTGTAGAGTTCTGCTTGCAGGTTCTTCACAGTCCGTCGGTCTTCAGTAAGAGGCACTCATCATCTGAGCATAAGAGGTAAGGAAATTTGCACATGGGGAGAGAGGGCACTCAAACTTTAGGCCCTGCCCTCTAGGATCCTTTTTAGAGAGAGAGAGAGAGAGAGTTAGATTCTTTTTCTTCAGACCCTGGTCTCAGGAGGAGACTATAAGGCCACACGGGATGCCATTAAACAGTAGACAGGATGCCATTACATTGTGATTGTTGTCATTTTCAAGGGGCAAATTGTTGATTTTACTACGTCATTACAGTTTGTTTGTATCTTTTCATTTTCATTCGTTTGTTTCCCTGCTATCAGCAACAACGCTTGCCAAAGGGGCTGCCATGGCAAAAAGAGAAAGGAACATTTTTATTGTTTATTGGCCTTTTTTTTTTTTCAAGGAACGAATGTGAGAGAGATAAGCTCTGGTAAGTGGCTGGCAGTCTATTCTTTGACGCAAAGGAGAACACGCCAAATATGCGACATGTACCTAATCGGGGATCTTTGATGCCTACTGACTATAACTCCTCCATTGTTATTTTTTTAATTGGAGAAATAAAAATTTACAGTGTGGGCTATAAAGAAAAAACGTATCTGCCTTTTATTATATAATATAATATAATATAATATAATATAATATAATATAATATAATATAATATAATAAAATAAAATAAAATAAAATAAAATAAAATAAAATAAAATAAAATAAAATATACTTTACTTTACTTTACTTTACTTTACTTTACTTTACTTTACTTTACTTTACTTTACTTTAATTTAATTTAATTTAATTTAATTTAATTTAATTTAATTTAATTCCAAATTATACTATAAACAAAATGCTAGGGAGAAGTTAAAAATGAACAGGATTTTGAGAATTTGATATTTCACAAGTATAGAAAATTATTCATGTTATTGTCATGTTATTGACATTAAAATTGTTTTTGTTGCTAATTTCAAGATTTAAATTAAATTAGCAAGATTTTCAATGTAGCTTCAGATGCTGAAATAAATCTCCAACCTTTCTGAGTGCTGAGTGGAAGGTTAACAATTCGAAGGTTTAACAATATCACTTGAAAAATCATGTTAATCTGTGGTATCTAACAAAAAAACAAATAAATAAAAAAATCACATATTGTACAAATATATCAGTGCAATTAAACATTGTGCAAGAAAACATTGTCTTGGAGTCTCATATCATTACTTTTTTGCTATGCATAAAAATCAATGAAGTATTCAAGGAAAAAAACATTACCTGAAGTGTGAGGCTGTGCCATTTGGTTTGAGATCTGGCTTTTGCAGCGTGTGAAATTATGTTGAGACAGACTTACAGAATGCCACGTATTGCAGTAGGAGGTCAAAGAAGAAATCTGTGACGTGATATAGTGGCTCTCCACAAAACACATAATTGGCTCTCAACAAACACATAATTAACATGCACACACTTTTCAGACTTTGTCTGTTGATTACAGCTAATTATCAACATTTGCAGTCAGATGTGTGATTTTACTGAATTAAATGTAATAGTTTTAAATGTCAAAGAATAGTTCTCATTCCAAGCCTATGATCTTTAGCTGAATGCAAAAGTCCATAGTCACCCCATATGGTAAAAAAATGTATTTTGAAATATATTTCGAAATATACAAAAAATGGCCAAAACTATATGTGCTTAAATACATTTTAAAATATATTTATAACATATTTTGAAATGTATTTTAGCACATATATTCTTTGGCCGTTTTTTGTATATTTTGAAATAGATTTCAAAATAGATTTCAAAATACAAATTAAAAATATTTTAAATCATTCAAAAATGTATATTTTACCCCTCATATATTTCAATCTAAGAAAAACTCTTTATTTGATGTCTAAACATACATATAAATCAAGCAAGGAACATACATTTTATAAATTTATTTTCATATTCTATAACATACTTAAACATACTGAAACAAAAACACACACACACATATATACAGTACAGGCCAAAAGTTTGGACACACCTTCTCATTCAATGTGTTTACTTTATTTTCATTACCATTACATTGGTAGATTCTCACTGAAGTCATCAAAACTATGAATGAACACATGTGGAGTTATGTACTTAACAAAAAAGGTGAAATAACTGAAAACATCTTTTATATTCTAGTTTCTTCAAAATAGCCACCCTTTGCTTTGATTACTGCTTTGCACACTCTTGACATTCTCTCGATGAGCTTCAAGAGGTAGTCACCTGAAATGGTTTTCAATTCACAGGTGTGCCTTATCAGGGTTAATTAGTGGAATT
>JAUCMR010000118.1:11138979-11149345 GCA_032357425.1 Enteromius argenteus
CAGTGAGAATCTACCAATGTAAATGGTCATGAAAATAAAGAAAACACATTGAATGAGAAGGTGTGTCCAAACTTTTGTTACATGTGTGTATATATATATGTAAAAAAACATACTATATTTTTTTAAGTGTTTACGTAAACATTATTATTATTATTATTGCACTAAATACATTTTAAATAAAGGATACTTTGATATCCATATACATTCTACTATAAGGTTGGAAATGTATTATCTTCACCCAAAAATATATTTTGAAATGTATTTTGGTTTAAAAGAAATATATTTTCCATTTCAAAAATATATATTTTTTGAGCATCGCAAATACAACATATATTTAACATATATTTGAAACATATTTTGGCCAGAAAAAAATATTTTTTTTTACCGTATGGGACAATTCATTTAGGAAAAATAGTATACTAGAATCAGCATTCTACTAAACTTCTCCTTTTGCACTTCATAGAATAAACAAATTGATACTCGAAATGAAATGAGGGTGCAATCATTGTGACTGAATTGTCACTTTTTAAAGTGAATTATTCCTTTAAATGTCTGCTTGAGCTTGATAATGGTAGCATAATGTGTTAAAATAGAGAAATGCAAACGGATGAGGAGGAGTAGGCTGTAAGAAAGCAAAAGTTAGATTAACTTCATCCTACAGGAAATAGTGACATTAGGAATGGGAAAGGCATTTCTAATACATACATAGAAGTTTGATCTTTGGTGTCAGAAGCCTATTGCTAAAGGTTAGATCATCTTTCAAAAAAATACAATGTGGGGACTATTATTTATTTAATTATATCCTACTTATATATTATTATATCCTACTGCTTGAGCTCGATTATAAATGTTGAGATTATTTATGAAAACTAAAGAGAGCTGTAAAGTTACATCTGGTAATAAATGTATTTCAGTGTCTTATTGTCTTTTTCTCTATTTCTTATATTTTTCCAGAATATAATTCTGCAAACATTTAAATAGTTTTGACAAAATGTAGACTGAGCATGAAACTGCAGCATACACAAGCAAGTGTAGGCCTATCAGTTTGTAACTTTTTACTGTTTTCACAGAGTAGCTTAATGTGTTAAAATAGCACTGTGAGAAATGGAAACGGATGAGGAGGAGTAGGCTGCAGGAAAACTAAAGTTAGATTAACTTCATTCTACATGAAAATAGGGAAAATAGGAGTGGGCAAGGCATTTCTAATAAATACATAGAGGTTTGATCTTTATTGCTAAAGGTTAGATATTTGAAAAAAATACAATGTGGGGACTACAATTATTTATTTAATTATATCATATATAGAAAAAAGGAAATGTTTTAAAGTGTATATAACTAAGGTAAGCCAGTACAGTATAAAAATACAAGTTAAATTATTCATTCAGGGACAATACACAATAATAATAATCAATGTAAAATGTGGCAGATTCAGCCAGGGTTGCAAATGGCTAATTTACATCTGTAGTCCCAGTCAGGGCAGACTACTACATCTACAACTGTTCCTTCACGTAGGTAAAAACTGGAAGTTGCCAGCTCTAGATGGCGCTCTTATTCTAAAAATGAAACTAATTCGAGTAAGAAACGTTTTCGGTTCTGTGATAAGGTAAAAACGGTATTTTCACACTCCTGAGAAATATTTAGACAGAGAACGCAAAAGTTTTTAAACTTTTTTTTTTCTTAATAGGCCTTTATCCTAAACGAGACAGCGTTCTAACAAAATCTAAACAACCTTTAAATAAATCTAATTTTAATTAAAATGGATTTAAGAGTCCAATGAGATAATCGTTGCTTTGATAAATTGTATTCATGAATAATACTTAAAATGTACGTATGAGTATAAAAAAAAAAACTACATCCACTTCCATCAACAACGATCCCAAAATCATACGAGCGCCACTATTGGCTTACTTTCATATACGTAGGCATTTGGGGCGGTGCTTATGCAAATACGCCTCTCCCAATATGGACAGTGTGGAATGAAAGATGGTAGATAGAGTCAAACATGGAGGACCGACGCACAGAGTCATGAGAGCGCCGCAAAACTTTTTGGAAAAGGTGGATGCAGGACTGCCTGTGTCGATTTGACCCACGTTCGTTTCTCCGTCGTGAAGTTTTCTGTTTCCGAGAGTCGATGGGAGTTAAACATTTGTAATGCAGTAGAAAGTTGCGATATATTTGTTGTTGGAGCAAAGGCAGGGGGTCAGACCCCCTAGCGTCCCAGCAGCGCTATGCCGTGGGTGAGCAGCTGTAAGCGGAGAGAGAGCTCGGAGCTGCCGCTGCCCCCGGGCTGGGAGGAAGCCAGGGATTATGATGGCAGAGTTTTTTATATTGACCACAACACTCGACAAACTTCATGGATCGACCCCAGAGACAGGTAAAAGTGACCGGGAGAGGTGCTGCATGCTTTATTGGCTGAAGTTTGATGATTGTTTGGTTGTAGAGGGCGGGGGCTCAGATTGAAGTGATGATTAAGAAACGAGGGAAGTTGCACAGTTAGGAATGGAAGTGTTTTCATTCCACAGTCTAGAGCTGACACAGTGTAACATGGCTGGCTGGGTGTTTATTCTCTCTTTGGGGCTTGTCATGCCAATTTACTATCACATGAACTGTAACTAATATGTTATCTTTCTGGATTGCACATCAATAACTAACGTTACTCACCTGGGGGGAAAAAATCTTCTATGATGTGCCTTGTGATTTGTATGTAACAACCTTGTCGTTGATGTTGTCCCTGCTTGTGGATGGTATTAAACATGTCCCAAGTGTTTAAGAAGAGTATGCCAGCCGGGTGTTGATTTAACAGTTGAACACAAAAATGAATGCAGTAATCCATATGCAATATAATACCGTAAGAAAAAAAAACATGTAATAAGTAAGAGTGTATAAACACACATATCTAGAATGTATGTTTAACGATATATAGAATATTAATTTATGTTATAAATGTAATTTGTAAAAATGAATAACACTTCTCTTTACGTTAAGTGTAATCTCCTCTCAGATGCTGAGCTGTGAGACCAAAATTTATCCATGTAAAAGGTGGGGAATAACCATTATGACTGTATTAAGGTTTTGTGTTGTCTTATATGATATAGATTTGGTTACATTTAAATCCCCTGTTATCATTGTTGCACAGTTAAGGTACTTATGATTGTCAATCAGTTATAAAGGATACACACATGGGCATTTAACGCTGTGTGACCCACATAATTTCCCTCATTAGCCATGTTGGCTAAATCTAGATAGCTTGCAAGACAAATCTAACACAGGGCCTGGATAAAATGCTCTTTAAAACAAAAACAAAAGTCTTAGAAAAATTATAAAATGTGCAGTGGTCTCTTGGCAGTAAGCTTGAAACATTCAGAATTTAGAATATCAAGAGGGAACCTTAAGAGTATTTTTAAGAAATCCAGAAATGCAAAGCACGTTATTACTACTAGTTATTAAATGTATGCTCCCCCCATTCTTCTTTTTTTTTTTTAAAGTGGTCACATAATGTAAACAGTGTTTAAATGAAAGAGAGAATTGAACTGTAGTTCCAAGAGTTCCATGTGCAAATATGTATGGAATGCTAGTTGGGCCGCTGGGAAAGCAGTGTGGATGTGCTTTGTGAGGTCTGTATTTTCACCAGCAGAGAAACCAGCCTTTCAGCCTGACTCATTTAGACACAAGTTAACTAAAAGCCTTGTGTAAATTAAATAAAGGGGATTTGCTGCCTTTAGGGTGGTTGACATGGTTTCGTCTTAATTTGTATGGTCACTTGTGTCAAAACAATGAGCAAGCAGATCACCACCTCAAAGGCAGTCATTGTATGACTCTCATTTTATGGTGTCATTGTGCTGAGAAATTTTCATTAGGATTGCATTTTCAACACTAATGTCTGCGTATTTTTATAATAGTAATAAAATACTTTTTTGCAGTCTTTTGAGTAAAACATGATTTTAACATCTTTAATGAGTACTTTTTTTGTTGTTGTTGTAAGCATTTAAGGGATAGTCCACCCCAAAACAAATTGCATCATCATTTACTCACCCTCAAGTTGTTCTAATGCTGTAAAAGAAGAAATTTTTAAGAATGTGGTTAACCAAAAAGTTGGTGGTCCCCACTGACGTCCATAGTGTGGGAAAAATACCATGGAAGTCAATGGGGACCAGATACTGTTTGGTTAGCCACGTATTTTAAAATATCTTCTTTTGTGTTCAGCAAGAGAAACGTATATAGGTTTGGAACAACTTGAGGGTGAGTAAATGATGACAGTTTTTTTTTTTTGGGTGAACCAACCCTTTAACATCACACTGCTGTCTTAGTCACGCTGCAACATCCCACACAAGTTGAAAGTCTTTCACTTTTGCGTTACTGCTCTTGTGTTACTTTCATATTTCATTTTCACTCAAAAGCATTTTTTATTCCACTTTTCCTCTCGTTTTCACTTGACATGAATCTAGATAAGAAAAACCTGATCTGCTTGAAGGCCCCCCTCTACAAAGTCATGTGACATGCTTTTGTAATGTGAAGCTGATTAGAGTCTGAGAAATCTTATATTTTCATGTCAGGAGAGCGGTATGGAGTTATCCAGTTGATGTTGAGGTGGACGTGTAAGGACAACACGTTGAACTGGGGCGCTCATGTGGGCGACATGAGTAAAAGTCGGTCTCATGACATTCTCTCCCTTTTTCCTCTCTCTCTCTTTTGCTCCTCGTTTTCTGTCGCCAAGTCAAAATAGTTGAAAATAATACAAGAAGTGTATCCACGGTGGAATTTGTGAATCAAGCATTAGTTATTAATACACTATATTATTATTTTATTAATGCTTCTGATTGTGCCCTGATTTTGCTTTTATTTGGTCTGTCTGTACCTAAACTTAATTTTGTAGTTTTACAGTGGTTAATTTTAGCATAGTGGTGTTATATTCATAATGAAGTTATATTTATATTATAATATACTGTTGTCATATTTAAGTCTTTATTATTAAATGTATCTCAAGTCTCATCTCTCATTGTTGTTCTCCCAAAACAATTCATACATATTTTGTTCTTTGTAACCTTCTTTGTTAATTAAAATATTATTTTGATTATTTTATTTTACCAAAAAGTGCAAGTGCTGACCATTTTTACTATTGTCTCATCAAAAATTGACAGTAAAGACAGAACTTATTTCAAGTTGAGATGGAGATGCAAATTAAAAAAAATGAACATTGTGGAAAATTAATTATCATCATATTATATTGGGCTAATTTACAGAAAATATTCTATTATATTATAATATAATAATAATAAAAGAGAAACAGAGTTGATCAGATCTTGATTTCTATTCTTTTTAAAGTACAGTCATTTCTTAAAGGAATATTTCACCCAAAAATGAAAATTACCCCATATTTTACTCACCCTGAAGCTATCCTAGGTGTATACGACTTTCTTTTTTCAGGCAAACACAGTCTTTTAAAAATTTATCCTGGCTCTTCCAAGCTTGATAATGCGGGTGGATAGTTTCCATTATTTTGAAGCTCCATAAATTGGATATATCCACAAGTACTGAGAAGTAAAACTAACCTATACACCTTCGGGGTGTTATGACATGTCCTCTGAAGCAGATCAATGTGTTTTTGTAACAAAAATGTTTCTAGTTTAAAATTCTAATGTAAATATGCATCAGAAGTCAGCCAAGAAGGTGGAACTCGGTGCTCTAGCAGGTGGCAGTAATGCACTTTAAAGCTGTATGCCAACCGCCATTAAAATACAAAGGAGGAGGAACTCGGCACTCAGTCAGTCAGTTATTTATGTTATAGGCTAATTTTAAAACTAGAAATATTTTTGTTACAAAAACACATTGATCTGCTTCAGAGGACATGTGATAACACCCCGAAGGTGTATAGGTTAGTTTTACTTCTCAGTACTTGCGAATAAATAATTGCAGTTATCCACCTGCGTTACCAAGCCTGGAAGAGCCAGGATAAATTTTTTAAAAACTCAGACTGTGTTTGGCTTAAAAAAAAGGTCATATATACCTAGGATGCCTTCGGGGTGAGTAAAATATGGGGTAATTAATTTTTTTTGGGTGAACTATTCCTTTAAGGGCAGACAAGGCCATAGAGCATTAGAGCAGAATATAATTAACTAGAAAAATTCTATAGTCTAATCCATAATTTTTGAAGCTTCAGCTTTGATTCAACATGCATTTATAGACATTTAATGTAATTTTTAGGGGTGTCCCTGACTAAGGATTTTCACAGTCGACTGAGCTGCGCACACTGAAGATGATCAGTAGAATGAAGCATGATAGCAGGATTTTAGTCAGTCGGATTTCATTTATCTCATATAGAATGTGCTTCATTATTTGTACAACATAATGTTAATATTACGATTTGTTGGCTATCTGCACAAAATGCCCCGAATGCAGAAGTGAACGTGTCTGTGCGGCTCTGAATGAACTCCTTTTGTGGAGTTGTGCAAAAATGTGCAGAAACACGACAGCTAAACTCTAAAAAATTCCCAGCTTTTATTATAATAGTGTTCTCATAATGTTATGCATATAACAGTCATAGTTATTACTATTTGGCATTGTTTGTCCTGCTCGTGCTATGCGCGGAAGAGATAAGGGCTGTACTGCAGCGTAACTCAAACAAATTCATCTTATACGAAATAAATAATATACACCATATATATAATATATAAACTAGCTGAAATGTTTTGAAATCACTTGTACCCTACCTGATTGAAAAAATCCAGTCTTTCACTCTGCCTCAAATGCAGCTCTGTCGGTCATGGATTATGAAAAATGCAGCTAAACTTAAATCCATAGGGGTGGATTTATTCACGCAGGTTAAAATATTTATTTAAAGCTTCTTTCTTTTCAGATTCTTATTTAAAGCATTATTTTAATAGGCTGTATATTAACTTATTGGGAGAAAACTTGTAGTTCTATGTGAAATCAGACATTGAGCACCCCCATATAGCCAAATGGTATGATCATAACATCCTGTGAATATTCGACTGAGACATTGGGAGTCAAATCAGGCTCCTCCTATCGAAGCATCAAATCGTTGACTATTCGAGGACACCCCTACTAATTTTTACAATGTTTTTCATTGTTTATCTGAGGTAATGCATCAGGGCATTATTCTACCTCAAAAATAAAATTATAATTAATATAATAATACAAAACAATTGTTCATTGAGTTTATGTTCAAAAAGATAAAACATTCAGAGGAAATAAAGCTGATCACGGACATGATGTTTTACACCACCGCCTTGTTTGAGCATCAACTGTGCACCGATGAACAAGAGTTTGAGGTTTTCAGGCACAGTGACGGCTTGTAGTGAAAATTGGAATGAGTGTGTGAATTCACTGCTCAGTTACCTGGGAAACCGCTGGAGGTCCTCTGTGAAACAGGGCCTTCTTCCAGCACCTGCCCTACGCTTCCTAACAGCATGTTACCATTTAGTTACTTTTTTGTTATGTAGTTATATTGAAAGCCAAAAGAGAACACAGAAGATGTAAACCCTTTTTCTGCCTGTTTATGTGGTGATTTTTGTGGTAAGCGCTGATTTAGAATGTATCAGTAAAGTTTTTATCATTCTCAGGTGGGCGTGACTTCCATTGAAAAAGAGTGTAAAATTATTCTGTGGTATTGCGTTTCTGTCACGGCTTGAAAATGTCACATGACTGCAATTCAAGCGGCAAACCTCGAAGCACTGGATGTGCAAAAAAGAAGTCTACATTTTTTCCGAATTCATGCCTGATGTTCTTTTGAGAACATTATCTTTAATGTTTTTGGTATTGTTTGTCTTGCTGTAGTTTACAAGAGAGTCTTTCTGGCAGGAAGGGCGCTTCACCTCGGCAAAACAATAGTCGGGTAAACCGCAAATATCGCCTGCGTCCATTGTCCGTATGGACTGTCCGCTGTGTGGTTTCCTAAGGTGACTCCCTAAAAGTCGGATCTCCTTCGTCCACTTGCTCCAGTGGAGTTTCTGTGGGGAGGCTTTTGTGACTCTGGAATGAGTGCAATGTCAGGCATGCTTACACTAATGCCTGAGGGACTCTGCCCGTGATCGGCCCCAGACAAAGCTGCCCAATGGAGGCAGCAGTTCCCACGTGTCTTTCCTCCCTCCATCCCCAGCGGCTCTCCTTTTATTCTTTACAGGCTCTGTTATGCAATGGCCGAAGCCAGGCCTGCCGCTTGGCAAAGGGAAGCCTTTATACGTGGTCACAAAGCACACCAAATTCAATTATTCTGGAAAGTGGAAGCCGTGTTGCCAGCGCCAAAAGGTTATTCACATGAGCACAAACCCCTCAGTGCTATTTTGCTTCCCTTGGTGTTTTCATTATGTCGGTTAAGGGAGGGCAAGTTTTTATTTGTTAAAAGTGGGTTGGTGAACATGGCTTTTGTTTTATGCGAAGTGTGTTTGTTTGGAAGGATTCTTTACTGATTTGACAACAGTTTGTGTTTGCTCCATTTGTTGTCACAGGTTTGATTATTATGAGATATTTTAATCACATTCTTGTAATGGAATAAGTATCAAGCATGTTTTTTTTTGTCTACACTTAGCCTACAGAATTAGGTTCAGTTTGAATGGTGTAGTCCTAATTTAAAGTAGCGCTCAATCCTGCTTTGCACAGATTAGTGCAAACGGACAGTATCAGCAGTTTTTTGCATGCCAGGTCAGTGACTCTTCTGTGTATTAAGAGAAATTGCTTTCATTTCATGTTATATTTCAGGTGCAAAATAACTGGATATTTTACATAAACTACTGTTACTGACAGTAAAATGTTGTTGTTTTTTTAAAGGTGTTTCCTATGCTCACCAAAAACAGTAAAACTGAGGAAATATATGTATTTCTATATTTTTATTAGCGCTGTCAAATGATTAATTTTAATTAAATAATAAAGATGCAACAAGTTTTTCACACCTGGATTTGGGGATCCTCTGCCATTCCTCTGCAGATCCTCTCCAGTTCTGTCAGGTTGGATGGTTAACGTTGGTGGACAGCCATGAGCATCTCTGGAGAGACCTAAACAATTAGGTTTAAGTCAGAGCTCTGGCTGGGCCATTCAAGAACAGTCAGGGAGTTGTTGTGAAGCCACTCCTTCATTATTTTAGCTATGTGCTTAGGGTCATTGTTTTGTTGGAAGGTAAACCTTCGGCCCAGTCTGAGGTCCTGAGCGCTCTGGAGAAAGTTTTGGTCCAGGATATCCCTGTACTTGGCCGCATTCATCTTTCCCTCGATTGCAGCCAGTCGTCCTGTCCCTGCAGCTGAAAAACACCCCAACAGCATGATGCTGCCACCACCATGCTTCACTGTTGGGACTGTATTGGACAGGTGAGCCTGGTTTTCTCCACACATACCGCTTAGAATTGAAGCCGCCTTTCCACTGCACACAACGAACGACAAGAGTCAGACCAGAAGTCATTTATTTCCAATGGAGAGTAGTGCGGGGGCTGCGTGGAGTTCCGATCATATGCATATGTGGAAATTTCGGATCCGATTCCAGCTGCGGATGCGTTAAAATATTTGAATACGGCTAGACTGTATGCGACCACCCGACTGGATGTGACGTATTTCAGTGATGTCCAATCAGGTCTGTGTGCGTGAGTTGAGAATTATTAATACCTTTTTTGTTAAGCTTTATAAAAAAACTTACTGCTTAAAAAAAAACATTATTATTATTCATAAACAAGTAATAAATTATTATTTTAATATTTATGTTGTTGTTTAATGCTGTTTCCGTGTTCCCTCCAAACGTATTGGCGGTCTGTGCGTTTCTGTTATTTGTTATTTTATATTATTATTTTTAGTTTTTTATAATTGTCTTAATACAATAACCTAAATATTTTAAAATACGGAATAATACAACTGCATGTAAATATAGGCTAGATGCTAATCATGGGTTTGCATAGATAGCTACAGCACATTTTGAAAACAAAACACACCTGACAGACCGACGATCTCAGCCACTCGCTTCCATGCTTCATTTTTTCTGCTAACATCCCTGTATGATTCTAGAGATGTATCATATATAATTGGATTTTCCGAGACAGCAAGAATGGGCTTCTCTCCCATTTTGACGCGTACGACCGGAAAATTTTGTGCGACTGCCACTAGGGGGCGAATTCCGACAGTCGTGTCTGAAAGTCGTGTGCAGAGGAAAGGCGGCTTAAGGCCAAAAAGTTCTATCTTGGTCTCATTAAACCAGAGAATCTTATTTCTCACCATCTTGGAGTCCTTCAGGGTTTTTTTTATAGCAAAATCTATGCAGGCTTTCATGTGTCTTGCACTGAGTAGATGCTTCCGTCGGGCCACTCTGCCATAAAGCCCTGACTGGTGGAGGGCTGCAGTGATGGTTGACTTTCTACAACTTTCTCCCATCT
>JAUCMR010000118.1:11157279-11236100 GCA_032357425.1 Enteromius argenteus
GGCAACAACCCAGCAGCAGGACCGCTACCTCCGCCTTTGTGCAAGGAGGAACAGGAGGAGCACTGCCAGAGCCCTGCTCAAATGGTCAGAAACAGACTCCATGAGGGTGGTATGAGGGCCCGACGTCCACAGATGGGGGTTGTGCTTAAAGCCCAGCACCGTGCAGGACGTTTGACATTGGACAGAGAACACCAAGATTGGCAAATTCGCCACTGGCACCCTGCTCTCTTCACAGATGAAAGCAAGTTCACACTGAGCACATGTGACAGACGTGACCGAGTCTGGAGATGCCGTGGACAACGTTCTGCTACCTGCAACATCCTCCAGCATGACCGGTTTGGCAGTGGGTCGGTAATGGTGTGGGGTGGCATTTCTTTGGAGGGCCTGCACAGCCCTCCATGTGCTCGCCAGAGGTAGCCTGACTGCCATTAGGTATCGAGATGAGATCCTCAGGCCCCTTGTGAGACCATATGCCGGTGCGGTTGGCCTTCGGTTCCTCCTAATGCAAGACAATGCTAGACCTCATGTTGCTGGAGTGTGTCAGCAGTTCCTTTAAGACGAAGGCATTGATGCTATGGACTGGCCCGCCCGTTCCCCAGACCTGAATCAAACTGAGCACATCTGGGACACCATGTCTCATTCCATCCACCAATGCCATGTTGCACCACAGACTGTCCAGGAGTTGGCAGATGCTTTAGTCCAGGTCTGGGAGGAGATCCCCCAGGAACCATCAGGGAGGTCATAGAGGCACGTGAAAGCCACACACACTACTTAGCCTCATTTTGACTTGTTTTAAGGACATTACATCAAAGTTGGATGAGCCTGTAGTGTGTTCTTCCACTTCAATTTTGAGTGTGACTCCAAATCCAGACCTCCATGGGTTAATCAATTTGATTTCCATTGATAATTTTTGTGTGATTTTGTTGTCAGCACATTCAGCTATGTAAAGAACAAAGTATTTTAATAAGAATATTTCATTCATTCAGATCTAGGATGTTGTTTTAGTGTTCCCTTTATTTTTTTGAGCAGTGTATATACATGCATACATACTGAAATATAAAAGTATTAAATAAAAAAAAGTTGGGGCTGAATGGAGTGTGTTGCATGAATGTCGTTTGTAGAGAAGTCCAAAACCTGTTGGCAGACTAGTAGCATAACTGTACCTTTGATTAAATGGCACAATGTCTGGTCCACATCTCAGCTTTTTGACAGATGTTGACAGAACATATAGATTTTTTTTTACTATGCTTTATTAGCATGCTGACAGCATATTCATGTGGGTATCTATGGCCATTCGTGTCATAATGTTCGTGCAAAAAATTTGAATAACATAAATCATGTTTTGACAATTTCGCCTCCTCTTTTTGGTCTAAAGATTGCATTGAAATCACAGGGATTGCATCACTATAGTGACATCATTAGGATTTTGAGATGATTGCTAAGTAATTCCACCTTTGTGCTGAAAAGCTCTCAGCTGAACACTTGGATCCTTGATTTTGGACGATTGTCAACTTGTCATTCTTTTTTCTTCGTCTTGCAGTGAAATTCATAGAGGTGTAATACAAATGTATTTTTTTGGTTGTTGGATTGTTTGTTTGTTTATTTTAGTCCAGTTTGCAAGGCATAACCATAGGACGCTTGTTATGTGCTAAACTGCTTTAAAATAGAGGAAAGCTGTTAACGTCACTAATTGTGGTGGTGTGTCAAAAATCTGTTAATGATGGTAATTTTGAAGGGTCATGGTATCTCAACATTCCGCATTGGTCCCCTCCTCTCATATTTCACGTGCCTCCACCACAGCACACAGATTTTATGTAAGTCTACACAGCCAGCCTGTAATATATCTCAAACTGTCAAAATGTTTTTAAAGTGAAGAACATTTACTTGATTAAATGTCTTGATTTGCAATAACTGAGGCCATTTTTGTGAGGCTCCTACGGGAAATGAACAACGTCAGAACATTCAGAAAGACTAATGCACAAGAAATTACAGATTTAAATCCAATTGAAGTCTGACAATTATTAATGTGGATATATTGTAAAAGATTTTGGAATTAAGGGCTTATTTTACTAACTGTTTGCAGGTTCCAAAGCTTCCCTGGAATTCTTTTCATAACCCTGCTGTTATCTGACACAGACGAAGAAAAGGGTCAAAGCACACAGACGGTCCTACTGCGCACCTCAGGGCAAACAGGGGTTAAGTGTTTAGCTCAAGGGCACAGTGACAGGGATGTGAACCTGGAATCCTCCTGTGCTTTAAAGCCCTTCCCAACATGCCACCAAGCAATAAGGGAAAATGTGATGGAAAAAAGCAGTAAAGTTCTTTGATTGAAAACTGACGCAGAAGCTCTAACACCACAGAAAGGAAAGTTAAAATCCTCCAGGAAATGTTTAGATACGCTAGGCATTATTCATCTCTAATAAATTCAGCCTGACCATGTTACCCAACCAACCATTATTAAACTTTTATTTGTTTAACAGTACTAAATAGCATGGTACAGTACATGAGCATAGTGATCTTTCAGTACTATTTAGGGCCCTTTGAAATCTGTTTTATTTTTTCCAAATTATTTTTCTTCTCTATTTTCCAATTCTTTCTTTTACATTTACATACTATTAAACTCTGTAATCGAAAAGCAAAGCGTCTAATTAATTGAAACTTCTATAAAATGTATTAAGAAAATAAAATTTAATTCATTGTTAGCAACTTAATTATTTAAAAAAACATTTATTTTTTACAATGATAGAACCATATGCAATGTTATTTTAATTAGTTTTTTTCTGGATTTATTCCCAAAAATGAGAATTCTGTCATTAATTACTCACCCTCATGTTGTTCCAAACCAGTAAGGGCTTTATTCATATTCTGAACATAAATTAAGATATTTCTGATGGTATATGGCAGATCTCTGACCCTCCATAGACATCAAGAATATTACCACGATCAACACAAAGAAACGTATCAAGGACATTGTTAAAATAGTCCATGCAACATCACTTGTTTTAACTATAATTGTACCAAGGAACGAGAATATTTGTAGATGCCTTTGTACGCAAAGAAAACAATAATAACATGATTTATTCAGCAATTCTTCTCCCTGAGTTACCGTCTTCCGCCATTTTGGAGAGTACCCCAGAACATAATCACATAAGAATGAAGGTCTTACTGGTTTAGAACGACATAAGTAATGACAGAATGTTTATTCTTGAGTGAACTATCCCTTTAATACAAATTGAACACTAAAACACATATGCGGGTGTCTGATCTGGCTGAGTTTCAAAACTAACCTAATATTTTAGTGTCCTTATTTAGGGCTAGAGATTAATTGAGTGAGATATCTGAAGAAAGTGATTTGTTTTAGAGCTTTTTATTGATGTGGTTCATTAAAAGTGTGAAAAGTGATTTGTGCAGTATCCAGTGTCCTGGTAGTGTTTGTGGGCCGTAGGGCAGGCCTGCTTTCTGCTGTGTGGAATGTGTTTATGGGCCGTCTCTTCCTGCAGTTCCTATATTACACACATTTTTGACCTGGGGTGAGGAGATCAGTAGCTGTTGACTGACTGAGCACACATTCATTAGCGATCTCAAAGAATGCTGCAGATTCTTCAAATGTCTGCATAGCTCAATGCAAGGTTTTTTTTTACAAAATAGTTATTCTTTTTTTTTTAATGCATGCTTTTAGAGACCCAGAAATACACGAGGTATATCACACAATGTTGTGAAAAACAGTGAAAGCATCTTTGTTATTATAACGCCCCAATATGTTGTTTTTTTGTCACTGGCCTGTTAAGGACAAAATATTCCTGTACAGCGTGGATTTTAGGTGTTTTCAACTCATATTCATTCTCCTCTATTCCTGTAGGATTACCAAGCCCCTGACCTTTGCTGACTGTGTGGGGGATGAGCTTCCTCTTGGCTGGGAGGTGGTGTATGACCAGCAGGTGGGCGTCTACTACATCGACCACATCAATAGTAAGTTCAGAATTCTGTTTTTGTTTTTAAGTGTCATATTTTATGCATCAGGCCCATCTGGTCAGATCTGTTTAACTAGAACTGTCAATAATTTGAATTATTTACATAGTTTGCTGATTAGTTGAACAGCTAGCAAAAAACCACCTAAAACTATATTTGCTGAGAAAATCACATCAAGCAGAAGTTGATTAAAAACATTCAAAAGAATTTGCCTTTTCAGTATTTGTGAGCTTTAGAATTTGTCATGCATGTGTGTATGTATGTATGTATGTAGGTATGTATGTGTGTATTTATTTTATTTCAAAACTTTTCATACAAAAATAATAATAATGCAAGTGCATTATTTAAGACACTACTATGATGCAACATGTATAACCATGGTACAGTGTCCAAAAACTGTATTAGTACTATGGTACTTTTTCTGTCTGTTGTTCCTTCTAACATTCTGTCTTTCTCTTTCATTCTGTCTGTTGTTCTGTGTCTCTCATTTTGCCTGTCTTCCTCTCTATGTGTCTGCCAATCGTTTTAAGTGTCTGTTTTATCTGTCCATCATTCTGTCTGTCTGTGTCTATTGTTGTGTCTGTCATTCTATCGTTCTGTCATTCTGTATATCTGATCCTTCTGTCCATCGTTCTATGTCTTCCTATCATTCTGTCTATCATTCTTTCTGTTGTTCTTTATATCATTGTCTATCAATGTAATTTACCATTTATATTAATATTTATGCTGGACAATGATTAATCATGATTAATGTGCATCCAAAATAAAGGTTTTTGTGTACAAAATATGTGTGTGTACTGTGTATATTTATTTTGTAAATATAAATACACACGCGTACATGCATGTATATATTTAAGAAAAATGTTACGTTAATATATTAAATATATTTATATATTATATAGATTATATGAATATAAAAGTATACATGTAAATGCATGTAAATATTTTCAGAATATATAATACATTTGTCAGCATCAAAAGAAATTCACAAAAGTGATTTTATGTCCATAGAAAGCACATGGAATCTAAGTGTCTGTCTAATTTTAAGGTTTCAAACTAGTTTTTGGAGAATAAAATGTCAATTGTTTTTTTAAATAATGTTACATTGTCATGTAGTGTAACACAAAAATTAAATTCAACAACAGGCTTATTCTGACTTGTACATATTAAAATATATAAAAGAATAAGGATATATGCCTGACAAGCTTGTTACACTGAATGGCATTTTAGTGAGTAAATTTAGTAAAGAAAAATGTTTGATATTTATTTTTGGCTCAAAAAACAAAATTGCAATTAATGTAAATAGAAAACTTTTTCTTTCTTCTTTTTTTTTAACAACAACAATTAAAGCAGTATTACACTTATTGTTTTTATGGTGAAACCCTTTTTCAACTTTGACCCACACATAAATAAAAACTTTTATTTTGGATGCAATTAATCACGATTAATCGTTGCCCAGCACTAATTAATATCATTCTATCTAGTGAGTTGTGTAATTAAAATAGTTCAGATTTGGTTGATTTATCTGCATTAAGTTACTATCTTTGTTGACATATAAGGAATTTGTGAATGTTCTTTATGGTTATTAAATGCTTTATTTTGGACTTTTATGAGTGATGGTTTTATGTTGCTCTCCACCAGAGACGACCCAGATAGAGAACCCTCGCACACAATGGCGTCAGGAGCAAGAGCGCATGTTAAAAGAGTACCTGGTGGTGGCACAGGAGGCTCTCAATGCCAAGAAAGAGATGTATCAGATCAAACAGCAAAGACTTGAGCTGGCTCAGCAAGAGATGCAGCTCTTCAACCAGCTCACTCAGGATGACAACCGTTCCATCACCAGCTGTGAGACATGCATCACACGATTCAAATCTCACTTTAATCACACCGCTGCTCACATCACACACAGACTGCTGATTCAGCCATCTAACACTGCGCCAGTCTATTAGTCATATTGTGTGAGGTTTCAATGAAGTCATTCTTACTCTAGGCTTACTTCAGTGTCACTCATTGGCTACAATCTGTTTCTTTCCTCACTCATACTTCCATGGCGTCCTCCCTTCCTCCTCCAGTTCAGTTCACCCCTCCTTTTCCCTTCACCTTCCCCTCCCTTTCCTGTCACCATTCATCAGTTTTGCTCTTACTTCCTGTTTCTCACTAAAACATTTCTGCCCATTTATTCATACTCATCACTTATAGTCAAATTTACATGGTTTTGCCTAGCAAAAGTTTTAAATATGAAATATTATGGGTGTTATTATTAACGATATATCATTTAATATTTATTAAGTAATTAAAAGGAATAGTTCAACCAAATTTTGTTAATTCATTTACTGTCATGTAATTCCAAATCGGTGAGTTACTTTTATCTGCTTAACACAAAAAAATCTATATATTTTAAATAGTAGTAATAGTAATAAAAAAATATTTAAAGGCAGAGTAAGTGATTTTTCAAAAATGTTTTAGAGTAGCCAAACAAACTTGTAGCCAATCCGCAGTAAGGGGCGTGTCTACTAATGATGTGGAGGAGGGTGCTTTCAGTGAACAGCTGAGCCGAGCGACAGAAAGATAAAAAACAAAAGAGCAAAATGTCTGCAGAACGATAAGGCAAGAAGTAGGACCCGTGTAAATATCGTATCAGCTTTCCAGCACTAGAGAAGCCGCTCGCTTCCGGAGTACTCAGCATCACTGATTATAATGACTTCTATAGTATTTTGTCATGCAGCTCGTGTCCTGTGTAGACCATAGACATGTCTTTCAGTGATTATGGTGAATGACATTAAGTAAGGCCGCTACAATATGGCAGACGGCTTACGTATCAAGGTGTAACATTGGTTCTGCTTTGTTTCACAGAGCTAATCGTTGCCTGGGTTGCAATGGCTACATATGTGTGGGGTGGAGCTATAAAAATAGGGGCGAGACCCTTTAGGGGTAGGTTTGTTTTGGTGATTTCAAATATCAACATTGGCTTCCAGAAATCGCTTACCCTGCCTTTAAATTGCTAACGTCACCAGTTTGGTTACACGAGGGTGAGGAAATTAATATTAAGACTAATATTATTAAGGTTATTAAGAAGCAGTTTTTGTAACATTTGTAAAGAAAAATTGAATAAAAAACTACTGTATGTCAAACTGCTGAAAAGTTTTTATTCTTTTAATGTGGTTTTATTATTGTTTCGTTTACATTTTTTACTCTGTGCTCACCAAAAAACATCAGAATGAATTTAAATTCAAACATGGACATTAATTAATTATATGTTAATTAAAATATCTGTGTTTTTAGTTACTACAAATTTGTCTTAAATGCATAATATGACCCTAATCAAATAAAAACAAAAATCACCTCCAGCTTATTTGATATTTCTCTTTTTCCACTTTTTTTCTTCTTTTTCATATCTTGCTTTACCAAAAAAGTTCTGTAGCTAAACATTTTTTGTATCAGTTCTAAAAGACGTGTAACATAATATTTACATATACGTCAAAGGAAAAACATGTTCTTTCTGCTAAAACCCTTTATCCATGAAGCACATTTTATTAGATTGTGCTGGTTTTAACTCTGTGAGAGAACTTTTTTATTCAGTTAAATCTCTTGAAGAGATTTTTAACAGAGTTAAATACTGTTTTAGAGGTTTTAGCAAAAATAAACAGAAGCTGGCATGGCTGTAAAAGCGTCAGATAATAAAACAAATACACTAATAAAATATGGTATAACCGTGGTACTGCTTGGCAGATGTACTGATTTGTACTGAGATATGTATAGTTCTGAATGGTTTGGATTATATGACTTTTACATGCACTGGCACCAGCATAATGTGATTGTGGCTTTTTGACTGATTTTTTTCTCTCATAGCTCACTCTGGTTCCTCTTCAAATGCAAAATATGACCCTGACCAAATCAAAGCGGAAATCGCCTGTAGGCGTGAGCGGGTAGGTCATTATCCTCAGAGAACAATGCCTCATACGTCAGGACCAAGGGGGGAGGCAGGGGCCCCTCATGTGCTGGGTTGATTGTGTGTTTGTATGTGTGTGTCGAGGGGAGGTGTGTACATTTAGGAAGAAGAGGCCTAGGTTTGGGTTCACTGCAGTGTTTCTCTTGGGCAGAGCTTGTTAGGCCTCTTTGAATTAGTGCAGTACTACAGGAAGAGTCATTGTGTCAAAAAGCTGAAGGCCTGTGGATGATAAATACTACCTCTAAATCTTGACTAAATCTGTCGTATTAAAGGAATAGTTCACATAGTTATAAGAATTCAATAATTTTCTAATGTCTTGTCATTCCAAACCCAAACCATATTATTTGTTTTTCATTGGAACACAGAAGGAGAAATTGAGAAGAGTATTTACACAGCTAGTTCTAATTCATAGTGGCACTGCTTCAAGTTTTATTCTCGCATTTCATTCTGTTCCATACTCAAAGCCGTCGTATGGCTTCAGAAGAAATACACTACTGTTCACTACTGTGTTATTATTCCTGCATCATTCCTGCAGTCTTCCGTGTCACATGATCCTTAACAAATCATTGATATGCTGATTTGGTGCTCAAGAAACATTTCTTGTGTTTCTTGTGTTGCGATACTTTCCAAAATGTCAGAAGATGTATAGATATATGATGTTTTTTTGTTTTTTTGCATTAAAAAAATATTCTCATAGCATCGCAAAACTGAAGTTGATCCACTGATGTCACATGGACTGTTTTACTGATGTTTTTACTGTGTTTCTGGATCTGGGATCATTTCAGTTGTATTGCTGTCTATGGAGGGTCAGATGTCTCTCTGATATCATCAAAAATATCTTAATTTGTGTTCAGAAGATGAACGAAGGTTTTACAAGTTTAGAACGACATTAATGAAAGAATTTTCATTTTGGGGTGAACTATACCTTTTTATGTCTTTTAAAAATGAAAACTTTTAAATGATGTTGTCTATAAGGGGAAAAAAGTTCCACCAGTCATAGACTAATTTCACAATCTGTTTTTGGACTTTTTTGGATTTTGACAAGCAATTATTAAGTCATTATAAGATTTTGTTTTCTTCTTTTTTTCTTCTTTTTATTGTTTATTGTTGGTTGTTATGTTGGTTTAGCCTGACAAAATTATATTATATATGATAACAGAATTAGATTTTTAAAAAAAAAACATTTTTATCATAACTGATCAAAGTGTGTAAAAGAATTTATAATTTTTTTTTTACATTTTTATATTTGAACTAAATTATATAATATTTGGTCAATTGTAGCCTGTTACCTACATATCTGATGGTTTTTGCTTTATATTGAATGACCCTACATTCCACCGTTGTGGTTTTGGGAGGGCTGTGTATGTGTTCAAGGTCAAGGTCTTTTTAATTTCCTGTATGTGTTGGGCGGGTCGGGAACGATTATACATGTCTCTGCTGATGACTCAACCTTTTTCTTTCTTTCATTTTTTATTTTTTTGTGGTTGCTCTGAAGGGAATCCCACTGTGTGTTTTGATGTGTATTGACCGAGTGTCTCTTGTGTCCACAGCTCTCCAGACTCAAACAGGAACTGGCCCAGATGAGACAGGAGCTGCAGTACAAGGAAATGGGAGTGGAGACCCTACAGGAGTGAGTAAACTGAGTTGAACCCTTCTTCACAAACAAAGCATACGTAGTTTACAAATTAGGACGAAATTAGTGGCGATTGTTATGACAAGTATCACTATCAGGCCTACTATTGCGCATACTTAGGGTTAGGGGTTAGTATTAAATTCATTTAACATTTAATAGAGATTTGCTACTTCTTATTTAGTGATCAGATTTGTTTTCGACTGGTAGATTAAAACTAGATTGTTTTGTAAAATGATACTATTCCTCCCTGCCCCCAATCTTTTTTTTTTTTTTGTGATTTATGATACATGACCCCACCCTGTCATTAGTTTATTTTCCTGCTTTGTCTTATGTTTCCTGTTTATTCATGTTTCTGTTTGTGTGTCTCTCTTGTTTGGGTAGTTGTTTTTTAACTGAAACATTTCCAGGTGTCCCCAAACTTTGCTCTTTGGATGAGTTCAGTGAGTGCACATCAAAAGAGACGCAGCCTATGATGTCACTCAGTGTTTCAACACTTATGACAAAGTCAATAAATCATTTCTATTCTTCAAATCGCCACCTTCATACTGGGTAGTTTTAATGTAGCACAAACAGACACAGATTGGCCCAAACAGACTTTCACTTTCAAGTCAGTTGCATTTTCCATTAAAGCAGATAAATAGTATTAGAAAGATCTGCATTATGTAATAGATCTTTGCACTTTATGCATTTGCCCACTGTCATATTCATGTCATTTTCACTGTGTGCTATCTATGTAATATAAGTGTTACTTTGGCTTTATTTGAAAAATATAATTCCCAAAGCACACAAACTACCCAGAATGCTTAGTGCCCTGTCGGTTACAGTATTTACTTATATATTTTATTTAATATGCATTCAAAATGTATTTATTTGTGAAAAATTCTTTGTCTTAAAGTACAAGTTTGTTTATTTTACACATTTATATTTTAATCCATTTTTAAATTATTTTTAAATTTCTTAAATATTAATTAAAATGGATAAAGCTATATCACCTGTCAGCCACCCTGCTTTTCAGTTGTTTTAAAATTTTAGGTCTGTTTTGGTTTTATGCTTTGGTTCAGAGGTTCACATTTTTTGTCAAAAATACTAAAATATATACTAAATACTAAAATATTACAAATCACGTAAATACATCACTGTACTTGTTTATGTTTTGAAAGGTGAGATACATTTATAAATTCATAACTAATTTTGGGCTCAGTAGGAGCTGCAAAACAAAGTTTAAATATGTTTAACATTTCAGCAAAATGAATTATTGAGGTTAAATTGAGTTGGTGTTTTAAAACACAACCTACCCAAAGTGTGAAAGTTATCATCAATAGCTGTTTTGGTAGATATTTTACCAGAGTTCTTCATTTAGACAAAGCACCCCTTATAGTTATTATAGCTATCTAGTGCATTCAGGGCTAATTTCAGCCTTAATTTCACTATTATTCAGTTCAGTGGAGCAGCAAACCAAACAGTTACCAGATACCTAACTCTAAAAAATCCAAATAAATTACCTTCTCTGCAAATTTCTGAGTAAATGTACTGTTCTCATACTGCTTTCGATGCTAAAATAGACTAAAATGGTATAGGATAGTATTTAGGGTGCTGTGTTCTAAATAGCCAATGGAGCTGTTTGTTGGCTGTTTCTGTAATGTTTGTGTAACATTTTATCAGTTTAGATTTTTTTTTTTTTTTTTCCGGGAATGTGTGTGGGGAATTTTACCTAAACCCACAAAAAACTTTTTGTGTATGTGTGTGTCTGGAAAAGGAGACTCCACCTCAGGAAGAGGATGCACCAGTTGACTGTGGGTTGCCAAGGCAGGAAAAGCTCAATAAGCAGAGAAAGAGTGAGAGTCAAGAGGAGAGAGAGAGAGAGGAGGGGTGGGAAGAGATGAGGAGGGGGCAAAAAGTGCTTGAAAGCATTTTGAAAAACAGAGATATCTGGCAGCAAATTCCTCTCTCCTTCCTGCATCCCAGTGAGGGCCCTTATCTCTTAGATAGAACACAACTCTTCTTGCTCCCAGAATAGATAGATTAACTCTTTACTAAACGCTAGAAGAAAATAGTTCACTTCACCCTCAAGTTTGTCCAAATCTTTACCAATTTGTTTCTTTGTTTTACACTAAACACACAGAAGAACGTTGGTAACCAAAATTTTAAGGCAACCAGTTTCAGCAGATTTTTGAGTTTTATCAACTCAAAAACTGAAAAAACTCAAAAATCTGCTGAAACTGGTTGCCTTAAAAATTTTGGTTACCAACGTTCTTCTGGCTCAACATTTCTTTTTTTTCTTTTTTTTTTGTTACAGTCTAGCCATTGACTTCCATCATATGGAAACCATACTATAAAAATCAGTGGTTACCATCAACTGTTCAGTAACCAGCATTCTTTAAAATATCTCATTTTGTGTTAAACGGAAAAAAAAAATTAATGTGAGGGTGAGTAAATCTTTTTGGTTGAACTACCCCTTTAACCCTTATAGTTCCTAATAAGCCCACTATACTGGTTAAACTTAACTGGTGTGGCTGATCAATTAAAGTTAAATGTTTAATTAATACAAATTAGCATAGTGTCTTTATTTAGGAATAGTTCACCCAAAATTGAAAATTATGTCATCCTTTACTCATTTACTTATTGGTTCCTAATCTGAATTTCTTTGTCTTGCCGAACACAAACAAGATATTTTGAAAAAAGTTTGTAACCAGGCTGTTTTAGGTCACCTCTGACATCCATAATATTTTTTTCCTTCTATCGAAGTCAATGGTGACCCAAAACAGGCTGGAGATTTTAGCTAAATCTAACCTAATTTTAGCAGTTTATGCCAAAACATAACATGAGTGTAGATGAGAAAGTAACCCTTTATTTAATACCCACTTTATAAGAAAAGTATTCACATACCTATAGGAAAATATATAAAACTTGAATAGTCTTCATAAGCTCAAATCATTCCCCTCATTTCATGGTGTATTTTTCTCTTCTGAATCTTAAGAACTAGCAGCCGGCATGTCTGTTCTGTGTCACCAGCCAGTCGTGTGCTGCGGTATTGGGCTGGGCAGATGACCATAGTAGCCTGGCAGACTGAAGTCCTGGTCAGGCAGGGCTGTGAAAGGTTGGAGGTTTGAAGGAGGGGGGGGACAAAGCCCTGCTTGTGTGGAGAGGTGGAGAGGAAGAGGCAGGGCAGGCGAGCTGACAGTACCTGCTGTTGGAGGAGGGTGGCCTGCAGGAAGTGGCCTATGGCAGGAGCACAGGCTCTACGCCAGAGACACACTGATGTAAAAGACATGCTTTACACAGTCTCTCCTCAGTTTCAGCAATACATCAATAGCATACATTTCATTTATTATTATTTGGTGTCCATTAGCAACTGTATCGAAGCTGAACATTTAATAGTCTATCGAGAAACAAAACATTTCATATTGCTTTCCTGTGCAAAGTGATGTACAATGAGGCATTAAAAGACAACTTTTTTAGCTAGTTTAGCTGGTTGTTTCTGTCTCTTGAATGGCATCCTGTCTCTATGTCCAGTATTTCAAGCATTACGCTCTGGAGGATATATGTCCCACAGTGCTTTAGAAGGCAGACATTCTCCGACGGGAGGGTTTTAGTGCGGTGCTCTCCAGTTTCACTTGCCTAATTATTATGCCTTTGAGACTAGAAGCTGGTTTAAGTTAAAACAATATTATTCCAACATGGCTAAATGGTTAACTAGTCTGTTAGACAGGTCAGAGCTCACGTCTACCGCTGCCATCTCTAAGAGTTTCTCTTTAAAAGAAATAGTCTCTCTCTTTAACATTCTCACACAATACTGTATGACTTAGATGGTGGTATATTAACGTGGTGTCAAGCAGTGATGTTGGCTTGGCTCTGGTAAAGTAACACCCTGTTTGGCGTAAATAAACTCTGAGGTCATTGCTAGTTTAACTCTTTATTATTAGTTGAGCAGCGTGAGGAGGGTAAGATTCTGTATCACATGTATTATATGTAGATGATTATGAACATGCATATCCAGGCGCAGTCAGTGCACGTTTATGAAGAATGGAACACAATGTTTCTAGACACAATAAATCTACATTTAGATTTATCTGTGCTGTAACAAATAGCGTTTAACTGGGAGTCACTTGAAATTATGGCGTATTTCTTGATTTGTATTTTCTTTTCTGTTCTTTTCTGCTCTCAGTGTACCAATAACAATGGGTCAATGGTCAGCATGTAAGCAGATTTACAACATGGCTGATGGTTTGTTCTTGTTTGTTTGTTGTCTTGAGCAGAATTGACCGGAAGATGTCAAGCAGTCAGACCAATTACAAATTAGATGAAGCACAGGCCATCTTCAGTGAGCTCCGCAGCATTAAAAAGGCCATCAGCACCGGCGAGAAGGAGAGGCAGGACCTCATCCAGGTCAGACACACTCAAATCCATCTTCAATGAATTAAAAAAACATTGTTTTTAGTGCTGTCAAATGATTAATCACGGTTAATCGCATCCAGAATAAATAAATCAATTGTTTAAATAATATGTGTGTATTATGTGTATATTTATTGTGTGTATATAAGTGCAAACACATGCGTGTATATATTTAAGAAAAATATCTAATGTTTATATGTTCAGTATATTTATATGTAATATAAAATATAAGAATATAAATTTATATGTAAAGATTTTCAAAATATTTAGTGTGTGTGTATTTATATATACATAATAAATATACACAGTACACATACATATATTATGTAATAATTTAATAAATTTTAATAAATTAATTGTTTGACAGCACTAGTGTTTTTATGCTTTTATACTTTTTTTTATGTCAAGTTAATTGAAGTTGACACAAAATGTAGTGTTTTTTTTACAGTTGTATTTTTTTTTATTTCAGTTTTAGTTTATTTTAGTATATCAAGGTAAACTAAAACAAAATTACAAATATCCAAAGGTTTTATTGTATTTTTTCTTGTATTATTTCAATTTAGTTTATTTGAAGCATTCAAAGTTTATGTTTTATGTTAGGTTTTAGTTTCCTAATGCATCAATTCTCACTGAATAGACATTGATATGTCCCCTACTATATTAGTAATTTCAACACCTTTCAGCTCCCTCTCAAATATCCTTTATTTTAAAAGGTGCTGCCATCTTGTGGTCACAACTGATCAACTTCTGTTATGAATATCTCTTTAATTAGTTATTCTTTTGTTGTGCACAGAGCCTGGCCAAGCTGACGCTGAACTTCTGTGACTCCATTAATGAGGTGGCCAACAGTGCAAATACCCTCGGTGACTCCTGTAGTGTTCAACAATACACAGACACTGGCTGCCAGACTGATCTGATGGGAGAGGTGTGTCAGGACTTGGTTATTGTCATTGTTGTTGCTTTTCAACTGAAATTCCAGTTATTTTTTGACATTATGGTTGTGTGTCATCACAGAGATTTACAATCATCTATGCTCAATAATATATTATAGTATTTTCTCTCTTATAGTTCGGCACCCAGGAGTCATCAGTACTTGCTGACAGAGTCAAACTCAGTTGGCAGTATGAAGAGGCTAAGAAAAAGTAAGTGGATTTGCAAATATGCACTGCATAACTATTAAGAACAACATACGTAAATCATAACAGTCTGGTTCTGGAGGTAAAATCCCATTTATTTTCTGTACAGAGAAATAGAGTTTTTGAATAACCTACAAAACCCTTTAAGAAAGAGCTGCTATGAGCTCTCAGGGTGTTAAACTTTAGTATATATATATATATATATATATATATATATATATATATATGTATGTATGTAAAGTATGTACAGAATACAAAAGTTACTGTTATTTCAGTATCATAAAAAAATCTGTGTTTTTGATTTGATTATATAATTTGCAATGCATCATAGAATGTGTACTGTGTTTGTATTACACTGTCAAGTACAATGTACATTTTTTTTCTCTTCAATTTTCAAGTACTTTTTGCTTCAAATTTAATTTGTAATGTGATTCATATTGGAGTTGGTTGGTCTGATTCATGGCTAAGTACTTTTTAAAGAATTTTTTAAATCCCTATGGGGGAAGAATTAATGGATCTAAGGCTACTGAAAAAGTAAGTGCTCACTTTAGCATTTCTCGGCAGTTGCTTATTCTGAGAGGTTGTTGTTGCTATATGGCATTGTTAGGTGGTTACTAGGGTGTTCTGGATGGTTGCTAGGTGGTCAGATACTGGCTCCAGATGAAATGCACACCTCTGTATAATATCCTGGTTACTAGATATACATAGAACCCAATGTTGCAAGGATTTCCTCCCATTTTTCAATTGCTTCGGAAAAATAATTCAGATCACTTTAAAAATAATATTACACCTCCCAGTATCACCTGAGTTTAGAAGTAGTTGACTGTGGAACTTCTATTGAGCCTGGCTGTGGTTCCTGAAAGTATAGTCATGTGCCTTATCCACATCCTTTAAGGGAAACCCTGACTGGATTTGCCATGTAATAATGTTGCTATTACTTTACAGTAGATTTTAGTGGTTTGTATTAAAGTAGAGTGATGGATTGATGTGGCGTACGTTGCATTTGAATCTTCTATATATCTGAGGAGGAAATCATGTTGTAGCTTTTGGCCTCTGTGTTGCAACAGTGGCTTCATGCAAACCTTTTTACAAGATGCAAGTTTCCATGGCAACAGAGCTGGCCTTATAGTGCCAGGTATGACATCAGAGAGAAAAAGTGAAGAAGGGAAAAAAGTGAGTTGAGAGAGAAGAAAGCTGTGGAAACTTGCATGCTCTCCGACTGAGTCACAATATTTGAACCCATAAAGTGCAGAAACACAATTTCTCATGTCAGACATATCGCTGCAGTCTCTGGCTGTGCTTTAATGTTTTTGCCAGCACTTTTACACCCTTGCACACATACACACATCCACAATTATATTCTGTTCTGCCATTGTTCCTGTATACCATTATTAATTGTTGTACTATTTTGTTATTTCAGTTTTGAAACCACATGCATTGAAGATAAAACAGTAATATTGGGAACCATTTCAATTTAAAATGGCTGTTTTATATTTTATTATATTTTGAGTGTTTTCAGTGTCACATGATTCATATAGAAATCTTTCTAATATGCCAATTTGCTGCTCAAGCAATTTATTTATTGTTATTATTATTTTTATATAAACCAGTTGTGGTGCTTAATATTGTGGGAACCGCGAAATTAAGTTTTTATTATTTTATTTTATTTTTTTATTTTTTAGAATTCTGATGAATACAAGGTTCAAAAGAGCTGCATTTATTGAAAAGAAGCAGCAATGAACTGTCTCTTTTGATCAAATGTACTGTATGCTTTTTAAAATAAAAATGTTTTTTTTTTTTTTTTATAATACAAAATACTACTGAACTCGAACTTGTAAACATTACTGTGATTGGTAAAGAATTTATTAGTAACACTTTAGTATAGGGACCAGTTCTCACTATTAACTAGTCGCTTATTAGCATGCCTATTATTAACATATTGGCTGTTTATTACCGATAAAGCACATATTATGCATGACCGTATTCTACATGCCATATACCTTGGCAAAACCTAAACTTAACAATTACTTTACTAACTATAATTAAGCAGCAAATCAATGGTTTATTGAGGCAGCAGACATAGTTAATGATTTGTTAATAGCAAGAATTTCAGCTTAAAATAAAGTGACGGAATGTATTTAATACTAATCATAGAAGTGTATGCATAGCTTATGCAAACACATGCGTTATGTCTTTTCATAATTTTATCAGGTCTTTGATTTGATTTACTCTCGCATGCATCTTCTTACAGACATTAAAATTAATCACTTGTTGTCTGTCTCTCTCTCAGGATGTCCAGTATTCAGCATCAGATGGCCCAGTTGGACAGTGAGAGCTGGTCTGGACGTGCCGAGGCCGATCGGGATTGGGACTGTCTGCAGCTGCTGCGGGAGAAGGAGGCTCTGCTCCAGGAGATCACTCTACTTAGCCAGCAGCAGCACTCCCCAGACACACTGCTCCAGCTGCAGGAGGAGAAACACAGGCTGGAGGAGGAGGTGCAGAAAGCCCAGAGCATCCAGAGTCAGGGAGCCAATCAGAGGTCTGCTTTATTTCTTCATACAGTCATGTCTGTGGAGTACAGTAAATTTATTAGATAGATTTTGTGGATGTTTAGCATGCGTAGTATCTCGATTTGGGAATTCTGAGGGGCTAGTTGGCAGGTACTGTAGACCAAGTTACATCCATGTGGAAAAAAGAAATGTTGCACTAACATGGCAATAAAGAAAACACGTCCCATGAACATAATATGCCTCCACTCAAAACATGGTGGTAGAATTATGTATTTGTTATCAGGAAATCTTGCAAACAAAATAGTTCAGTTAAATGCCTGCAGAGGTAAATAAGGGTGCCCTCATTTTCCCACTGAGCAAAGCAGATTTGCTTGTTCCAGCTTTGGTCTGCTCATTATGAGCGTCTTATATCTGAGACCTCAGCTGAGACATATAGGGGTCGTTTTGTCATATTACGTCAGGATACATATCAGCTTCCATATACCATCTGCATGTTTTGTTTTGTTTTTGTTAATGTATAGATATTGATCAATTTTTTTTGTGATATTAGGAGCAATAAAATAGTAGATTGACATTTTCTTATGATGGAGAAAATACATTGCATAAATCTTATACTACGATAGTCTTCTTCCACAGACTGTGCACTTAAATCATTCCCAGTTTTGCACAATGGACAGTTGAGCATATTAGCAAATAGTCTTGTATTCGTGATCTTGTCTATGACTCTATGACAAATGGTTAGGTAAAACTGACTGACTCCACGGATGAAATGTGGAAAAATCTGTATCACAATGTGTGTATGTTGTGTAGGATATTACAACAGGAGAAGAGGAATGTTCTCATGAGGCAACTTGAGGAAGCCACCCGTATCACCACCTATCTACACACTCAGCTAAAGAGGTACATCACAGACTGAATACCCTCATACAAACTTAATACAGGGGGCAGAAATCAAGGTTGCCAGTTTGATACATATAATTTAGTATAATAAACTGTTAACAAAATTCTATAATACAATAATATCATTTTATAACAATTAATAATTATAATACAATTAATAAATATTTAATTAATATTATAAAATATATTATTAATACATTGTTTAATATTTATTAAATTATTATGCATTCATATTAACTCTTAACATTTACTTTAAGTAATTTAAGAAACGATGGATTGCTTCTTACTGTAACTCACTAAAATAAAAATAAAAAACATTTGGCAATAATGTCATGAATTATTATCAGTTGGTGTTTTTCTTGACAAATATTAATCTGTATACAGAGTGATTGTTGATGACTGATTTGATCAACCAGGATATCAAGTTATGTGATTTTTTTTCTAAATCAACAGCAATGTAGATTAGGGCTTTCAAAAGATTAATAGATACATATTTATTTAATATAGATTAATAAAAAATAAAAGTTTGTGTTTACGTGGTGTGTGTGTGCTGTGTATGTTTATTATATATCTATAAATACACTGCATACATGTATATGTTTGCGTATATTTATATATGTATAATATCATGTAAATATAAATGTTATATATAGGTACCGTATTTCTCTTTATTATACATGCACGTGTGTATTTATATATACATTATTAAAAACACAACACACACACATGTAGTATATAAACTTAACCTTTTATTTTGGATGCAATTAATCTCATTTAATCATTTGGCAGCCCTATATAGGATGTCCAGCCACATCAACCCAAAATGACCGTTTGTCTCTCTGTGTGCAGCCTCTCAGCCAGTAACCTGACGGTGTCCTCCAGCAGTAGCCGTGGCTCTTTAGCCTCCAGTCGTGGCTCTTTAGCATCCAGCCGTGGTTCTCTCAGCTCCGTCAGCTTCACCGACATCTACGGCCTGCCTCAGTATGAGCGAACAGAAGGCAGCTCTGATGTTCTGGACCCATCTTTCCGCTACCTTCTCCCCTTGGAGACCCACAGCAGGGACAGTTCAGCCTTCGGGCCAAAACGCTCCCATGACACACCACAGTCTCTCACATCTCTCTCCTCTCGGTCCTCGCTTTCCTCACTCTCCCCTCCCAGTTCCCCAATGGACACCCCCTACCACTCTGCCCCACAAGACTGCCCTCTGGCCCAGATGACAGAGGAGTACATGGAGGTGGCTAGCAGGGGTCTGCTGGCTGAAGGACTACGGAATCAGACTCAAACCCAGCAGCACACTACTCTTCCTGGGGAAGGGGAAGTGGGAATCCCAGCCTCTGCACACCTCCTGGAGGGGAAGAGCCATAGAGATGGAGTTCTCCAAGGAACGCACAGCTCCACAGGTGATGAATAGCAACATGGAAATTGTAACTGACTCATCAATCGAGTTAAAATATTTAATTGGAATTAATCAAATTTTTTCAGAATTGGCATGTTAAGACAATTTTTAAATGATGTGAAATTGAATAAATGTAAAAAACAAAAAAAATGCTTTAAACATTTTATCAAGCTGTTCTGATGTTAAAAATTATTTGCATTTTCTTTTTTGCTGTGTGTATGTGTGTGTCTCTGTGTAGGAGTGACCCTGCGATGTAAAAGTGCAAGTAGGACCAGCAGAAGAGCAAGACGAGTGTCTGCAGGAGTAAATGAAGATGTCTTGGCAACAGACAGTGGGGTGTTTGAAGCCTGGAGCAGAAGGTGAGTGAAAATTTCTATTGTTCTAGACCTATAAAGGATATATTATGCTATTATTATTTTAAAAAAGTACAAAATTAGTCTTTGTACAATAATATCATTATAATCCACAGATTTTTGGCAATAAATAAAATTAATTTATGCCATTGGCCTGTACCTTCTTTGGAATTTGTCAGATATCATGCATTTTTATATCTTGTACACAATTGTAAAATATGGAAAAATATAGACTACTGTTCAAAAGATTGAGGTCAGCAGTGTTTTTAGAAAGAATTAATACTGTTATTCAGCAAGAATGCATTGTTCACAAAGGAAAAGTAAAATGTTTTACACTGTCGCAAAATATTATTTTTTTTTATTACTTATAACCTGAAACAATATATCATGCATCCTCAAAAATACTAAGCACCACAACTATTTTCAACATTGATAATAATCAGAAATGTTTCTTGACCACCCATTCAGCATAATAGAATTGTATCTGAAGGATCATGTGACACTGAAGAATGCTGAAAATTCACCTTTGCCATCACAAAAATAAATTACATTTTACATTCAAATAGAAAAAAATAATTTATAATTGTAATAATATTTCAAAGTATTACTGTTTTATTGATGAAAGAAAGTTCAGCCTTGTTGAGCATAAGAGACTTCTTTTAAAAAGATAAAACATTTAAACAAACTCCAAATGTTTGGATGGTAGTATATATACTTTAATAGTTGTTTTTGTGTTATAATTAGTCATAAATGTCTCAATGTCTCTTTCCAGTAGGACAGAGGAATCAGAAGAAGTCAGTTTTTCTCAAGATGTTCCAGCCTCAGATCCAGTTCAGATTCAGATTGGTCTTCTGTAAGCACCACACACTCTCATATTCTTACCTGCCTCTCATTTCTCATCATAACAAACAGTACCAAATCGCTATAACCATCAATTTGCTTGTTCATTCCCTCTGGGCTATTCTTTTACAGATATGATTCGAATGGCATGTTTTTGCTGCTACATGTCCTTCAGATGAGAAATTTAAGCAAGGCCACCGTTAGAGATGGATGCAAAGTGTAAGTAGTCCCATCAGTTTTCCAATAATACATTCATCCATCTCTACTACAGCGATGTCCTCTGCAGAAACAATTATGGACAAATCTCCTTGTTTATCTCTCTCAGATTTGTGAAGGTTCATGTTCTCCCGGTGGACTCCAGTCGGCCCTGCACATATTACTGCTGTAAGGCCCAGGAGCCTCAATCTCTTCTCAGCTTTAATGAGGGCTTCCGAATCCCTTTGAGCGCTGGAGGCCCCGGGGCCCATGCGTTACAGTTAAACCTCTGCGCTGTAGGACCCCTTGCCCAGGAGGAGCTACTGGTTAGACTAAAATTCAATCAATTCATTATTTAATATAATTATCAATGAAACATTTTGTATGCAAATACAAATTTGGAGTAGTTTAAGAGCATTTAAAGTTGTTGACACCTGTTTTCTGCCTTAGCTTTAGTGTTTATGTGGTTCATGCTTGTTTGCTGTGAGATGGTAAACTGACCCGTATCTGTTTGTGGCTCAGGGCTCTGCTCAGGTCTCGCTGGCAGACTGTGCAGGCAGCACTGAAATGATCTTCCAGTGGCTTAAAGTGCACATCCACAACACAGAGAACCACAGGCCTGAGCACAGCCGCCTCAGTCAGCCCAACCGCATCATGGATGAAGAGGAGAACGAAGGCAAGCTTGAGGTGAGATCGCTGGAGACTTTTCTTTCTGAAATGCATTATCAGAGTTTACTGAAGATCCACTAAAAACCTTGCTGACCCTCGACTGCAGTAGTGCTTTAAAGGAATAGTTGGCTCCAAATTATATTTTTTTGTCATTAGTTACTCACCCTCATGTTGTTTGTGGCCTGCAGAATATTTATTCATTGCCATAATTTGCTGCTCTAAGCACACTTGCTTCGCTGACAATATGCATTTGAAAATTCAATATGCACCAACTAGGGATGGGCATTTTTGTCAATTTCTCATGGGGCATGCGCGGAGTATGGCTGTAATGGAGACAATGAAAATATCTGAAGACTGTTATTAAAATGAATGTTAAAAGTTAAAATATGACATTAAAACATGTCTATGAAAACATGAACACATAATTAGGACACTGTTAAATTATGATTATGATGATGCAGCAATGTTATTAAAAAAGCATCTAAAAAGGGCTAGCTGTCTGGGGTGAAGCTGAAGAGTGACTTTATGCCAATAAACTGAAGCTCGTTCTATGTCACATGATATGATAATAATCAAGCCGACTGAAATAACTGGTAATATGCAGCATGTTCAGCATATTGATAAATGTTGTTAATAAAGGTGGCTAGCTCAGAATCTGAACCCTTCAGAGCAAAGTCTGCCACCAAATATAAAGTTCAGGACCTCTACAGTAATCTTACTCCATAGATAGCACATTAAATGTAAGTAAATTGTCTACTTTTAAGGTTTCAAATAAGCTTTTGGAGAATAAAATGTCAAAATTTGGTTGAAATAATGTTACATTGTCATTCAGTGTAACACAATAGTTATGTAAAAATTCAAACAACATGCATATTCTGACATGCATATATTAAATTTGATTGTGTTTTAAATAAAGAAGTATAAATATAAATAATAATATATATTTTTGGCTCAGAAAAAAACTAAATTGCAAGTAATTTTAACAGAAAACTTTTTAATTTTGGGGGGAAAACAACAACAATTTAAAGCAGTATAATTTTTTTTGTTTTTATGGTTAAACCCTTTTTCGTCTTTGACCCATGTATCTATCCCAGACATCACCGGTGACTTCAATATCAAAGATATTGGAAATTGGTGTGTCTTATGTTATTTTAATGTATTATCTTAATTATGAACACAGTTTTGTAGTGCAAACAGTTTTACCGTTGAGGAAAGTGGATAACCAAATTCATCAACAGTTTTCATGATTTTCAGTTTTCACTTTCACGGCCGAGTAATCGATCACTTTTGCACATCCCTAGCTGTAGCACCAACCATCTTTTCAAATTTGTGATGAGAATAATTCATAAATGTGTTATCTAAAAAAAAACATGAATTAAAAAATGATTATGTGCACAGATAAATCATTTCTAATAAACACTGCAGTATTTCTTAAAAATACTTTTTTTACTTTACTTTAAAGCCTTCTAGGAGTTTTCTGACAAGAAAAGCTCTATAATTTATCATTTTAAAGCAAAGAAATTAAGACAACCATTAATATTAATATTGTAATTTACAGGGTTTTTTCTTTTTCAAAAGAAGTTCATAATAATATACTTTTTAATATCATAGTTCAGTAGTGTTATTGCAATGGTAATGTTTAGTCTTCATTCTTTAAATTTGTATAATTTTAATGAATATTACTGTTAATAAAAAATGATGATTATAATTATTATTATACTGAATGGAGAAAATTCTCTTTAGCTGATGACATATATAAATATAATAAAATAATTTGTTCCAATGTTTCTACAGATTTCCACAACATTGTTTGATAGTTCCACAGTTTATACGCTTAACAGGAGAAATCAAACTACAAAATGACTGGTTTTTAGTTGTCTCTAAATATTTAGTTGAGCTAACACATACACACACAAATTAAACATAGCATCTGTTTATTTTCGTGTAGGTGTCTGTGGTGACTCATTTGGAGGAGATGAAGAAAGAGTTACAGAGGAGTGAAGAGGAGCTGGAAAGGAAGGAAGAGCAAGGAGAAGCCGTTTCTGAGAGGTCCACACACTCATTGCCTTACTATAAACCGATCAACCTTTCAGCTTACGCCTGTAAGTGCACTCATTTCAGATGATGTGTGTGTGTGTATGATTTAGGAGTTGGCAGGCTGAGTCAGTGGACAGCGGCTGCAGTAACAGTACTGCGTTTGTCATTCCCTGTCCTGAGAGTCTCTGCGGTGAAGGCATCTGCATGACCTCTGGGAGACGCTGTCTCCAGCCTGCAGAGAGAAGTCCAATAGTAAAGGTACTGTGAAATCATAGCGACTGTATGAATTCTCCTTCTATAGAATGGAGAAAAAAAGTCTTTAACCAAAATACAAGCTACAAAATGTCTGCTCCTAAACACTCTGGTTTCTTTATCTGTTAAGGTTCTATTAAAATTAATTACTAAAAATGTTTTGCTGACACACTCAGGCTGTTTAAACATTACTTTGTTGTAATTGATATCATCAAAAAAAATGTCATTTCTTACACTGCTGATCAGTTAGTTTTTTTTTTTTTTTTTTTAAAGAGAAATCTTTAATGCTCAACTGTTTGAATAAAAATACAAATCCAATATTCTAATAAATGTATTCTAATAAATAATAAAATGTGATATATTATGCTGAATTTTCAGCAGTTGATGTTGACGACATTTTTAGAAAATCCAAAACATTATTTATTTTATCTTTTTATTTTTTTGCAACAGTCTTTACTGTCATTTGTGATCAATTTAATGCAAAAAAAAAATATATATAATAATAATAATAATAAATAAAAATAAATACAAATTTGTGAACTCAAACCACAAAACAAATAATAATGATAAATTATATTGCATCAATTTAATGCATCACGGCTAAATACAAAATCAAAACTTATTTACAATAGATCATTAAACAAATTGAATTTGTGTGTGTTTTAGGTGGACAAGGCAACCAACACAGAAGGTGTGTTTCCAGAGCCAATGAGAATGCGGCCGAAAGAAAGGACAGGGCGCTGGGGTCACAGCTCCCCGTTCATGCGCAGCAGCACAATAGTCAGATCTCAGACATTTTCACCTGGAGCTCGCAGTCAGTATGTCTGTAGGGTAAGCAGAAAACACCACAGTATAATTTTATGTAACAGTATTGATATTTTATTATCACACTAATGAAGATAATGAAATTAAGCCTCAAAATGTCATTAATAAAATTTAAATGTAATCAATAAAAAAGACCTTCACTTGATGTTTTTCTTCCTTCACAGTTGTACAGAAGTGACAGTGATAGCTCTACTCTACCAAAGAAATCCCCCTTTATCAGAAACACTCTAGAGCGACGAACCCTGCGATATAAACAGGTTGGAATGACCGTGTTGCTGTGTAACACGTTATTTATCTTTTCCTGTGGAAGGGTACTTATGTGTCCATGTCATGTGACCGCAGCAGTCCCATCGCTCCTCTCTGGCTGAGCAGCCCACACGTACCTCTCTGGACCTGGAGCTGGACCTCCAGGCCTGCCGTACACGACAGAGGCAGCTGAGCGAGGAGTTGGCCGCGCTGCGAGAGCTCAAACTGCGGCTGGAGGAGCCCATGCAGGGCCCCCGTGGCCCCGCGGACCTCCCTCATTGGGCTCTGCGGGATGAGCGTTTCCGAAACCTGCTACGTGAGGCCCAGAGACAGGTACTGCCCATTTACATGTATTTAAAGGCAAAAACTTTTTAGCATCATTTGCATACCCTCATGTTGTTCCAAATCTGTATTTAAATTTGCATATAAATTTTTCTTTATTGTCACATAAATTTAGTGCAATTTAGTTTTTAACCTTAGTTATTATATTATGAAAGAGCATGAACAATAGTATATTATAAATTAACATTGTTTCATTAATATTTAATTACCTTATATTCACATTGCACATATTGTAATGTGTTATTTATGTATATTAATTAATAATTTATTATGAATTATATAAAATGTAACTATTGTATGTGGGGTTTTGTGACTTTTTTGTCAAAATTTTGCTTTGAAAAACAGGGTTTACCAGACTTCCTAAAAGAGGAAGACATAACATGAAGCATGAAGACACTGTGAATCATAAACTCACATTTATTATATATAATTTCTTTCTCTCTCGCAGGCCAAGCAGACTAGACAGGAGCAGAGGCAGGAGGAAGCTGCTGAGAGGAGGTTGCGAAAGGCCTCCAAAGAGGTTTTGCAAATGAGGGGCCAGAGCCACAAAGAGCCCCTCCCTGTACAGACGTTCAAGTGAGTTATCTCTTAATCAGAGAATCCCGCAAAACACGTAGAGATCTTATTATGATGTATTTAGAAAAATGCTTAATGTATTACTCTTTCCTGACGCAGAGAGAAGATGGCTTTCTTTACTAGACCAAGATTCAACATCCCGCCTCTGCCAGCCGACGACGTGTGAGCGCCTCCTATTGGCCACACTATCAAATATGAAGAATCTGTCCGTTTTGTTTTTTGTCTTCATGCCCATGAAGTAATTAGAACAAAAATGTAGTTATTTCAGCACAGAGATTAAAAGTTATTTGATATGCAACATTCGAACAACAGAAAGCTGTACAAAACAAGCGTGTGTGTGGTTGTGTGTGATTGTGAGTGTGTGTGTGTGTGCGTGCGTGTGGTAGTACTAATGAACACGTACACTTATATTTTATGTAATTATTGACATCTTGGCAATTTTTCCTGCTTGTTTAAAGGAGGAAATAACTGTTTTATAAAAGAACAAAGCATCTTTTTACTCCTGTACGATGTACTTCTGATATTTCGATGTCTACGCTTACTTAAGGCTGGAAGACGGGAACAAAGTCAGTTTAGACAAATTCACTGTACTGTAACTTATTTTATAGTACTTTTCCTTGAAGGAAATAAAAATGCTCCCTGCTTTTTAATGTATTTTATGAAGCTTAAAACAAATAGCACTTACTTTAAGTGTTTTTGACGTACAGTAGAATGGAAATTTTGGCTGATTTTGTTTCTGTTACCTGATTCTTTAAAGTTATTTACTTAAAATGTCACTTTTTTTGATCCACTTTTGTCGCAGTTGTCATTGTCCCTTGTGCTGTTATTCTATTAAAATTATTAATATTAATTATTACTTGTACTTTTCAATATATAGACAAATATAATTTTGTATGCTGTCTGTAAAAACGTCTGCAGTGTTACCTTTCTTATGAAGATAAAAGAATTAAAAACGTGAAAGTGCAGCTGAATTTGCCAAATGATCTTTCAAGATCAATACGATTGTTGGTTTGGTTTATTATGTTATGTCAAGCTTATATGATCTTTTAGGTCTTTCCTCCAGATTGATTTTTTTTATCTAGGTTGTCCAGAAGGTGGCGTCTCAAACCTGCTTCTGTGTTCAGATGTGTTTTGGTGGTGTTTCAGGAAAAAAACTACATTGTAGACTACAAAACTGCACACCGTTATCCTTAAATACATATAGATATTACTCATTATGCTTTGCAATGTCATTTCTTTTACGCTACGCAATATTTAATAGCAGGACAATTAATGAACCATTACTTGGGGTGATTAAATTAACTTCAGCTAAATGATTCTGGTCCACTCTAGCACTTTTCTGGGCTTTAAATAGAAGCACAGCAGGTTTAGTTAAAATGCATCAGATCTGGAACATTAATGAGGTGGAAATCTTAACACTAGAAACAGGAAGACAGTTCTGTTTGTTTAAAAATAGAGCAAAATTGCTGTTGTAATCATTAATGATCTTGAAAGCTGCACAGGGGCATAAAACCTCTCATTAAAGAAATTTCCATGGAGAGCTTTGATGTTTGTTTTTTTACTAAAACCACAAATTAGAGGTGATTATCAAATGCCGTTCATGTTTGTCCCAACAGCAGTGAACTGAAATGCATTTATTAAAAAATCTATAGTCTGTAGTTTGATGATATTGAGAAAAATCACCTAGCTTGTTGACATTTTGTATGAAGAAGCATTAATTGTTACATACATACGTACTTTTATACATTTCATAAAGTTGCCATTCAGAAGTCTGGGGTCAGTAAGTTTTGATTGAAAAGAGACAATAAAGGGAATTATTACAGAAAAGATACTCATTTAATTAAAATGCTGTTCTTGTGGGAAAAAAATCATCTTAAATATACTGAGTATGGCAGCTGTTTTGAGTATTTATAAAAATGTTTCAAGCGTCAACTCAGGAAAAAAATAAATGTAAAAAAATATGAAAAAGTTAATTTTTAAAAAGAAAAAAGAATTTGACTGTACTGTATTTTTGATAAAACAACAGAAGCATTGGTGAGCATAAGAGACTTCTTTCAAAAGAATTGTACCAACATAATTTTGAACTAGTGTACACAAGAATTAGTAAATCATGATATTATTTTCATCCTAAGTTTAATTTAATATCAATTCAATGTTCTCCTTTCAACCACTCAAGGCTCAGAATCTCTGTACTCTTACTATCTAGTGTTCTTAATGGGTAAAGCAGCTGTTGGTGGAGTACTTTGTTTTCCATCAATCAAACTCCTCACATTCCACTGTGTTATGAAATCACAGTGATTTTGGAAAGCCTGGTATGTAAACACTTCTTATCAACTTCCCTTGTAAGCTTATCCTTATGTTCAGTGTGTACTGCATTTAATTAGTCCCATGCTCCATCTTCCCTGTCAGTGAAGCGAGTGACATACAGCCTCACACACCGCATGGAGATTAATGACATGCTCAGCCGCTGGCACAGACTGAAATACACAGTAACGCTAGGCCTATCTTTCTCTATTTCTGCCAGTAAAGCTGTTTTATCCAGAAATCCCCAACAGAGAACCTAAAAGTCATGACCCCAATTCAGTCTTCTGTTACACCCAGTGCTGCAAGACCCCCATTGGCTTTGTTGCCTGAAATAGTCAATAAATGCAATTAAGTAATGCATATGAATTTGCTGTTGAAATTTAATGAAGTTGTCTTTGTTCCTGTCATTGTCATACCAGATGGTCCTCTGTCGTTTCAAGGTGTTGCTGTGGTTCGCTGGTGTTAACAAGCAGGGATGAGAATGGATTTGCAGCAAAATCTGAAAAGCAGGTGAGAAACATTGCTCTTTCAGGCCTGCTGGTCATTAATAATTCATTATTATTCCACAATTGAATATTAATTTAGTGTTCTGATAATATATTTGGGGTAATGTTTTTGGGATGTTTATTGTTGTTTTACCTGGATATGGTTCATGCTACCTCAGGCAAAAAATAAAAAATCCGTCATCTGTACATTTTTCAGTGATGATTCTAAAGGCTAAAAGGGACAAAAGACCTGCTTAAGGAAAGATATCTGATTTTCATCGCGTGTAAGTAGGCCTATACATGATAAAAAAAAAGTTCCCTCCAAAAGTAGCTTATTGTTTATTTAGGTAAATACTGTAAGCGACATATTCTACTTTTAACAAGAAATTAAACATTTTCTGAATTTTATTTACCACAGATTTCCTACTGCTTGGCATAAGTGCTGTTTATATTGAGTCATTAATAGATGCCTTAAGATTTATGATTTATTTGTCTTCCGATAGTCCCTCTTTCTAAGTCTAACAGGAATGAAAAGGCCAAGGAAACTTGGCTTATCTGGAGAACAGCTACTTTCTTTTTCTACATTAACTATTTCCTGGGAAGCAGGTGCCTGCTAGAAAAATGTTTTTTGATTTCATAATAGCCATGAAAAAATGAATGTCAGTATCTGATTTGATTAATCGGGCAAGGTTATGTAGAAAGCTTCCATGTGGTCATTGCCCTGCAAACTAAAATGAAGAAATAAACTAATAAAACTGTAGAATATTGTTAATAAATTACAAATCTAATAACCTTTAAACAAACAATCATAGCAAAAATGTTTCCTCAGAATTGTCTCTCGAACACAGTTTTGCTCTGAGTGGGAGTAAACACTTAGAATTTTGGCCCTTGACTCCTTAGGTTTTCTACTGCTTCTTGCTTCCTTCTGTTAGCATCAGTAGTCGAGGAGGAAGCAGTAAGAGATTCTCCCACCCACATACACTCTGTGACTGGAATCTTGCTCAGCTACACACAGAGACACAAACCTACGCTCGCTACTAATTAAGACTACATTTAAGGCACACGCAAGTCTATGCAGAAAAAAAAAGACTTATGCTATGGTCAGCATTGTTAAAATATAATGTACCCTATCAATTATTTTTTAATGGTGTAGAAAAGTGATCCACACATATAAAAGATAAAGTTAGCTCTGTATTAATATCATAAAATCATTTAATCAACTCATCAAATGTGTCGGCACATTTCAAAGCGTCAACAAGACTATCGCTTCCTCTCTGTTCCCTTTAAGCTTGATATTCAGGTCATGATCATGGGAGGCGTGAGGGTTTGAGTGATGAAGAACTTTCAAGAGTTTGTGTCTGCTGTGTGTTCACTGTGAACAGGAAGGCAATGGGTTGGCCGTTAGCACAGGCTGCACAAAGCGCACTTGTTTGTGTCTAATTGAATGTAAGGGGTTGTGGACAGGCCCATTCAGGCACACTGGCACAGGACAAGTGCTGTCAGACACATTGCTTGAAGGACTTTTATTTAGACAATCTTTTTTGACTGTCACACATCAAAGGATCAAGAGTTTGGCCCACATTTCAACAAATCTAAATATTATGTTTAAATGATTAGTTGACTAGAAATGTGAAGGCCAAACAAATAGTGACAGTGCAATTTATTTCTGTGAATAATAAGTGCTGTATATAATTATATACAGTATATATGTGTGTGTGTGTAATATATACAGTACACTACCAGTCAAAAGTTTGGAAACAGTTTTTATATTTTTTAAAGATGTTTCGCATGTTCATCAAGGCTGCTTTTATTTTATCAAAAAAATAGGAAAAGATTTAATATTGTGAAATATTATTGCAATGTAAAATAACAATTTTCTATTTTAATATACGTTCAAATCTAATTTGTTCCTGCGATGCAAAGCTGATGCATTACTCCAGTCTTTAGTGTCACATGATCCTTTAGAAATTATTCTAATATGCTGATTTATTATCAGTGCTGGAAACTGCTGTGCTGCTTAATATTTATTTATTTTTTTTTTTTTTGGAACCTGTGATAGATTCTTGAATGACTAAAACGTTAAAAAGAAGAGCATTTATTTTAAATAGAAATCCTTTCTAACAATATACACTACCATTCAAAAGTTTGTTGTATTTTTTTTATTTGAAATAAATTCAAACTTTTGTACAGCTAGGATGTGTTAAAATAAGTGATGGCAAAGATTTATACTGTTAGAAAAGATTTATATTTTTAATAAATGCTGTTCTTTATAACTTTTTATTCATCAAAGAATCCTTAAAAAATAAGAATAGCAGTTTTCAAAAAAAATATTTGCCATCACAACTTTAAAAGGATCATGTAACACTTTTGCATCACAGAAATACTTTTATATTTATTTATACTTTTATATATAAGTATATTTTTAAGTATATTACAATAGAAACCCATGATTTTAAATGGTAAAAATACTTCTTAATATTACTTTTTTTTTTTCCCTGTGTTTTTGCTCAAATAAATGCAGCCTTGATGAACTTAAGAAACATCTTTAACAAATATTACAAATCTTACTGTTTCCAAACTTTTGACTGGTTGTGTATATGTATATATATATGTGTGTATATGTATGTATGTATGTATATATGTGTGTGTGTGTGTATATATATATATATATATATATATATATATATAACATAATATAATATAATATAATATGATCATGATCCTGTTGAGAAGAAAGGTTCAAACAGGTTTCCACAAACAAAAGTTTCTTTTATAAAACAAACTCAAGTAATCCAAATACATGAAGGCATATTCAGACACTTTTCTTTTATTATTCTTACCAATAATATTTAATATTTAGTATTATGAAGAATGATTAATTGGAAATAATATTTATTCTTCTTATAATTTATAGAAATATTACAGGAATGCTACATTAATTGCTTATTTGACTCTTATCTAACCATCTAATCACATATTCCAGTCAGTTTCAAATGTGGTCACTTTGTATGAGCGTTTGGCAAACGTTATACAAATGCTGAAGTTATGTGTTGTCTCAGACGTATTTTGCTTTAGTGGAAACGTGAGCTGCATGTGGCATTTTATCTCAAACAAAGAGAGAAAATGAAGATCTTGAGACACTGTTGTGTTCTTCTGTCTGTTATTCATTATAGACTCCATGTAAATCTGTGAAGATCCCTTTGCCCCTGCCACTGACTTATTGCATCATAGTGTGGGAAGCATGTGGCCCGTTTCTGCCCTTTTGCGTACTTCCCCCTCTCTCCCACTCAACTGGACATCTCCAAAGGAAAACACCCCCCTCTGCTAACCTCTTGATGAACATCTCTAGAGAATAGGTTAAAGAGACTACTTTACAATCTAGTAATGTACATCTAAGTGACTTTTCTTCAGCAGCCGTTAGTACAGATTTCTTTCAGAAGTTATTCTGTTGATTTGGTGCTCAAAAACATATTGAAAACCGTTCTGCTTAATATTTTTGTGAAATACCATGATACATTTTTACTGGTTTGTTTTGATCAATGTATCCTTGCTAGATAAAACTATTAAAATCTATAAAAATAAATTAACTTAAAAAACTTAAGTTAAACTTTAAATCCATGCAGAAATACAAGGAGATGGTGGCACTAAAATAATAGTAACAAAGGCATTTTCAGTTTATGATTATCATACTTACAGCAATAATAAATACCTTACCTCAAATGTCTGCAAGAGAAAAAAAAAAACTAAAATTAAAGGACTACAATTGGAAAGAAAAACAAAGCAGCGTTTGACTTTCCCCATCGATGGGGTTGTTTCTCTGTGGGCCAGAACAAAACGGCAGGGAAAGACGGCCAGCTGCGGTTAGGCCACAGTCAGGGAAAGACTTACAGCGTTACTATTCTTCAGATGTGGTCAGCTAAAGCCATTCTGTGCTCTGGATAGCTGCTCTGGTCTGGAGCTTTATTGTAATATAATTCTATCAGTTTGTAAAACACTGCTGCACATTCATTTATGTAAATATTTGAGTAACCACTGTGGCTGACTATATATATATATATATATATATACATATATATATATATAATAACCTCATTATTTTATGATGAAGTGATTCATACGATACGTTCTACATATTTTTATTCAATTTCCCAGCTTCTATCTGGAAAATACTACCATTTTTGTTTTTTTTAAACAAGCTTTCATTTTTTTCAACAAGAATGACTCAAGGATAAAACTGCTCAACCAAGCTTCACAAACGGACAACCACAATGGAAAACGAGATTTCGTGGCAGATATCAAAGCCGCTGTAAATCACAAGATTTAACTCCACACTACAGGTGCCAAAACTTTTCCTGGTGTTTAGTGTCTTTTCCTAAAATTATGGCTGAGCACACAAATGGAATCTGAAACTGAGCATTATACACAAAACCTGCAATAACAGCAGAGTCAAATGTGATCCCTCACAGAATAAATGCTGGAAGCCTTGAGAAGAAATCATTCTTTAACAGAAATGTTTATGACACAAACAATGTAAATATGACACATGTGCATCTGTGTAAGTGCTAATAAATTCATCTGGAATGGGTAAATATATGATCTGTACAGATAAGTGAGCTTAAACCACTAAAAAACTAGTTCTGCCTTTTCTACAGGAGAAATTAAATTAGTTGTCATAATTTTTCAACACGCATAGTAAAATTAAAAATAAATAGATTGTTGCCTATGGAATACACAATGACTTTAGAAAATGTTTGGAAATATTGCCATACTATATGGGTTGTTACAACGAAACATGCCATTATTAAAAAGACAATTATAGGCTTCTTAGCTAGATTTAAACAAATAATGCAACAGTGTATTTTTTATTTTTATTTTTTTCACTATTTCACTACTGTGCGTGACGGCACAATGTTTGTACCCAATCTACAAATCATATGGTGCTCATTTCCGCCAACCCTCGATTTTTGTGATCTTTGGAGCCCCAGTGCTGATGTTCTGTGGCTAAAACCCCACTGAGCCCCTCCAGTGGCTTCTGGGATATGATCAGCATCCCACCGTCTCTGAACTCCATTTCACTCTGCCATTTAAGCAGCCAGTGTGGTTAGTGGTGAACTCTCATCTAGAAAAATACTCTTGTATTTACCCGAATATTTGTTTTTGCAGGCTGGCGCAAACATCAACAGTGTTCATTAGAAGGCAGGTTCTTCAAACAGCTAAGTTAAACCAAACATATACTCCTATACTACAAAGTCAATCACTACCATAAGGACATTTATAATGTTACCAAAAAATTCTATTTCAAATGAATGCTGTTCTTTTGAAATTTCTATTCATCAAAAAATAAATAAAATAAGAATCCTGTAAAATTGCTGTTGTTGTAATAATAATAGGTTTTTTCTCAACAATGGTGACAATACAAAAAAATCTCTTGAGCACCAAATCATCATATTAGAATAATTTCCAAAGGACACTGAAATCAAGCTGCTGAAAATTCAGTATTTCCAATACAGGAATATTTCACAATAGTTCTTTTTTGTGTTAATAAATTCAGCCTTGATGAGCATGCAAGACTTTTTTTAAAAACGCAAAAATAGTCGTACTGTGAAACTTCTAAACAATTCAATCTCACACTCTAGAGAGGCAATATGTGTTCCCAGCATGATTGGATCTTGCTTCCTTGCTGTTGATTTCAATCATTTTTAATCGTACGGGGTTTTCCACAAGTATTTCCTTCAATTCTTTGGGCACACCGGATGCAGGTAAATGAAACACAAGCAAGGAAAATGTGTGAAAACTCTGAACAGATCCCTTTCGTTTAGTAGTGGTCAGGCACAGGCAAAGGCAGTAGATCAAAGGTAGAGAAGGAAAACAGAGGAGGATGTTTCTTTCATCGTCTATGTTCCTTATTCCCCAAAGAAAAACAAGTGGCATTGCCCGCAAATCATTCCTACAAAGGTCTCCAAAGAAGTCAAAAGCATCTTTAAAGCATCTTACAGTATATGTGACTTACATATTAATTTGGGTGAATGCTAGTCTGGCTGAAGTTTTTTACTTTCACGAGATGGGGTGGGATGTTATGCAATTGAGACAATATATGCATGGTAGGGGTGAGTGATGGATGTTATGTAATTGTGTACATATGGGTTGGGTGCATGTGTGTGTGTGTTAGTGGGGAGGTGCGAGGAGAGGTGATCTATTGACATATGGCATGGTTACTAAATAGATTGTTTTTATTAACTTAATACAATTTTGAAATACTACATTTTATATTATACATGTAATATTGAAATATAATTGGAAAAATACCTACAATTTTATATATTATTATATTTAATATGTTTTCATAAAATGTTATATTCTAGAATGCAAGAATAGGTGCGTGTGTGTATGTATGTGTATATATAATGTGTATGTGTATGTATGAGTATACAGGTGCTGGTCATATAATTAGAATATCTTTAAAAAGTTGATTTATTTCACTAATTCCATTCAAGAAGTGAAACTTGTATAATGTATACATTCATTCCACACAGACTGATATATTTCGAATGTTTATTTCTTTTAATTTTGATGATTATAACTGACAACTAATGAAAACCCCAAATTCAGTATCACAGAAAATTAGAATATTATTTAAGACCAATACAAAGAAATGATTTTTAGAAATCTAAAAAGTATGAGCATGTACTCAATACTTAGTTGGGGCTCTTTTTCCCCTGAATTACTGCAGCAATGCGGCGTGGAGTCGATCAGTCTGTGGCACTGCTAAGGTGTTATGAGAGCCCAGGTTGCTCTGATAGTGGCCTTCAGCTCTTCTGCGTTGTTGGGTCTGGCATATTGCATCTTCCTCTTCACAATACCCCATAGATTTTCAATGGGGTTAAGGTCAGGCGAGTTTGCTGGCCAATTAAGAACAGGGATACCGTGGTCCTTAAACCAGGTACTGGTAGCTTCAGCACTGTGTGCAGGTGCCAAGTCCTGTTGGAAAATGAAATCTGTATCTCCATAAAGTTAGTCAGTAGCAGGAAGCATGAAGTGCTCTAAAATGTCCTGGTATACAGCTGCGTTGACCTTGGACCTCAGAAAACACAGTGAACCAACACCAGCAGATCACATGACACCCCAAACCATCACTGACTGTGGAAACTTTACACTGGACCTCAAGCAACATGGATTCTGTGCCTCTCCTCTCTTCCTCCAGACTCTGGGACCCTGATTTCCAAAGGAAATGCAAAATTTACTTTCATCAGAGAACATAACTTTGGACCACTCAACAGCAGTCCAGTCCTTTTTGTCTTTAGCCCAGGCGAGATGCTTCTGATGCTGTCTGTTGTTCAAGAGTGGCTTGACACAAGGAATGTGACAGCTGAAACCCATATCTTGTATACGTCTGTGTGTAGTGGTTCTTGAAGAACTGACTCCAGCTGCAGTCCACTCTTTGTGAATCTCCCCCACATTTTTATATGGGTTTTGTTTCACAGTTCTCTCCGGGGTGCTGTTATCCCTATTGCTTGTACACTTTTTTCCTACCACATCTTTTCTTTCCCTTCACCTCTCTATTAATGTGCTTGGACACAGAGCTCTGTAAACAGCCAGCCTCTTTTGCAATGACCCTTTGTGTCTTGCCCTCCTTGTGCAAGGTGTCAATGGTCATCTTTTGGACAACTGTCAAATCAGCAGTCTGCCTCATGATTGGGTAGCCTACAGAACTAGACTGAGAGACCATTTAAAGGCCTTTGCAGGTGTTTTGAGTTAAATAGCTGATTAGAGTGTGGCACCAGGTGTCTTCAATATTGAACCTTTTCACAATATTCAAATTTTCTGAGAGAATGAATTTGGGGTTGTCATTAGTTGTCAGTTAATATTTGATAGTCTTTGATAATCATCAAAATTAAAAGGAATAAACACTTGAAATCTAAGAGTCTTTGTGGAATGAATGTATACATTATACAAGTTTCACCTCTTGGATGGAATTAGTGAAATAAATAAACTTTTTGAAGATATTCTAATTATATGATCAGCACCTGTATGTATATGTGACCTTGGACAACAGAACCAGTCTTAAGTAGCACAGGTATATTTAAAATACATTGTGTGGGTAAAAATGATAAATTTTACTTTGCAAAAATCATTAAGATATTAATTAAGGATCATGTTCCATGAAAGTGTTTTGTACATTTCCTACCGTAAATGTATCAAAACTTTGATTAGTAATATGCCTTGCTTAGGACTTCCTTTGGACAACTTTATAGGTGATTTTCTAAGTATTTTTTATTTTTTTTGCAACCTTTATATTCCAGATTGTCAAATAGTTGTATCTCAGCCTACTATTATCCTAAAAAAACCATACATGAATGGAAAGTTTATTTATTCAAATCTCAATAAAAAAGCATATACATATATACACACACACACACACACACACATATATACAGTGTACATATATATATATATATATATATATATATATACACACACACACACACACACACATATATACAGTGTACATACATATATATATATATATATATACATACACACACACACACACATTTATGACTGATTTTGTGGTCCAGTGTCGCATATATGTACTCATGTGAACATTTAAGATGCAATAACCTCTAAGTCCTTCTGATTTGATTTTTTTTTTTTTTTTTAAATAAGTCATTCAATAAATACCAATAACCTTTTCTTTGCTATTAAGTGAAATTACTTAACCTAATCATAGGAGTCATTTAAAGGGGGAAAAAAATCTCAAATTAATTTTGACATCTGAAGGTTATATATATAAATATATCTCCAATTTACCAAAAATATTGGTTATATAATTATAAACATGTGGGTTGATTTAAATGGCAGACAACAACTAAGGGAAAAACTCTCTCAGCCTTTGGCATCAAGTGTGTTGATACCTGCCAACAATTTTGCTGAAGTATTAGGAAATAAAAAGCCATTTACTCATAGTGAAACCACTTGCAAGCTCCATTTCCACATAGTCAAACAAAGGAATGAGAAACAATCACATGCAAATAACACTATGGAAAATAATGGGTTTGTGCAATAATCAAACTGTCAAGACCATGCAGGGCCTATATTTTCTTTTGGCTAGACAGCCACCAAAACTGCACTTGACAAGTGTACTTGATTTATGCTGTCAGTTAGCAAACAGAAAGCTTTTTTTAAACACAAACAAGTTTTATAGGTGCAGAGATGCTTTATTGTGTGGTTAGCGCTGCAGAGTAAGGTACACTGCATTGAACTAACGAAGCACATTTAACACACAGGGTTAGCCACTACGCTAAATAAGCAAGAATCTGTCATTTGGAACCCATTAGCTTATTTAACATCCTGCTGTGCAGAGGACCGTTGTATTTACCACCAAAATTGGCTTTAAAACGGGTTACGTTCAAGATAAAGCTGAATGTTTGTTTTTCAGATTAACTGTCTGCCACTGAAGGGTGGCTAGCATGAAAGATGGTTGTATTTAAACATTTTGCATTTTCTCATTATTGCTTATATGCTGCTGGTTTCATGAGACCACTCAAAAAATATGAATAGGAGAAATCATGTTTAATATGGCTGAATGAATGATTCGTTTGATGTTTGTTTACTCTGAATGTGCATATGCATTAGCTGAAGCAACTGTTTTTTGGGGGGGGTTTTTTGGTTTATTTTTTTTGAATGAGGTTTGCATAAAATGTGTAAGATATATTAAAGTTAATATAAAAACAGTTTGGGCTCTTTGTATCTGTAATATAAGTTCTGTATTCCAGTAAATACGTTTGATTTACTTAACTTTAGGCATTAACCAACTTGTCATGCATAACATAAGATGCTTTTGATATATCCATGGCATGCCCAAAGTATTATTATTATTATTATGATTATTAAAACAATCTTCGATAGATTTGTGTTAGCAGGTCCCCAAGCACAAGCTCTATACTTTACCACAGTGGTAACCCCCAAAAACACTAACATAGCAAAAGGTCTTTTAAAAACAAACATAAAAGATCATTAAACATTAAGTCTCCCAATTGTACCATCTTATAAAAAATGACTAATATAACATTTTATTTTAAGATTTACTATCCTTATTTAGCCCTGTGCAAAGCATGATGGGAAGGGGAAATCCACTTCATAGTTACACAAGTAAAATAATTTATGTTCTTTCAAAATGAAAATATTGAGTTGAAACAAAACAGAACTGTTTCAAGTCAGTTTAACACAATGCAGTTGTTTAAATAGGGAACCAAGCATAATGGTGTTAAATGAAAATATTTTTTTAAATAAACTGAACAGTGTTGGAGAATCTTTTTTTTTTTGAGTGCATGTTATCAAAATCCAATTTAACATGGAAATAAATAAATATTTGGAAATTATTTTGTACTTTTACCAACTGTTTATTCATACTGTGTACTATATTAGAAAAGCTTAAATTTTAAGTGAAGCATTTTAACTAGTGGTCTAGTTTTGGACCCCACTGTATAGTACTTGTTTGCCTCTCATCCGATCTCACACATACCAGCATGTGATGCTGTTTCCATTTTTATATATCTTTTTGTATTTCATCTTTTTCCAACCAATCCATTTTTTTTGTACCTGCTGCCTTCTCTTTGATCATCTTCACCATCTCACTCCAATATCTTCACCTATTCCTGCCATAATCCAGTTGTTCACAGTGGCGTTTGGGATTTGTCCTGTCTCCATTTCCCCTGACTCTAAACAAGTGCCACACACACTAGTTACACACTCATACAGTAGTCATGGAAACCCTGTCCTAGAAGCACAGGCATTATTAACTGAGAGTGGGTGTTTGAGGAAAGAGAAAGTCTGAGTTTAGTTAGGCTACTGTTATAATACAGTGCTCTTTTTCTGAACAAAAATAGATGAATGCATAAATACAGTACAGTGTTTTATTACATAACACACTATATGCTAAATCGCTGAATACTGATGGTACTTTCAGTTCTTCCATTAGACCAACAAAAAAATACATCAATGCAGTTCTTTTGGCATACAAAACATAGGCAATGCAAGATTATATCCTGTGCTAACATTGTGACCAGTCAAAGTTACACCACATATAGAACTTGATTAATTGGTACAAGTTAGTCATCTGAACCACTTTAAATTAAAAGTGCACTTTAGGTGCTAAATTTTTAAATAACGAGAAGACATCACAAATGCAAAGATCACAGCCCAATTACTGGTCTCCATGCATTTGTATGAGCAATATTACTCAGCTGGACCTGTGCAGTGGAATAAGCTATATGACATCCTTAATTTCCTGTTCCTGTTTTTCAAGCTCATTTCATTCGGTGATCCAATAGAACAAGTAATAGGTGGTACTTCAAAACAGGATCCTATTTAAAGCTAACCCACAATTTACCTGATTAGACAATACAGCATTTTTACTGATTGATTACATAAGTATTCTGACAGACAAAGAGTAAACTAAAACAGTTTTCAAGTGAACATTTATATATATATATATGTGTGTGTTTGTGTGTGTATAAAAATGGCATTCTGATTGTATAATTAATTGTCAAAGGCAACTCAAGGGTGTTGCTGATTTTGGACTCAAGGGTCACTTTGTAACAGATGGGAACATGCTTGGTATTCAGAATGGATTTATTCTTTGACCTTTAGATGTTAACTCCGAGGAACACACTCTGAGGTGATTTAAGACTTTGGTAGTAAAATGGAGCATGATTTCAACATTCCTTACAGTTTAAGAGCAAATGCTGCACTTTATTTTGTCCATATTATAATCAGCGGAAAGGTCAAACAAAATGGTCAGACACAGCATAAAAATCAATTTGATTTTGTAACAAAATATGTTGCTGTGTTTTCAAGATTTTAGATTGTTTTAGCTAAACAAACTTTGGTCCACTTTAAAATATAAAGGAAATGTAAAATGGGAGCATTTGTGCACTCATTTGAAAGAAATGAATTTGTTCAGGAAGGATGCATTCCACTGATCAAAAGTGAGAGTAGTCCAATCATTTCAATTTAAAATAAATGTTTTTCTAATATTCATTTTGATTGACTTTATATTTAAAATATTATTAGTTTCCACAAAAAAATGTTAAGCATTAATTTTAAGCTTCAGCTTCGCCATCACATAAATACATTTTAAAATATATTGAAATAGAAAGAAGTTACTTTTAAATTGTAATATTTAACAATATTACTGATTTTAATGTATTTTGATCAAATAAATGCAGCTTTTGAATGGCAGTATGCTTAAAAAAACAACTTTCTTTGTTTTAATATAACCTAAGCACATAGGATTGAAACTGCATCATTTAAGTGAAATTAATATACTGACATATTCAATAAAGTCCTGAATTAATGACTTAATAAATATTTGTTGAATCAATACATGCCATTACAGAAAAGCTTATGATCTCATATGAAATGCACATTTGAAACATGCGTCCATAAACATCAACACAACCTGACAAAGATTATATAATGTCATTAATTCAGGATTTTTAAACTCTGACCTCCCACAGGTCTAAACTTCTTTCCATTCCTTATTCTTTTCCGTTGCTGACCTCTTAACCTCTGTCGTTTCAAGAGATCTGAGATGCTGGCTTCAAATTAATCAAAGATCAAAGTCTACAAACAAAAAGCTCAGTGGTCAATAGAGAAGCAGAGCAGTCTCCCGTCAACACCTTTGGCTTGATCATGCATATTATCACAAAAAAGTCACATCATCCTGCGACTGCACCCAACGCCAGTGTGCGTCATACTCCAGCTGCACTTTGCCGTTCAATTTGCAGCTCTCCAACTCAACTTTGCTATTCTTGTAGGGTTTCATTTTAGGGCTTAGATTCTTCCCCAGCTTCTCAACGAGACAAGCCCTGGGAGAATCTGGTCTGACCATTTGCTTCACTGCTTTGTCCAGGATTCCATTCGTCTTGCTGGGCTGGTACGGTCTCGATGTATCAGACGATGCTTTATTCCAAACCTGAGCTTCTTCTTTTGGGGCATCGGACTTGACTTGTGGAGATCGGGTTCCAGATCCTGTGGAACTTCCCACTCCTCCTCCGGTACCTCTGGAGCCATCTGTCCCCATGGGAGTGGCACAGAGTATTGAATCAGTCCCACTAGAGGGGCAGTACTCATCCAGGTCATCAGCTAATGTGTCCAGATAGCTGCCAATTGAAATGTTGTCCAGCTTGTCATGGGGATCCTGCAGACTGCTCCAGCTGCCCCTCCAGGAGGTGTCGGGACCCTCCCCTAAGCTGTACTGACTGCTGGTCAGGCTGCTGCAGCGGCTGGTGAGAGCACCACGCTCTTCCAGGAGCCATTTCACTGCCTCGATGCCCTCGTGAAGTGCTAGCAACTGGTTCAAGATCTTGACGTCTGCTGCTCGTAGATAAGCCTGGGCAGAGAAAAATACACACAGACATCAAGACATTTTTCTACAATTATAACTAGTTAAAAATAAGTAAACACTTTGGAATAAGTGTGGAATCTAAAGTATAAGGTCTTTTGCACCTGAGGAACCTCTTCATAGACTATTTGCAGAAGTATCCGCTTTTTGGATTGTTCTCACCAGAAGAACTAGGAACGTATTTGGTTCAAGGAACTTTGTTTGTTCATTTGTTGTTCTATAGGAATTATCAGTGAGACAACTCCAGCTACACTGCATTTTTAAAAAGCCATGTAAAAATATTTACTCTACGAACATGGAAAACAATGATAATGACATTTAGCTACCTGTTGTCTGCAGGGTTGTGTTCTTTTTTTAGATTAATGATAAAGTAAATTGTGCGTTTCCATTCCATCTCCATTATCACAAAACCCAAAACACATTTAAAAAAAATAAAAATTGGACTGTATCCTATGGTGTGACAGCAAAAATGTAGGGAAAAAAAACTTCAGACAAATAACATGAGAAAAATTTATCTTCATTCTTAGTTAAAAATTTACAAATTATCTTTAATGGGGTTTTTTTTTCTGTCACACCATAGGACCCTATAAACGGCTCCAATCACAGCGTCCTGCATTCTCTGGCTGTTGACTTTTATAAATGCCGCTAATAAAGACATCACTTTTAGCCACCTTAGAGTGCTACTGGTACAAATACAGCCAGGAAAACAGCTCAGGTGAAAATGGTTCTGTATGAACCACCATGATAATGGATAGTTAATAGAACTACACAGTGTGAAAGCCTCTTATGTTTCCATGAAGAACCTCCATGTAAACATCCATTGCACAAGATGTTCTTTAGAGTGAAAAAGATTATTTAGGTTATTAAAATGTTATTCACAGTTAGAAAAAACTTTGTTCTTTTAAGAAATGTTAACTGAAATTATGTCTTTGTGGAAACCAGGATGGTTCTTCTATAGCAGCACAATAAAAACCCTCTTTTGGAACATAAATTTTATCAACTGCATAGACCGTTTCAATGACAACAACATAAACGTTACTGCACAAGCGTGCTTTTGTGGCCCTAACTTAACTTCCGGTAAACATTCAAATAGAATGAATAACAACAGCTAAGTCCATTCTAGAGTAGATTATTTTTTTGATAACAAGCAAAATATGTTCGCTGCGTAAATCAGACGGATTTATTAAAAATGCAGACTCATTCTCTGCCAGCAGGAGGTGCTTTGAGTACGAGAAACGAGAGGTTTCCCCGGTAACGGCTGTAGACAAAGCAGCTCTGAGCTTACAAACGCTGCCTTATATGCAGGATGAAATGAAAATTACATTTTCTAAAGACAGTCTTCCTTCAGAAATACAGTGATATAAAACCACTCATGCCTCGGTTTGATTTTTAAATGTGCATTATGTGGTTGTAGCCGACGGCAATAACCAGACCGATAAACAGAAGTTAACTTCAGTCCAGGTGCATGCGCCCGATGAAACCGTCTATAAAGGAACAGTACACCCAAAAATTGACATTTTTGCCATTTCATGCATTCATTGCATATATTCAAATATTGCAATGTGCCAAATTAGAAAATTAAGATAATGTGAAATGTTCCTAGAGGAAATGAGTTCTTAGGTTTGTTCCTAACACAAAGCTATTGAATGTTTCTAAAAGACTTGAAATATAGAGCATAGTGCGATGGGCTTTTTTGTCATTTAGGAAGTGTGACAACTTTAAATGCTCTAAATGCATTCTGATTAGTGCTGATTGTTGTATTAAGTCTTGAGGTTCACAAGCATGACTAGAGTGCTGTGCTTGACTGCAGAGCCGGAGGTCCATTACTGTAAATGCTGTTGAGATTTATAGATCTTCCTGACAATATCCGTTTCTGTCAAGCACTCTTCTCTTCCTGCTTCCCACAGCAAATGGGCCAAGCAATTTTCATCTGACACATCTGAACTTGATGTCTAAATAAAAGTAAAACCTTAGAAAAAAAATGAAAGGGCTTCTAAGGGAAATAAATATAAAAACACTACAATCTACTTAAAACAAAGAAAGTAGATTAAGTATCCCTCCACATAAGAAAGATAGATAGATAGATAGATAGTAGTTATTTATGCTCATTCACATCGCTAGCTTCCTCTTGGACTTCCTGGGCCAAATCAACAGAGAGTAAAAATGGATGCTATTGATTCTTTAGTTGGCCTTTTGTCTTAAATCAATAAATATTAAATCCTTCCTGCATCATTAGATCCTGCTTTTGTAATGTATTCTCATTTTATGAGGTATATCTGTCAAACATTCTTTTAGAAGTATGTTATGAAGGTTCCTTTGGCAGCAGTGAAATATTTTTCTCAGGATGTTAGACATTTACCACATGTAATATGATATACAAAGTCCTGAACCCTTCTGACTGACTGAATGTCTCTCTAGCCCATAAAACAGGGCTCATCAAATAGTCAGTGCTTCCTATGAAAGCCACAGCGCTTTGGCTCCCACAATCCCTGATGGATACTGCCCTGTCTGCACCCCATCAGCTACGGTCACACAGCGCTTCTTAAAGAAACAGTTCGTCCAAAAAGGAAAATTCTGTCATCATTTACTTACCCTCAAGTCGTTTTCGACCCAAATGACGGACTTCTGTGGAACACATTGGAAACTGACAATCTCAGTCACCATTAATTTTCACTGCATCATTTTTCCATACAGTGAAAGTAAATGATGACTGAGGCTGATTCTGGCTTCTCCTTCTGTGTTCCACAAAACAAAAAAGAAACTCACACTGGTTTGAAACAACGTGACATGTGAGAAAATTACATTTAATTTACCTCCTGACACATTTCGTGAACATTTATGATTAAAAAGAATATGTTTAAATGTGGATAATATGCAAAATACCAATAGCTTCAGGACCAGCTTGAGACCAGGATGTAAGATAAATCAGTTTAAGTGCACTGAGCCTGCCATAAATGGACAGCATACTCTTATCCTATACATCCAGACTTCTATGTAATTTAAAGGCCATAGTGCACTGCTGACGTCAACCACACTAATTACAGTACAAAAAACCATACGAGAACATTTCAGTAAAAAGGGAGCGTGGGATACAAAAATAACAAAAAGGGGGGAGGGGAAATAAAGCTGAATTTAGAAGGCAAAGACAAACAAGTATGTTTACAGCAAATAAAAAAGGATTTAAATACATAGGCTAAAAAATAAGAGAGATTGAGAGAACAGATTGTAGCAACTCTGCTCTGGTGTGGGTTGGGTTCACGTCGGCACCCCTGTCTGAGTTTCTGAGACTAATGAACACACTCGTAAATATTCTCCCTGTCTCAGCACTGATGTGGTGAGCACTGATCTGGCTCTGCCCAACTCCAGTCTGTCTGCATCTCTATATATGCATTAGGACATGGATGAATTAAACATAAACTTTTGTTCAAAAGTTTGGAGTCGGGCTGGGATTCTTTTAATGTTTTTGTTTCATATGTTCACCTAGGCTGTATTTGTTTGATCAAATATACAGTAAAATATTAGTACAATTTAAAATAACTCTTTGCTCATTTTAAAAAGTATTCCTGTTGTGGCAAAGCTGAATTTTCAGCAGCCATTACTCCAATCTTCAGTGTCATAATATATTTTAGAAATATTTCTGATATGCTGATTTGATGCTGAGGAAACATGAGATTTTAAAAACAGATGTGTTAATGTTTTTTGTGGAGACCTTTATTACTTCACTTAAATAACTCTACTGCCTTGAGGCTGAAGTATTTTGTTTGACCAAATAAGTTCAAGTGACAACAATGTTAAAGGTACAGTTTACTTAAAAAACACATTTTTTGTCATTATGACATCGCCAACGGTGACTTTATACATTTTTTTCATGAAACACAAAAGGAGAAATTCTGGAATACGCAGCCAATCATTCATAGTAATTGCACAGATTCTTCTAAATATACCCCGGTTTTCCCCAAATAAAGAAAGCCAAATGGGTTTAGAGTGACATGAGTGTGAGTAAATAATGACTGAATTATCAGACATATTTCTGGGAGAACTATTTCTTAAAATAGGCCTCATAAAATGCTAAAAAAAATGAAAACAATGTTATTGTAAGCCCATGCAATACAGTGCACTGTTGCTGCAATAATAATGTGTAGCTTCCATTCTTCCACACGAGCCACACAGCGACCTACAGACTCTCCTTAGGGAGAACATTCCACAGTGTCTGAGGCTCACACTGGAGATTCTCAAAGCCAGAAGAATTCCATTTTCCCACTCCTTAAAACCATAGCTCATACGTCCTGTGTTCTAATCCCTGGAATTCTGGAGAGCTCATTTTCCATGCTGTGGTGTCCTGCTCTGTTAAGTATCACACCACGTAGCTCTGTGTGCGTATGTATAGAACTGAGCATTAGTTATAATATTAGCATTCAGATTATGGCATTAATGCTTACTTTCTTCATAATGAAGAAAAGGGCTTTTAAGCATACACTCGGGTATGTGAAGAATGTTGTCATTGCATTCCATTGTGAAATACTGCAATAAGTTAAAATGCTGCATTTTTTTTTTTAACAAACTATCAATCATCTCTAACAAATAAGTTAAAGTAATAGTTCACCCCAAAACTGAATATGTTCAAGTACACACAAGTTGTGTGTATTCATACTTGCTGTATCACATATCTATCACATGGATAATCGTAACCCTATGGACTATGATCGTTGGTGCACAATCAGGGTTAAAAATTAAAAATGCAGGGGACAAAAATGCACCGGATATTCATGTTGTTATTATTATTATTATTTTAATTATATTATTTTCTAGTTATGCACCTCTGCAGAGAACATAGTGTCCTGTAGTTGTCAGATACTAAGCTACAGCACATAGTGCTTTTGATAAAAAAGTCAGCTGTATAAACAGTGAATGTGAAAAAAAAAACACTCCCAAATTTTCTAAACTATTTCACTACTGCAAATCTGCCATGATGGTAGACAGTAGAGAGCTGCATTATCTTACACAGTATCCGGTCAAGTATTTCAGAGCTAGCAGAATATTTATTGTGCTAGAATTTTTTCGTTCACTTTTTTTTAAAGCTTTTTTACTGTATTCAATGTTAAACTAATATGTTATAATTAACACCCATGATTGTTCTGATTTAGAATTGTATTCCATTAACTGAGTCAGTAACTTCATCATAAAGGTAAAAGAAATGCTCTTGAAAATCAATTTATGGGATAAGGGAAATACTTTTCATGTGCACTACTGTTCAAAAATTTAGAGGTTAGTAAAATTATTTAATGTTTTTAAAATAATATTAATATTATATTAACCAAGGCTACATTTACCTAATCAAAAATACAATAAAAAACTAATGCTGTAAAATAGTATAAATATATTAAATTATATACTATTATATATATATATATATATATATACTAATATATATTTTGTTTTCTAAGATATATTTTATATATATATTTTTTTTTCTAAAATATACTATTTCATATATATATATATATATATATATATATATTAAAACTTTTTTTTTTTAAATACTATTTATTAAAATAGTATATACATTTAATAATATAAACTGTATACAATTTAATAATATTAAACAAGTCATTAGTGTTACATGATCCTTCAGAAATCAATCTAATGTCTTTTGGTGCCAAAGAAACATTTCCTATTATTAGCAATATTTAAAAGAGTTATGCTGCTTAATATTTTGTGGCATTTATTTTGTAATATTTAACACTTTCAATCAGTTGAATGAATCCTATCTGAATAAAAGTTTAAAAAACGGTTAGAGAAAAGAAATTTACACTGACTCAAAACTTTTAAACTGTAATGTAATATGTCGATAATGAAACCGTAAGAGATTTCCTCTGCATCACAGTTTACACACTTTCTGTACTCTTTTAACTGCAGTTGACACATAGCAACACTGACAGGATTGAAAGCATCTCTCATATTCTAATACGTCACTGTTTGCTCGCTCATCTAATACGACACATGCACTCTGTCTCTCTGCATACCTTCCTAACCTCTTCGTCCTCCCACTCTCCCTTTCAACCTTACTTCTCTCTTTTTCTCTCCCTCATTTCCCCTCTCTTCTCGTTCTATCAGATTGGAAGAGTCATCTTCCTTTCCTCCATCTGTCAGCACACCATCCCCTGTGTTTCCCATCTGTGTGTCAGGCAGGGAGAGAGAGAGTTCCATTCACCGGGGGCCAAGAAGCTCAAAGTCATCAAGTACATCTCTCTCTTGCTATCTTCACACAAATCGTAGGTGACATAAACAACAAGCTGTTTGATTTCCCAATTACTTCCAGTGTTTTAAAGTCAAAAGTGATAATCATTTTCATTAATTTCTGTACATGTATTTTCTCAAAAAGTCTACACGTTCTTGCACTATACTGTACTAGTGTGTGCAAATGAACCGAGTTTGTGTTTGTGTGAGTGTGTGTGTCACTAGACTAGTCTGGGTCACAATGTCACAGTGTGAGGTTAAAGTTCAATGACAGCTGACTTGCTGTAGCTCATGACTGTTTGGGAACAGTGTGAAATGGCATCAGGTGAACCCTAAAACACTAAATCAATTCTCTAACAACCCATCTACTCCAGAATTGAACAGGCCTATTTGTAAATTACCTAGAAGCCACTATTGCCAGTGTTTTACCACAACTACAAATGTGACTTTTCTATGCCATGTACTCTACCTAATATGATGGTCCCCTTATAGGGGATTCCTTTCTGAACTTACTATACAAGTGGCTATATATTTTAATGAAGACAATAGAAGAAATACACTTCTATTTAAAAGTTTGGCCGGCAAAATGTTTTAATATTATTGAAGTCTGTTATGATCAGCAAAGCTGCATTTTTTTTGTTCTGTAAAAATCACATTACAATTTAAAAATAACTCTGTCCTATGTTAAATGTATTTCAAAATGTAGTTTACTCCTGTGAAGCTGATTTTTCAGTAGCTATTACTGCAGTCTTCAGCGTCAAATGATCCTTCAGAGTTGCTATTGCTGAAAATAGTTGTGCTGCTTAATATTTTTGTGAAAACCACAATGGATTTTTTCTTTGATGAATAGAAAGTTCAAAAGAACAGTATTTATTTGAATTAGATTTTTTGTAACGATGTCAAATTCTTTAATGCCACGTTTAATTAATTTAATGCATATTAATATAAAAATATTCGACTTGGTAGTGTATATAACATCGACAATGTGCATGTGCTAAATTGTGTTAATCACGTTTAATCAATATCAAAAGTTAGCAAGTTAACTATTAAAGCCCTAAACATCTTATTTGTTTTTGTAAGATAATCTTTTGTCTCTTTAAAATTCCTATGGATCATCTTGCGATCTCCAGTTTGAAAACCTTCTCATTTACATTTCTGTTTTAAGACTGTATTCCATATGTACATGTTAGTTCTAGATACACAAAGTGCACAATTAATTGGTGTGCTTTGGAAAACTGTAGTTAAAACAATTTGGACAAAAGTGTCAAGACATTACTTTTAGCACCCTTCACCTTTTCTATCTGAAACCACATATAGGGTTGTCTACACAGATGTGAGCTGATGCAGTAAAGCACTAACATGTTAAGATCACAGACGTATATCTGCAGCAAATTAATAACACTGCCTTCCAAAAATCAGAAATGCAACTGGCAGTAGCATAATCCATGACAGCTTTGGGGCCTTTTACAAAGTCTCCCACTCAGTAAAGAGCACCATAGCAACAACATCAGGGTCCATTTGCTTAATGGCACTGCATTCCACAGGGAAACGAGCTCATTTCCCTAACTACAACAATTCTTTATACAACCCAGAGCGTATCGGCCCCAAGTGTTTGAACTTACAGTATAAAGTATGAACATCAAAAACGTTAGCAAATCTTTTACCAAAACTCAAGCCACTCCTTCATTTCAATATCATCAGAGATATGTGGCCGCCAGCAATTCATCCGTTCATTAAAAACATTACTGCCTGTATGACAGTTTTGGGGTCATGTTTCAACCCACTATTTATTGTTTGGCAATGCTATGAGAAATTCTTTTGCTTCTGGTTGATTTGGTTTGTGGAATGTGGGTTGGGACCCTTCAAAATGAGAAAACAACAACAACAACATGCTGCAGGCTTCTTCTTGGGAGTTATGTTATGAAAAGATATCATAGTCAATCATAGTATATAAGAGCTTTACACTAGAATTTGTCTATGGATATGTGACAAGCAATCAAAAAAGCAATAAAAAAGTAGAAACTAATTCACCATGTAGCATATCTGCTATGAGAGTCATCCACACACATTTATTAAAAACTAGCACATTATACACTATTTTGTGACTCTCTGTTCTCACAACCTTCATTCATTTTATGCTTATGTTTAAATGTGGTTGAGGATATTAAATAGAGTTTGATGGAAGTAAATGAAGTTTATTAGTTTAATAGCTACAGAGATGTAGAACTGGCTCTTACCATCTCCATTTTAAGTTTTCGGATCTTCTCATCCAGGCCCTTCTTCTCTGTCTCATTATTGTCTGTCTGATGATGAGAGATCATTTTGTGCTCTTCTCTCATCCACTTCAGGAGCCCCTCTGGGGTCTTTCTCCCCACTTTCAACTCCAGATCCTTTAAATCTGGCACTGATTCACAGGTATTGCTCTCCTCCATGATTATAGAAAAGATCTATTTAAAAGAAAAGAGACAGCAATTGTTCTGAATTAAACGTTATAGCTCCTTGACTAAGTTAAGAAGCATCCCACTGATGCAGTATTATGCATAAAAAGACCTTACGCAATACGCTGATATTATTTGTAAACATATTACAGTCACTTAGTATTTTTGCTGAAATCTGCCTAGGTCTGAACCAAAAAAAAAAAAAAAAAACACGTCGCATGCGTCAACAGAGCTTGGCTTGAACGCATCATCATCATCACACACAAGAGTGTCATACCTGATTAATATTCTAAACATTCACACGACTGTTTTCTTTCCCAAACGCAGCCTGTACGATCTCCTTCAGTGGGAAAGGCAAACCACCTGAGCATGATGCGAGTCTCTCTGAAGATCGTCGTTCAAACGTATCCGATCTGCGTGCTGTTCAAACTCCTCGGCTGTGCTGATCACGCCATGACTTTGATGTGGTACACTGTGTATGTGATGCTCGGAGATGGAAGTCAGGTTCGGAAAGGAGCTGTCTTCAAACTGAATGTCTGTCCTGATGTGCTTGAATCTCACGGCTGCTGGACTGAATTCCACCTGCATGACAGCGAGCGGAGCGCAGAAGTTTACTGCCGTAAACAACGGAGTAAACGCGACCGAGGAAATTAACAATTCACTCCCTCAAGTTAACCTGGTAATAAGTCTACATTATAAAGCAGTCCGTTGTTATACCTATATCGCAGGTACAGTTATAATTAATGACGGTTACACTACATTTAAAGTGTTCATGTTACAGTGTAATTATACATTTAAGTAGCCTACTGAGTAATATTAATTGGCAACATGTAGGCATACTTGGTTATGGTTAGTTAGTTTTTAGTTTTGATAATGGTTAGTTAGCAAATTAACCATAATTAAAACTATTACTGATAGGCTATATTAAGTACATGTAACAAGGACATTGTAAGTGTTACCGTAATCACTATAATAGCTAGCTACTAACAATAAATAGGCTAATGATAAGTGGGTTTACAAAATTCATTTAAATATTTTGAATATATATTTGTATATCCCATGATTATAAACTACATTTAGGTTCTAGCCATATTTCCATGAAAATTTCCTTTGTGTGAATCTGAATGTGATATGTGCCCACATGAAAACGAGACACTAAACTCCTGTGAAGTGAAAAAATCGAACTGAATGCAAAGTCTGCATTAAATACTGTATATGCGCAAAATGATGATTTTGAGAAGTTTTCTTCAGACTGGAACTGCTGAATATCAAGCACCACACTGTCTGCTAAACACATCTTAGACTGACATTTAATATGTTTCCACTAAAATCCTATCCGTAATCTGCTTGCCAGCCAAGTCAGAACAGTAAATGGTGAGTTGACAGTATGTTTCCATACTAATGAGAAAAGTTGTGGCTGTACCGCATATTACCACATGGCTGATTTTGTAGTCATTTTGTAGTTAGTTAGAAATTCAATGCAGATTTAGACAAGAAGTATAAGTGCTTATTCTATTCTGTGTCATGCTTATGTTCTCTCAGGGCCAAGACTATGTCAAGATGACATCATTTAACATCTGCTGGCTGCACAATGAGGATCCCCCCTCTGCTATAGTCATCAGAAACAAAAACAGAACAGGACTGTGAGGAGAACCTCACACAACAGACCCATATTTCCAGTCTGAGGTAACCATAAAAGTGTCACACTTCATCCATTTACTTTGAAATGGGAGCATAAGCAAATGCATTCTCCATTTGATATTTTTGAGATAAGTAACACTGAGAATTCTAGAAATTCAGAAAATTATCAACCTGAAACTATTTTCATGCCATTTAAGACTCACATTTCTTATCTACATGTCACTGTTGTTCTTTTTGTCTTTTGTATGTTCTTCATATTTAGAGAAAGGATTCATTCTAGTGGTCATAATGGAAATTACATCTAAAATGGAAATCTTTATCAAAATACTCATCAGAACACATGAACTTCCTTTCGTCTGGTGACATTTATCTCATTCCTAAGACTCCTGAGCACCATATGCAACGCATTTTACTTGCTAATTTATATGTAGAGCAGAGGCAGTCACAACTGGCAGTATTTAAAGTGGTGTTCTGTTTGGCTGATTTTAATGGCAAACCCTACATGACACCAAGGTGTGTCACTCAGATTCAGAAAGCAAGACTCATTCTTCACACAGTTCCTGACGCAAACGCCCATGTTGTCCTTTCAAATTAACATTTAATGTAAAAAACACAATGTCGGGGTGGAGAAACCTGTTAGAGGAAGCAAGAAAGCACATGTTCAACATTTCCTTACTCATGTCTCATTTCTCCTCCTCTTCAAACCTGTATTTCCTGTCCCACGTATAAGTTGTTCTGTCTTAGTTAAGCATTGTCAGTAAGCGTGTGGGAGACGATGGAGGACAGCACAGAGGAAGACATTGAGTCTCTGATTGAGGGGATGGCCTACATCCCTGGCCACTTTCATTTGGAGCTCAATCTGAACGGTGAACCCAACGGACCAGTCACCCTTCGCCACCGGGACACCCAGCTCAAGCGCGAGAGTCTTAGGGCTGAGCTCGAAGCTGAGACGGGACGACTGCAATATGCTGTGCGCAATATGCTGGGCCTGCTGGCCTTTCATGTAGATGAACTGGAGACGGCAGAAGAGGCCTTCCGCAGCATCTGCCAAGAGGATTCAGAAAACCTCAATGCCTGGGCCAACCTGGGTTACGTATATGAACGCCTGGGTCGCGAGCTGGAGGAGGGGGAGTGCATGGAGCGTGTGGCTGCCCTTATGGGCCCAGAGATGGGGGAGAACCAGACGGACTGCAGGCTCAGAGTAGCACGGTGTTTGGCTGAACAGGCGTACACACATCCTCACGATGTGGAGCTGGAGAGGGATGAAGATTTACAGGAGAGACTGACATCTGCGCTGATGTTATACAACCGTGCACTCGATTATGGAGAGGAACTGGTAAGCGCTTCACAAATTCTTATATACAGGGACATATACTGTAGTACATATTACATGTTTTCCAAAAATAATAATAATAATAATATAATAAAAGATTATAGCAAACGTTTTACACCTTTGCTGTTATGATATCAGCTTTTGACATTTTTGACACTTTTTTTTCCCAGGTCATTGTTTTTTTTTGTAACTGTTTATTGCGTTTTTTTGTTTTTGAATAAGTTATGAATTAGTAGATATAAATAACCATATGCCATTACATTTCAACTCTCAGATTTCCTTTAACCCTCAAACAAAACACAGCATAATGCAAAATTAATTTTTTTAGAAATTTATTAATTTTAGAAAAAATTATTTTATATTAAAACAGTACATTGTTTTTACGTTGCTTTATTTCTTACAGATACCAATAGAGGAAAAAAGAAGTTGGTATTTCAAAATGGCAACAATTTACATAAGGTATTTACATAGATATTTGATGATGTGTTTGAAAAATACTTGACTGCCTATCTAAGCATTTGAAGAAGCCATTACTTATCATAAACCAAAAAAACAGTAGGTTGATCTTAACCTTTGTTTGTTTTAATAGGTTAGATGGAATTGTAAAGGATTCAAAAGACATTGACTTCACCAGACTGAATTATTTCAACAAGGGCCTCAAGCTTCTCACACAGACTCTAAAATCTGACAACACACACCTCAAAGGTAATTTTCATAATGTATATATGATAAAGATTTTTAATAAAGCAATACACACAGTCGGCTTATGTTTATAGATAATACCATAAATCAAGGTCCGATTATGGTCCTCAGAGGCCCTCAGTTGTGAGATATAATGTACTAATAAAGCAAATGTGTGGCATATATTGGATATGAAGTTTCAAATGCAATATATGATGTTTATTTTCATGATTCCATTTCTGCAATTTTGTATAATGCAAAAGTATAAAGCCCTGCAAATGTCATGCTAAATAAAAAGACTTCGTAGCTACAAATTAGGAATTAATTTCTACTATTTATTAATCTATGGCTATACATTTTTCTTCTTGTAGTTCTATCATTCATCTATTTCACATTGAAAAATGCTCACTGGCACTCATTAAAGTGCTTTTTGTCTGACTATAATATAGTTAGATTTACTTCACTCACCTTGAGGGCCCTGACAACCAAAGGCCCCGATGGAGAAATAAAAAGTTCCACAGACCAGCCTTTCTGGTTTTATGTTGTCACGTGTCACGCTTGGCTCTGTAATGACCTCTTATCAGTGTCTTCTAGCAGATCTCAGATGGCAATGGAATCATTAAGACATTGTATTTGTAACTCTCATTACTCTTTAGCCCTGGCCTGGTGTTACATTGGTCTCGTGCTGGAGCGGACGGAGGAGTTTTCCACTGTGCCAATGTCAGTGCATGACTGTGGTTTCTCCGGATCTGACCCTTTGACATGTTACGGTTCGGTACTGTATGTTATCCCAGTTAAAATTTAGGACGTCTTATTGTGGTCTAACTAATAGATCAGATTCCAGTCTTGAGATTATTTACACACATTTCCTCTGTGGACACAACATGTATGGGTGTGAAGTGTTGTTTCTTGACACGAGTGTTAGAAAGATGTGTTTAGGTTTCTGTTTGATATGATTAAACATAAGCTGATAAATTGACATGCCAATATAATAAAGCTAACAATCAATAATAATGAAGGGTAAAAAACTGATTAGATTTGTTCTCATTGCTGATTTCCACAGGCCATTAAGCTTGCTACGGATGATGCATTCATACTCAACAGACTAGCAAACGTGTTCTTCCTGTCAGGCAAACTAGAGATGGCCACAGGTATCTGTAACATGGCCCTGAGTGTCCTGCCTGATGCAGAACTCAACTGGCAGGCTTACTGCACTCGCGCCAAGGTAAGCAAAATACTTGACCACCCAATTTCGTAATATGTGTTTTTTCTACATGTGCCTGTATATGAAAACATTCACAGACACTAGATGTGTTAAATTAGTGGTGTATTTCTTTTTTGTTTTTTTATAACCTCCCCTTGAATAATACCATTGGATAAACAAGGGTGACAAAAACAAATCCTTCTTCAAAGGCAAAGAAACACCCATTTTGTGATTCATGATAAAATGTGCTCCAAAATTTAGGGACACAATGTGTGGGTGTTATTGCATCTAAAAAACAATTATGTTAGAACTAATCCCTTTAATTGGCCCAAATATGAGTAGATTAATCTGGTTCAGTAAAGGGACATGGTGAGAGAAAGAGAAGAAAAAAAACGGGTGGGAGGAAACAATATTTCCAAGCTTTTGCATTCTTTTGCACTTCCTGAGAAACTTTGTCCACTTGTAAAACATTTGTCATAGAACTCATATAAGATGGAAAGAAAAACTAAATTTCAGTACTTTTGAAATATAGCATTGAAATATAACTTATTTATATTCACAAAGTCCCCTTGAAGTGTTAGTTCACCCAAAAATGAAAATGTTGTCATTAATTACTTACCCTCTTGTTCCAAACTCATAAGACCTTTGTTCATCTTCTGAACGCAAATTAAGATATTTTTGATTAAATCTGAGAGTAATCTGAGGGTGAGTAATTAATGACAGAATTTAAAATTTGAATTATCCCTTTGTACTTTTACACAGGTGTCTTTCCTATCAGAATACTACTCTGCATCCAAATCATTTCTGGGTCTCCTGTATATGATTTATTAATTTCTGCCACTATTTCTACCCATCTAAATCTTGTTTTTATAGTTTTAACGCACCTCAGAATATGTCATTGCAACTTTTTCTCCAGCTTAGTGTCACCATGTATGCAAAGGATCTTGATAAAGCCAAGTGTGGCCAGGGTGGCATCCCCGACCGTCAGATTCTGAAAGAGGCCCGTGCTGATCTGGAACGTGTTCTGGCTGTGCGACCCTGTTTGAGGACTCATTTGGAGTTGGGTCAGGTAAATATAAGAACATAAACTATAATCAAACATTTGGAATAAGTCCCTTATGCTCACTAAGGCTACTTCACTATCACTTTAGATCAATAATACTTAAAGTGCTCCTATGGGTTATGATAGGTTGGTGTTTTGGTTTTGGGACCAAAAACAACAGGTTGACATGCATGCACGGTCAAAAAACACTTATTTTCTTATATGCATTTATTTTTTAACTTATGTTCAATTAATTTTTGCAAACCCCTCCGGTGATCTGTTGATTTCACATTTTAAAATAGTACCATTTTTACTACATTTACCACAAAAATGCTACCTTGAGACTTATAAATATTATAAAATATTAAAAGAAAAAATAATCATTCCAAATGTTTGACTGGTAACTCAACTACTAGTTTACGAGCCTAATCTATCCATCTCTCTCCCCTTCTCTCAGGTTTACTACTACATGGGTGTGGACGCCCTGCAGGAGAGCCTGTTGGTCGATGAGATGGCCATAAACCAGGCCCTGGTCAGTCTATCTAAAGCTCTGCAGTGTCCTCTGGGCTCTACAATCTCTCAACTACAGCTCCTGCGGGGTCGCTGCCTGTTGCTGAAAGGAGAGGAGCAGAACGCCATCGACTGTTTTAGGAAAGCGCTTGAACTGGAACCTCCCAGTGTCCAAGACACGACAGTCCTGCGCTGCCTGCTACAGGCTATTCTAGTGAGCTTCACACAGAGCGGGAACAACACGGGTCAAGCTATAATCCAATTAGAGGAATGTTTAAATCAGGCGGAAGAGCGATACGGCTCAAACATTGTTCAGACTGAGTTGAAGGCGCTGTGCCGAGCACACACGGATGAGGTGACGGAGCTCTCAAAAGATCTGGTGAGGAAAGGGAGATTGGAAGTGGTTAGAAAGTTGCTGAAGAGCGTACAGCCAAAAGGGAAAAAGTTCTCACTGGGAAGGTCTGCGTCTATTTGAAAGAGTCTGTGGAACAATGGGAAAGGACTCCAGATCATGTTCTGATGGACAATTACGAGATGTCCATATTAAGAATTGACAACAATGGAGCTACTCATTTCAAAATAGAGGTATTGGTAGTGCTGAGTAATGTACAAAGGAAATGTGTTCTAAAACACTACAATTATTGCTATGATGTTAAAGTCCAAAAGGTGATTAGGAATGTTGTCTTTATGGCAGTTCTTTCCTGCACATGCCACAAAGCATGAAGAGCCAGTTTAGCAAGAAATAAGTGTTTAAACCTGGAAATGTACTATGGGCAGTCTCAGACCTCATTTAAAATCTAGGATTTTAAAAATAATAAATGTAAACTCTTGATTCAAATATGAAATACTATACTATTTCTGGATGACTGATAAGCAAGTTAGTGAAACTGATCATGTGAACGTTTTTAGGATGATTCTCAAATCATGCTGGACAACATGATCAGATTTTACACAAATGTGTGGTTCAAGCCAGCTGGAGCGCTGCTGTCATTAAAGCAAAAGACAAATATAAAAAGTCCTCATATAAATGATACAAATATAATTTCAATTTACAAATCAAAACCATGGCTTATAGGAACCGTATGGCATTTCAGTTCATGAATGTTTTTTTAAATCATAGATAGGTCTGCATTAAATAGTAAACACTAAATCAGTTCAGCGCTGATTAATGTTGTTTAAAAGGCTCTAACATCGTTGAGTAATGTATTTTACCCAGAAACTGTTTTAAAGCAATACACCAAAAAAATGAGTTGTCATCATTTATGCACTCACTCTCATGACATTCCAAAACTGTATGACTTTCTTTCGTGGAACATAAGACATTTTAAGAAATGACTCATTGTTCTGTCAATACAAATGGAAGGCAAAGGGCTCCAACATATTTTCTTGTGTGTTCTGCTGAAAAAAAACATCCAAGTCATACTGGTTTGGATCAATATGAACAATGGTAAAAATACAGTTAAATATTGAAATATCTAAAAAGCAATTTTTAAAAAGCAAGTTTTACATCTGTATTTTACACCTGTAATGTTTCATATCTCTAATTGCACATGAACGAAAGTTCCCCTCAACAAAATGGGTTGGGTTGGTACATGCTTTTAAGGTGAATCATTGATGTTGCTTGCAAAAGAAATCCACTTCAAAGTTCTGCTTTAATCTCTAGAGTTTTCTCAAAGGGTGGGGTGAACAGAAGTGTCCTTAATGATTTATAGCCAAGGCGTTTCAAGTCTTTTAAGGTCCAAACAGAACATCATTTCAATCTCTGGACCTTTTTTCCTGATAAAAACTGCTTAGAAAATGGAGAGCCTGATACCAGCACAATGAAACTAGGTGACCCTGCCTTTACTGAGCACCTGGAAAAAACAAAACAGAGAGGAAAAACATCAGAAACCCATTCAAGCAGTGATAAAACTACTTAGACGAAATTTCTCTGAAATACCTTTGGTGCTGAAGAACGTTAAGAAGTGACTTTTCTAGATCGATTTGATAAAGGTTTCCTTTTTCAGGATCCTCAAAAAACAGCTGAAAAAAATTGAGGTTAAAAAAGTCATTTAGTATCTTGTTTAAATTCTGAAGGGTCAAAAAGGTGTCCACCAGGTGTGTGTCTTTGTATACTGACCTGTAGATTTTGTGGCTGATATTTTCTTTCTGAATCCCAGGGGGGAAGCTCTTCACCAAACATAACTGCCAAATGGTCCATGAAGCTGAACAACCCAAAATAAGTTATAAAAAGCAAATCTGTATTTGCAGATTTTCAAATTAAAGAATAAATCAAATTCCAGCTAGGGGTGGGCGATATGGCAAAAACATCATATGTCGTATGTATGTCGCGTTGTACAGCATATTAAGACGGAGGCGTTAGAACTGCAGATAATAAAATAGGATATTTCTTAAAAAGCAGATCGTGGAGAATTTTTTTTCGTCCTTGATCAAAAATCGTCATATCGCACACCCCTAATTCCAGCAGTTTACATTTAGGCCTTCTTTTCTCAAAGGATACACATTTTGATTTGTAACAAACCTGGAGTTCTCGCAGAAAGCAGATATAAAGTCTGTCTGGCTGTGCTCAGGGTAGAGGAACAGCACTGGCCAGTGAAGGACTCCCTGCTCATCCATATAAACCTGAGCTCCAGTGGCCTCCTGAGAGCCGATTCCATCAAGCTCCAGATCCGCCAGAGCTCTAGATGCACCTCCATCATCATCCTCACTGTCTGAACCCCTGCGTTGAGAAGGCTTGGTCTTCAGAAGTTTAATGCCACGCTCCTAAGTAAAAAAAAAAAAAACTCTTTTAAAAGATTTCTTTCTTTTAAAACTCAGTTTAAAAAAAATTAAAAAAATTTATAAACTCTTTATCTACAGTACCTTAATGGCAGCTAACAATGCTTCTTTCTCATTCTGCTCCTTTTTCGCTTTAACTTTTGCCTTTCTGGCATCTCTGTCGGCTTCCCTCTACAGTAAAAATACATTAAACACAGGAGCAATCAGAGCAAAGAAATTTCGATTGGAACATTGTAAACGAAATGTGCACAGTTGGGTAGTGAGGAAAATATAAGTAAAAATGCAAATAAGATGGTAGTGTGTAATGGAGAAATTTAGAACTATTATCACTGACTCCCAAACGGATCCTCTGCAGTAAATGGGTGCCATCAGAATGGGAGTTCAAACTGGTGATAAAATGCCAAAAAACCCACATCACAATAACGAAGTAGTAATCCACAAAACAGTTCTATACATTCTGGTGTAAGAGGGGATGGACTTTTTCACTGGAGGAAGTATTATTATGCATTCTGAACTGATAACTTGGCCAGAAGTTATCTGGAAAAGTTAAAACTCCTTAGCAATTAATTATTATTTTTTTTTTACAAACACGCACTTTGGATCATGTGTGTCTTATTGTGATGTTTAAATCAGCAGTTTGGACTTATTCTGATGGCACCCACTCACTGCAGTGGATGTAATGCAAAATTTCTTCAAACATGTTCTGATGAAGAAACACACACCTTCACCTTGATGCCCTGAGAGGGAGCACATTCTCAGCAAATTATTATTTTTTTCTTGTCAGGACTTTCTACCTTCTGTTTATCTGCTGTGGCTCTCAGCTCCTGTAGTTTCTTGTCAGTGGGAATTAGCCTGAGACCTTCATCGCACAACTGCAATGCTCCTGCATAATTACGCAGCTCCAATGAGCACTGTGCACCTAAATACATACATAAAATTATATATATGTACTTCGTAAATAATTATTTTCTCTACACAAAGCAATTGCAACTTCGTGAAGCAACTAAGAGCTATAGACACGTCACCTCTGATTATAGCTTTAATGTGGTCAGGCTTCAGTTTCTTTGCAGCTGTGGCATCATTCAACGCAGAACGCATATTTCCTGGAGGAAAAAGATAATTGCATACACGAAAGAGGAAAAAGTTAATTATGAGGACACATTTGCAAGGAAAAAACTTGTGTGTGCGTATTTGGAGTAATACTGACTTTACCTAAATGGAAATGTGCAGCTGCACGGTTGGTGTACAAAATTGCATTGAGTTCATTATCCATGCAGTTCTTTTTCAATCCTTCTGTGTAAGACACTATAGCCTTCTTATAATTTTTCTCCTTGAAGTACTCGTTCCCCTCATCCTTTAGACTTCTGGCTTTCTCTGAGGGTAAAAAAGGTTTAGTTGTAATACATTCAATTGTAATTTTAAAGGAGGTACACTGCTGACATAAAGGAACAATCACAACAAAGAGAAAGAAATAAAGAGCTTCGCACACCTTCAGGTGTTCTGTCATCATCATGGATAATAGACCGAATGCAGGCGAGATCAGGGTGTTTCTCTGGGTCTATGTTTTCTGGGGCTGTCTTCATAAACATGGGCACCTTATCAAACTCCTGCGAGATTTAAAACTAGTATTTATATACAATAACAAGCTGCGACAAATGTAATGTTATAGCACACTGCCTGAACTTCATCTTCACGTTCAACAGTGACATACTGTAAACAATGTACTTTACTAATGCGACAGTTCTTACCTCCTCCCAGTTGCTTTCATTAAACGCATTTTTGTATTTCTGTGTTTTAAACTTCTCCATAAATTCATCCATGCCATCGTCACTGTCACCCCCTTGTGCTGGTGCAGCCATCGTTTTTCTTTTTAAATTAATTCTGTACTATATTCCACTTAAATAAATGTGGTACCGGATGTACCTTAATTCGTCACAGTCTTCAAAAAGTATCCGCTATTAGGAGCTAAACATAAAACTGCAAAAGGCGATAAAACTTATGGCAAACAACCACATGGTCTCAACAAGCAAGACGTTGCTGTGCTGCTTGACACACCTCAGAGACGCATTATCGCCACCAGCTGGTCTGGAGTGAAACAAAACCTGGTGATACCAAGGAGGATATCTTAGGTAAGTCAAGTGTTGATCACATTGTAATAAATATTTTATTGGCCACGTATTTAAATCGAGATTGCATCATTTATTTATCTTAGAAAGGCATGAAATACTGGCCTCTGCACCAAATACACAGAAAAATCTTCTGTTTTATGTGAGTTATAATGACATAACTCTCCCACATAAAAATGAAAACTTCCACTAAAATAAAGAAGTTAATGGAAAAATGAGTAAAATGTCCTATGAAACTGCATCATTAGAGAAATTTTAATTAAGTGTGCACAATAATTGGAAAATCAGTGTCATCTGTGATGACGTATTACATGTATTAAATATGCTTGCTTATTAGCATAAGTTATCTTTGAGCAGACTTTAGCTACTTTGCATTAAAATATTTGGAAATAATTACCGTAACTTGCAGATAACATGTCATTACTGAGTTTATTTCATGTTTCCTTTCAGATGCTTTATATTACACTAAATTATACTTAGTGAATCTTGATGGCTCTGTAATGACTAGAAGAAAATGACAAAAATATAACAAACAGACCCACTTTATTAACGATATTTCCTTGTTATAACATTACAGAGATTTATACATCATATACATGTATTACAGACACTCTCTTGTACACTTTGCCTGTAAAATGTGTGCAAAAATGTTATAAAACAATATTAGATAGTTTCAACTTTACTTAAAAGATCAACTAGTCCCTCTATACTAAGGAACATGGTCTCTTCGCTCTGCTGACAAATCACCTCAAAGCTGGGCAGATCCTCTAAAGCTTTTTGTCCTATCACCACCACATATGGATACCCTAAAATTTTAGCATCCTTCAGCCGTTTACCAATGGTCATCTGAACCCTGTCATCCAGTACCACCTCTCCTCTCAAGTTTGGTAGGCTGTTTCCCAAGCTTTGAGCCAGTTCCTCAGCCACTTGTGTGGCTTCATTTGCTTTGCTGCCCTTTTTAGGTGGCAGGACACACACTTGATATGGAGCAATCAACCCAGGCCAGTGAACAGCATCCTTGGATGACATCACCTCTATAGAAGCAGCTAGTATTCGAGTAACGCCAAGTCCAAAACACCCCATCTCAGCCACTGCAGGCACATTGGATGCATTAACAAACATGGCCCTAAACGCCTGTGAATATTTTGTGCCGAGGTAAAAAGTGTGGCCCACTTCGATGCCTTTGGATTCAGTCAGTGTGCCCGTTTGGCACTGTGGGCACTCAGTCTGCCCTGGTTCCAAGGTTTCCATGTTAGCAGAGAAGCCACAGTTTCCACAAACAAGTAACTGGTCTTCTCCAATGTCTGCTGGCAGCTGAAACTCATGGGAAAGTGTGCCTCCTATGTTGCCGGTGGCAGCCTGTACCTGCACCCAATTCAAACCCAGTCGGTCAAATATCCGTCCATAAGACTGACACACAGAGTGGTATGTATGAAGAGCCGCCTCTTCATTAATGTCAAATGAATACATGTCTTTCATGTAGAATTCCCGGCCACGCAGGAGCCCAAACTTTGGCTTCTGTTCATCACGGAACTTGCGTGTTACCTGTAAAACATAACCATGTTATCTGCTTACATGCATAACATGAAACACGAAAGCATCTCTAAAACAACAGTCAGGGCTTCACAATAAAAAAAGACATTCTGGACAGCATTGTCACAAGTGTTTACCCAGGCACCATCATCATCTGTCCTCCAGACAGCAAGCGAATGCCGAACTGAATTACGCTTAAACAGATGAATGCACACTAAATTTTGTCAAAATGCCCATCTTGGCAAGTATCCTCGCAAACAGAGTGGGTTACATATTCCGTTAATATAAACAACAGCAAAAGGAAAATAAATGGATATTTATAGCAGGTTTTCAAACAACATCTTGCAAAAACAACTTCCAATAGGATAACCCTATTTAATTTATTGAGTCAAGAACAATGCAATATTTTTTAATTTAAATGTTTAGGAATTCTGCACCTGATTACTATTCCTTGACTTACTTGAGACACAAATTATTTTTTCTCCCATTTGTATCTTTGGTTCTACATTATTTATTTGTGCTATTACTTTTTAATTTGTTTATTTGTTCTTGCGTTATTACTGACTTTTTACTTGTTTTATTAATTTTTATTAACTTAGGTTTGTAGTTTTTTGTTTTTTTTTGGAATTGAAAATTGTGAATTTAGTTTTTTGGTATCTAAAATGTTGGTGTCATAACTTTATTTATTAGAATACAAGGTTATATGGGTTAAAAAACAACAAAAACAATAGGCCCAACTATTTTTGCATTTATTCAGTCATTCATTTTATTTATTTAAATGTAATTTAATTTTTCTTTTTTTTTATTGCCAGTGACAATTTTGGCTAGACAAATGAAAATTTCAACCTAAGTCTGAAAAATCCTAGCGTTTTAAAAAAAAATACCTGGTACAGCAGAAGTGGCAGCTTCTTGTAAGATATCGTCTTCTGGGAAGCAAAAAGCTCTGTGACTGCTTCTTCATGAGTCGGCCCGAGGCAATATTCAGCATTGTGCCGATCCAGTAATCTGAACATCTCTTTCCCCATAAGCTCCCAGCGGCCACTCTTCTTCCAGAGTTCTGCACTGCACAGTGCCGGCATGTCAACTTTCTGCCCACCAATTGCATGCATCTCTTCATCAATGAGCCGGACCAGCTTCTCCATTGACCTCAGAGCGACTGGTAGGTAATAGAAGCAGCCAGGGTTGGAGGGATGGATAAGCCCTGTCTGCAGCATCAGTCTCTGGCTGCGGCATGTCAAGTCTCCTCCCTCTTGACCCTCCCGGAGGTTGGATGGCTGGAAGAGACGAGACACAAGCGGTGGTGGGATGGTTGGTTTGGAAGAGACAGAGACGAGTGGAGAGGTGTGGATGGCACATTTGATGTGGCTTCTTTTTAATGCTTTGAAGAGCATCCCGGACAGAAGGGCTGGGACCTTGCGATGAGGCATAAAGATCTCCATTTTCTGACAGCTTAAATTCTGTAAAGCTTTTAAAGAAGAAACAAACAAAGAACAGCATGAACAAACAAAGTTGCACAATCGATTGTTCCACACAGAGTATGCACCTGTAGAAATACAGAGAAATGAAATGTCTGCTCATAAAATATACTATTTTTTTTTACTGTATAAAATGTAAGAGATATAGTAAAAACTTATTTATTTATAACTTATATATTTCAAAAATATTTATCTACTATATATGCTTTGCAGATTCGTAAAAAAATGTGGAATATTATGTATCCTTGTGGATTTACATATATATATATATATATATATATATTAGATGAACATACGCTTATATGAAAGAGAGAGAGAGGGAGAGATTTATAGTTATGACATATTCTTTATATTTTAATCATTGTCATTGAGTATGTTAACATGTCAAAATGAACACTCTGCTGTATAATTTATTTTATATTTTTCGCATATTTTATGCGAAACAACTACAAACAAATGTCTTCAGAACTTCAGCTTCAGAATTGAATACTTTTGATTTGTCTGCTGGCAATGTGACTGGCTAGAAGCGAAGCATGCTTATTTGTATCACAAAACAAACGACAAAATGTCAAACTTACCGTGTTTTGTGTCCCGCTTATATCTATAAAATCGTCGCAGATCAATCTGAGATCATTACTTGGAAACTGATGATAGTACACACGAATAAAAAGATAAACTAAAATTCTCCATATGTGACACTACGACCTTCTTCTTCTGGTAAATCGCGCAGCGTTCAAGAGCTCCACACCGCCGCCTGCTGCATGGAAGGCGAACAGCGCACTCCTATGGTCTCAGAGGAGGAGTCTGTTTCTATGGAAATTTCAAACAAGAAGCCTCAGCACCGGTTTGTTGTCCTGCATGTAACTTCAAACCATCAAACTAACCGCTTCTGTATTATTTTTCGCTTTTAAAAGTGTGAAAAATGTCCAACACAACAGTCAAACAGAAGAGAACCGCTCTGAAAGTCGCCAAGTAAGTTCATGCATAACAAAAGAGCATGTCAGTAATACATACGTAATGTTTGTAACTTTAATTGAGTTTTAAAGTAGTATCCTAAGATTAGTCATGCTAATAGTCTACTACTAAACCCATTTTTAAACAGCATATTTAGTCCTTTACGATTATAATGCTGGCTTGAATTGGTTTTGTTTACATCTCTGCCTTTCTAGCTAAAGCGGGTTTTCTTTCTTCCAGGTCATCCAAAACACTGATTGTATCTTCTGGAGTATTTCGTGTGAATCAAAGCATCACAAAGACCATCAACCCCTCAATCAGTGGAAAGAGTTTCAGCTCAGCAAGTGACAGTAAAGTCCTGGACAAGAGCTTGGCCCAAACACCAAAACACAATGTACAGGTAATGGGTGTTTTTTATGAATATGTATGTGGTTATTTTTGTGATGAAAAAAAATATTTGAATGATAATAAATAAAATGAATGAGCATCTCATTTTTGCCAGGTATTTGATGAACATGGGCAGGACGTCACTCCTCACCCGTTATATAATCCAGATCCTGGGGTTTTACAACCTAAACAAGGAAAAATATTCCCTGCACATGATACGTCATGGGCTACCATGACAGACTTTCCCTCGGTAGCCTTCCAGACCACCAATGCAAGCTTCACTGGACCATTTACAAAGTAATTGAGGGAAAATATCAAAATATTACTTCTCTGCAGCACTTGGTGTGAACATAAATCTGTACCACACAGAACTGTCCCACTTTTGCTGCTATAGTAAACAAAAAAGTAATCTCTGCTGTCATATCAGGTCTTTTTTTGGGAGCGTTTCAGCATCCAGATCAAGCCAGACGACAGAATCAGTGACTGATGACACTAAAGACTTGTTTGTGAAACCAGACTTGTCCAGCAGTCTTTCAGGTTTTTGTTTCCATTCATAGTTTTTCCCAGGTTTCCTCATTCATTGTCTGATGAATTAATGTTCTAGTGTAGCATTCCAGTGTATTGCACTTAGTACACGTAGTAGGCTATCATACTCTGGTAATTTTGGTGGTTTTGCTCCATACAGATGTTCAGGCTCGTAGAGAGGTGGTGAAAGAGGTCAGGGAGGACATAATGGACAGGGTGGTGGATTCTTACCTGACTGAGACAGAGACCATCTGGATGTTGGACATTCCTGCAGTGTCTGTGTCAGTAGATTCAGAGGACGCTGAAGCAGTCAAGTGAGTCACAATTATTATAATTTTTTCCCAGTACTAAGTTTGAGTTAATTCTGTAAACTAGAGTGACATTTGACTTGTTGGACATTCAGGTTATTAGAATTTATTTTCACTAGCTAAACACCATCAGTCTCTTTTTCCATGATACTAATCTGGCTGTTTTTTGTTCTTGCATTTTAAAAGGGAAAGAAACAATGCTTACACGGAACTGTGCAAAAACAGACAGGGCAATGATATGTATGTGGAGCGATGGATGCAAACATTCAACGATGCACCAAAGACGAAGGAGGTCCAATGTGATAGCATTACAATGGTAGAAAAAGGTAAAATGTCAATACGAGGCGTATTTACTGTATAATGTGCCCTTAAAATAAAATATTTTAATGCAGTTTTTAATGTCTCTACCCAGCTGTCATGTCTACCACCTGGGACATGTATGATTCATTCAGCAATAACGGTGATGTCAGTGAAAACACTGTGGTCTCTGCTGAAGGAAATAAGGCGACTGTCCCAGACTCCTCCTCAATGAGTCACCTCCCGAGCCCTAGCGGTCCTGACCAGAGCATGTCTGTGTTCAGCACCACCAGTACAGGTAATTATTTTTAAAAATTAATGTTAGAGTAATTGCTCCCAACTGGTGGATATATGATCATATAACTGTATAATATAATATAACTGTGTGCTATTATGCTGCAAATTTATCTGTCATTCAGGAGAAGCTAAAGAAATAAAAATGTATCAACACTGTCAGGGTAAATTATGATAGCTCCTGACAGGTTACGGTACTGTGGATATAAAAAAATCGGACTTTTTTTAACCAAATTTTATATATGCAACCATGGACCAAAAAAGCAATCATTAGTGTAAGTTTTTGAAAGTGTGAAAGTGCAATAAATAACTTTCATTGATGTACAGTGTGTTAGGATATAATATTTGCCTGAGATACAACTATTTGAAAATCTGGAATCTGAGAGTGCAAAAAATGCCTCGAAAATTGCCTTTAAAGTTTTAGCAGTGCATATTATTAATCACTAATTAAGTTTTGATACAGTAGGACATTTACAAAAGGTCTTCATGGAATATAATGTTTACATAATATCCTAATGATTTTTGCCATAAAAAAAGATAATCGATAGTCGATGATTTTGGCCCATACAATGTATTGTTGGCTATTGCTACAAATAAACTCTTGCTACTTATGACTGGTTTCATGGCCCAGGGTCACATATGCCAATGATAAAATCTTCTTTTATTTTCCTTTTTGTTTCATATTTGTCTCTATAAAACAAGTAATTCAGTTATTGTTAAAAAAATGGTTAAAAATACATACATTTTCATCCTTTTAATCCAGTCAGTGGCTCAAGTGCTCATCTTGAAAAGATGACTTGTGTGCTTCCGTTGGAGGAAGAGCCAGACCATGAGCTGATCTTACAGTCAGACAAATTCAAGCAGGATCTGGCCGTGATGGAAAGAGTGGTTCTGGCCAATATCTTCCAGCCCAAGCTTGCTGCATACAGACAGCTGCCTGTAATAGAGGGTGAGGTCTTTTGTATAGGCCTTTTCATCTCAGTTATGAAAAAAGATCAGAAGTTGTCTTTTTTCACTGAATTTAAATATTTTGATATAAACATTTGTTAGAATGCGTATACTGCTATGTTGAACAGACCCAGACTGTGTGCAGACACAAACAGAGGAGGAAAGCTGGACAGAGCAGTCTAAAAACTCCCTGAGCCCATTCCTTGAGCATCTCTGGGTCTTCAAGTGTGAGCTCACCAAGGGACGAAATGTTAGCAGTATGACCTGGAACAAGAAAAACCCAGTACTACCAACACATTTCATTCACAATTTAGCTTTTTTTTTTTTAAATCTTCACTGAACAACATGTGATTCCTTGCAGGATCTTCTTGCTGTGGGTTATGGACAGTATGATTTCAAAGATCAGAAACCTGGACTTGTGTGCTGCTGGTCTTTGAAGAACCCCACGGTATTCTAAACACTTTAGAATAAAGATAAATATCAGATTTAGCCAGTGCAAGAGCATTTATATAGTATTTTATTTGTACAGATGCCTCAAGAGTTGTTCATTTAAATATAATGTTCATCTACAGTGCCCCCAAAAATAGTATGTGGCCACGGTATTTTTTGTTTCGTGTTTGTATGCCATATCATCATGTGTTTCTGTGAATATTCTTTGTTCATATGTTTCAGTGGCCTGACCGAATCTTTCATTGTGAGAGTGGAGTCACTGCACTGGATTTCTCAGCTTGTAATGCCAGTCAGTTGGCGGTAGGAATGTATGATGGCACCATTGCCATCTATAATGTGCAGACCACAGAACAGACACCCATCATTGACAGCAGGTGGGGCTGTGAGCATGCCTTCTTTTGATCAGCAACAGGAAGTTACAGGTTGTAACTTAGTCAAAATAGATTTCTCTAGTGGTCCTCAACTGCTGGTTTGCAACCCAAAAAACATTCAAAATTATGTGCATATAATTTAGGGTAGCAATAGTAATAGACTTTAAAGACATTAAAGATCATATATTCAGTCAAACTCTGTAATTTGCTTGGTAATTTATCTAAAATTTAGTCAATTATTAATTCTTTGTTACAGTATATTCAGATAATTTATTTATGAGGCAACAAAAAGTAAATACATACACACACACATACACATACATATACATAAGCAAAATTGCTTATCTATAACCTGAAAGTCATATGGTGCCTATACGGAGTGTATGCATATCAAAACTGTATTTTTGAACATATCCAGAAATATTACAAAGACTTAGCTGCTTTATGATGTCCTTTAAGAACTAGTATGATCAACTAGCAGTAAGCCAAGGGGTTATGCCTCTTATTTTATGGTATTCAAATTAGACCTACATTTTTATTTAACAGACTTGTAACAGAAAAATTATAATGAAAAAATAGATGACAAACATTTAAGACTAGTCTAAGCATTTTATATAATGGTCCAAAGATCTTACCTTTCATTTTTTTTAAGTGCTCATAATGCTGCTGATTCTGAATTTGACAGTAGTGAAGTCAACAGAATACCGTGTACACAATGCTGTGTCATCTTCTAACAGTGACTGCGCCAACATGCACGCATGTCCGGTGTGGCAGCTCAGATGGGTTGATCATGACACAGGCCTGGCTGGAGAGGATAAAGGGGAAATGCTCATCTCTGTATCAGGTGATGGAAGAATCAGCAAATGGATCTACTACAAAGGCCTGGAATGTGTTGGTATGTTCAAATGGAAAAAAAGTCATCATCTAATCGCCTTCTTATTTTTCCATTTTTCAATCTAACACAAAACCAGAACACAAAAACACCTTTGTGCTTTATATTTACAGTATGTTAAGGAGCTGGGTTTTGTGGTCCAGGGTTTCATATATACTGTATCATTAGAATACATGAAACTATAGCACAATATGACAAGTTTAGTTGCTTTTAATTGCCTCATTTTTGAATGTTTGAGCCACATGTTGCCTAATTTGTAATTTTTCTGAGTTAGATTTGATGAAACTAAAGTCACCTAACATGATAGCCAACAACCAGCAGAAGATCTTATCCCTGTCTCCGGGGCTGTGCTTCGATTTCCATCCTAATGTGAGGAATATCTTGAAAATAGTAGTACATCTCATATATGCACAGAAAGCAGCGAACGAGACTTATTAGCTCATGCTGTTATTTTACAGGATTCAAAAATCTACCTGGCCGGAACAGAGGAAGGTTGTATTCACAAGTGCTCTTATTCATATAACGAGCAATTCTTGGAAACTTACAAAGCCCACACAGTATGTAGAAATGCTTGTCTCGTTTATTTAAAGTGCTTTATTGTTGCAAAATGGAGTCTTCGTGCATCTTTAAACACTTACTTTTTTTCTATTCACTCTGCACCTTTCCCTAGGGTCCAGTATATAAGGTTACATGGTCACCATTCTGTCCAGACGTTTTCCTAAGTTGTTCTTCAGATTGGACTATTTATCTGTGGAAGCAGGACCTTTTGAAACCCGTGCTGGGTTTCACCTCTGGTCAGAAGGCTGTGTTTGATATCATGTGGTCCCCTCACTGTGGTACTATTTTTGGAGCTGCTCGTGAGGGCAAGGTGGAGATCTGGGACCTGAGAGTCAGCAGGTCAAATCTTGCCTCTTATTCAGTAACATTTCTATAGTTTTGAATAAAAACAATCATTTTTGGTGCTCAGTCTTTCTATCCAGCTATTTACAGTGCACTCCATTTTTGTTTAACAGTCTGGACCCAACAATTGTGAGCGTGACCAGTCCGGGAGTGAATCCGACGGCTCTGCTGTTCACTCCTGAGACAGAGTGTCTTCTGGTGGGGGACAGTGAGGGCCAGGTCACTGTGTACAAGCTGAAAAACCTCCCTGCTAGAGACAGCACACAGGTCAGGCCTTATCTCTCCATTTCCACAATGTTCGATCTGTGCCATATTCAAAGTAACCCATTTACTCAAATGTCAAAATCGTTTCTATCTGTTGTGTAGGTGGAAGCATTGGAGGATGTAATTCGGACCACACTGTCCAGTCAACACACATTAGGAAAGACTGACAGAGATGCATAGTAGGGTCAGGCTGTTTGTCTTTACCACTCCATCATCATAATTTATATTCTCTGGCAGACTGAGTGACTCCATTTTACATAACAATGGGATTACAGCACACTGCCTGTTTGGGCTTATTTATAGGAATAAATATACTCTTACAAAACAATGAGCTATCTTTTTGGGTAAATTATTGTATGGTAAATTGTTTGTTATTTTTAATAGGTAAATGTATTTGTTAAGACTTTGGTCATTATGGGTAGTATAACAACATGGTTTTGTAAACTATTTAACAAAAGGGAAAAAATATATATCTTGTAAAAAAAAAAAAAAAATCCAAAGAATTTGGAGATAGCAGGCTTGTTGTATTTCAAACAATCTGTTTTGAAAACAATTTTGCATTTAGGCATTGATTGGTAAATATTTTACCCAGTCATAAGTACTATATTATGGAAGCCTGTTTCCGCCACTGAATAATAAAAACAAAAGGTTATTGTGACTTATACTCGCAATTCTGAGTTATAAAGTCTAATTATGAGTGGAAAAAAAATACTGATATATTCTCAGAATTGCAAGTTTATTTTGACTTTTTAACTCGAAATTCTGACTTTATAACTTTAAATTGCGAGTTTATATCTCACAATTCTGAGAAAAAAAGTTGCAATAACCTTTTTTATTTTATATTTAGTGGCGGAAACGGGCTTCCATACTATACAATACAGCTATTGTTTTGTTTTTCATGGAAACCACAGACAGAATGTAAGTGTTTGTTTTATGGTAATGGACGGACAGTTTTATTACCACTTGGCCACCGCACATTACATCTTATCTACAACATGAGGACCACATCACACTTTTAGAAATGACTCATTACTGAACTGTTTTTCTCTCTTACATCTCTGAAAAATCTATCATATGAGCTTTTTAGTACAAATCAAACAATTTAGCGAAGAAGATGCAGCTCAGCTTATATAAGAGCTTTTAAAAAGAACAGCTGTGACATTATGACAGGAAATGGATCCTGCTTCTTTACTAATGTATATGGGACTTTTAATCCATATGGCATATGGTCATTTATACATTTCAAAACACTTTTCCAAATTAGTTTTTGTGTTGAAGGAAAAGTTTATATTCTATTCTATTCTATTCTATTTGTTATTTGTTATATTTTATTATATAGTTATATTTTTAATATAATATAATATAATATAATATAATATAATATAATATAATGTTCAGTGTTTCCCTGTTTTTGGCATGAGACACTGGTCTGAAAGCCAACTCTCACTTGCAGCTTATATATTATATTTTATTATATTATTATTTTACTTAAAATTGAATTAAGAGACATTTGCAATATAATAGAATATAATATTCAGTGTTTGCCTGTTTTTGGCAAGAGACACTGGTCTGAATGCCAGCTCTCACTTGCATATTATATTACCTTTACTACCTTTTGCAGTCATTTTTTATTTAATACAGCATAAAATTAAAAAATGTGACATTTACAATGTTTTGTAAATTGAGATAAAATTTTATTAACAAACATTTGACTGATATAATATAATAAAGCAATTATTTATATCCACTTTTAATTGTAAGCTTATGCTATCTTAATGTACAATGAATGTCCTTCAACACAAAATCTCATATATTACATAATATACAAATGTCTGTTAATGAAATTGCAATTGAATCAGGAAACACAAATTCTTTCTTTCTATATTTTGAAGCAAATACAATGTAATAGTTTGATGCCAAACTTTTTGCTTAATATTCCTCCTTTATTATGTTTCCTTGTATTGACCACAGACTTTTATGTTATTTTGTCAGTAGAGATCATCTCATGGGGCACATCAGCCATAAAACCGTAATGGCTGGGATTATAGTCATATTGCTCATTTGCACTACTTTTTCTCAAAGACCAACTAGGTTTAAGGTAACAGAATTTGATGGTCACATCAGCAGATAGTGGACATCTGTTTTGCTCGGGGAGCAGCATTGGTCTTTATGTGACTAGATTATCCATTCATTAAGGAGAACATCACTGCAATGAGACCATTAAACTGGAGATGTTAAGAGACAACAGCTTGTCCCTAAGGATGTAATTTCATTCCAGATTGGGGCAGTAAAGCACCTAAATACCTGCTGGCCTTTGTTTTCCGATCAAAGTTGTTTGACTTGAGGGGATCGAATAAGTGTTGGGTGGGGTTTGGACAGAGCCGTACAACATGCCGCCATAAATTAGGGTCACGTCCCATGGGCTAATCAGACGTTTGCCAGACCTGAGAGAGTTTGGCAGAAGATCCAGAGGACCTTAAAGAGACAGAAGGAAACCGTAAGGGCAGAAGAGGAAGCCACTATGAGAGGTTTTCACAGCTCTGCTCTGCTGCTGCCCGCTCTGCTGCTGTGGGCTGTGTGTAGCATGTCAGAAGTGCAGGCTGATGTGAAGATGGTCAAACTGTGCGGCCGAGAGCTCATCCGAGCCGTCGTCTACACATGTGGTGGCTCCAGGTGGAGAAGGTTCAGAAGTCCGCAGGATATGGAAGGTCAGTTTGTTATAGTGATAGATTCATGCTAATTATGAAAATGTCATGTGTCTTAAATGCTGGTTAGTGTTGGGCTGTAGAGATAATCTAGATTTTTTTCTCAATTTTTACCCTTATAAAATGTATTACATAAAATGAATTGTAGTTATTGTATTTTTTTAATAATACGAATGCAATTTTTTTTGTATGTTAATTGTTCTGAAATAATAATTGTTTTATATGCATGTGCATATATTTTTTTCAAAATGTATTGTTCTACCAGCAGCCCTGTCATCCTCTAGAAGTTCTGTTAGTTTTTAATTCATTCCATTCAATAATGGAATCTACTGTAGATTAAGAAGTTTAAAACCATTTTAAAAATGTGCAATTAATATTATAAAAAATAATTTATTTAAAAATGCAGTGTATGTATATATATATGAAAATCATGTTTCTTATGATGTTATCATTATTTGTTTTATTGTGTTAGCTAGCTGTATTTTTTGTTGCTTTTATATATATACATATTTTAAATTTTGTATTTTTTATATTTTGTTGGTTAAAAACAGTTGCAAATGAACTCTTCATATATATACATTACATTAAAAATTAATATATATATATATTGTATTTCTTTCTTTTTTTTAAACATATATATTTTTTCTAAACACTGTTCCATACATTTTTGCAAATTACCTATGATTGCAAAAATATCTGCTACTCTTTCTTATCCTTCACGTCTGATGATATTTAACAGAGCACTGCTTTAATTGTATCAGTGAGATCAAGTCTCCTCCAGTCAACAGAGAAACAATGTCTGGTCATATTACACTCCCATTACACCGACATATGTTGAGTTAAAGCAGAAAAACTCCTGTGTCATCTTCTCCTGCCATCACACCACTTCAGACTTGATTACATACGTTATAGACTTTAATTATAGACAGAGACCGTAAAAATATTAACTTTGCATTTTGTGTTTGTCATTCCACAGGGTTTTTTAATGGAGATCTAAGCAGTGCTGAGGATCTTAGTCTGGGATCTGACCTGGCCAGGCGAGACTTACATCAAGATTGTTGTCAGTATGGCTGCAAGAAAAGTGACCTCACGTTGCTCTGCTGAGAAATGAACCTGTGTTTTTCTATTTGTCTCACCATGTTTTCTTCCACATCAAGTCCAAATGAATATGAACACTTCTCAAGTGTACTCTAAGTGTACAGTCAGTTGTACTTCATTTAACAGCTTAATTTGTCTGTAGATGATGCTAATTTACATAAAAAGCATGTCTAATTTGGGATTAGATGATTCTGCTACACTTGTATTCTAAAATGCACCATGAAAGAGGTTAAATATCAAGTCACCAACAGCAGTGAAACTGCATAATGAGGTGCACAGCAGTGATTGTGCATTTAAAGTGTTTAATTCTAACTTGTATTTTGCGAACTTTGTCAATAAACATTATTGCATATGCATCAAAGGTGTTTATTTGCCCCCAAAAATGCTGTTAAACCAATCTAATTATATTAAAACATTCTATATTAAATGATTGATATTAATACATAATACAGGTAAGCATTTCAAGCATATTTTACAAAAATATTAATTGATCAATTTTAAACACGACAGAATACATCCACTTATCAGGCTTATATGTTTTATTGTTTTGGAAAGAGCAAAGTAATCTCAGATCTTTGTTAACATTTTTTTGTACAAACACAGCTTGCACATGTTGCTGGGAAGAGATGATTTACAGTTACCAGACACACACACACACTCACAAACTCTCCCTCTTACACACACACACACACACACACTAATGAAATTCAACATTCACACACTTTTACATCTAAACTGACGTGAGTTTTCTCATTTCTTTTTCGCATCTGAGTGACGTTTCACTTTAGAACAGACTGATTAAGCACTACACAGAATTAAATTCATAGGTTTTTTTTCTTTCAGATGACAGACTCCAAATTGTTCTTCGATTTACCTAAGTGCAATAAAAACCCCTTTAGTTACAGTGCTCAGAAAATACGCAATGCAGTGTTAACGGATGGCGACGCTCATCCTTGACGTTAAATGTGGATGGAAACCTATGAATCACAAAGCACCAGTATATTCTTCTCCAAACTGTCACGACGTCTACATCAGACACTCAAAGATGGAACCAAAATGTTTGTTCTTGACATTGAACATCAGAGCATCTGGTAAGTTAAACAGTAACACAGTGTTTTTTTTCCTTTTCATATTTTTTTTCCACAAGAAACAATATTTTCACTTTATTCATAGGTTTAAACATTTAAAAAATATGCAGCTCATTTTCTCTTAAAGGACAATTCTGGAGATACACGTACAAACGAAAAGAAAAGAAAAAAAGCGATTTGGTCATTTAACCACTCAAGAACCTCGTCATCTCACAGAGACCGTTACCATTTGCAAAATAAAGATGTTCTGAAGCGCGGGGACTCATGCTCAGGACACTCAATAATATGTACTGTGGAGGGGGGGGGAGAAAGGCTGGATACAAGTGATAAAAGAATTTACAAATGTCCAAAAGCTGACGATCCATGTTGAACTAATAGTGCTGCTATACATAACACTGTAATAACATTAAGCGTGATGCATCTAGGTAGATACAGTATCCTGTTTCGTTTTCTCTTTTCGATGTCACCCCGACCCATATATAGCATAAATTTTCTGTTGCACTCGAGTTAAAAAAATTATATCTGAAATCAATTTAAAAATTATACCTCAGCATTATACTGTACACAGCTTACCCAACTACACAAATAACAAAAAGTCCAAAACTTCAAGGATCCTAAATTATGATACCATTCAAAGTCTATTCATATACAGTGTAACTTGTTTCGTTTTTTATATATATATACAACAAATCATGAATAAATAAAAATAGAATGATGTACTCTGATGTCTAACACTGTTCCTTCGGGAACAACAGAAAGGCTATTTAACAATACAAGAAAACACCAAACGGCCTTCGAGATATATATTACGACGTCTTCTCTGTTCTTTTATGAGTCTACTGCAAGCAGGAGTCTATTTTTCAAGTGGTGGCTGTCTAAAAACAAAAATAGACAAATTTGACAAAATAGAATTTCTATCCTTGTCCAATTAATGAACCTGACTGCACTGTGTGAATTAAAGGAGATATTCCTGAATAGGCTTTTTTAAATAAGCTTGAGCAACACCAAAATCCGATGCAGACCTCATACCACATGCAACAGTATAGCGCCATCTTTTGGCGGAGGCTCATTTCTTCTTTTAGACCGTACTAATTTGCTACCTTGTTCGAAAATGTGATACTTTTGACAAACTGAATGCATAGAGTAATAAAAACATCACATGTTCAGTATCGCTTTTAGAGAAGGATACAGAGATTTCAGGTTCAGGTAGGCACAGCCAATAACACGGCGGACAGAAATCGAGGCTAAACCTTACGAACAAACCCAGGCCGCAATACAGATGTTGCAAAGTGAATACAGTTCACAAATATAAGAAGTACACCCTAAAACGGTCCACATTTTATAATGCAACTCATATAATACTGCTGGAGTGTGTGTGTGAGGTCCACCGGTATTGTAAATCTACAAAGGTTTATCCATAAGGTCAGGTAGGGGTCCTGTGTTTTAAATACTCAGAATTGGTCCAAAATATGCAGACTTGCATGGTGTTGTTTAGTTGTCTGCCATGTATTTTCCTATAATGAAAGCACAAATACAGTTTTAGGTTTTGAATAAATGCAGCGGAACGTATTTTCTCCAGATTTCTAGGCCATTGCTGATCAAAACAGATGTCGCTTGTGTAACCCACCTGCTGCAAACCTCTTCTTGATGAGGGAAAAACGATATCCAAGGCCAACCAGCTCAATGTCACAGCCTGACAGAGTGCTGCCCTCACTGGTGAACTGCACTGCCACCGGAGCCGGTTTACTGGGACCCTCTGTTAGCTGGAAACGGGCCAGAAGAGATCCCACACCTGAAGATATAGGGGAAAAGGGTGGATGAAATTCAAGTCAAGCTTTATTTGTCATTCCTCTACATGTGTGGACATACAGTGGAACGAAATGTCGTGTCTCGCAGGACCACGGTGCTACATAAATAAACATAAATAT
>JAUCMR010000118.1:11236200-11259292 GCA_032357425.1 Enteromius argenteus
CATTGTGAGCTGTAAGGTCTTATATAGACAGGTGTGTGGCTTTCCTAATCAAGTCCAATCAGTATAATCAAACACAGTTGGACTCAAATGAAGATGTAGAACCATCTGAAGGATGATCAGAAGAAATGGACAGCACCTGAGTTAAATATGAGTGTCATATATATATATATATATATATAATGTATTTTAAATGTAATTTAAATTACAGTTATTTTAAATAGTAAATATTTCACAATATTACTGATTTACTTTAAATAATATGCACCCTTGGTGAGCGTAAGAGGCTAAAGATTGCATTAAAGAAATCTTACCCACACCAAAATGTTGAATGGTACTTTATATTGAAATAGTCAAACAGGCTGGAACACTGACATTACACATCAATCATCAAACCATTTTCTGAAGTTCTTTGTAGTAGTAAATGTATATAAAGTAGTTATTGTTATTAAAGTAGCATTATTTGATTAGTTATTTTCTCACTAACAAAAATGTCACTTCCTGGTGAATAATGTCACCTGGCCCAGGTTGCTGATAATAATCTGGCTTCCACTACTTTTAACTAATATGCAGAAATACATCATACTATATGCTAATACTTTACAAGCTAATATTCACATTCAATTCAAGATAGATACTTTCTGAAAACACATGAAAATTCAACTATCCACACTACATAGTCCAAGGCTGAAACCATTAAATTATTTGCATTATTTATGATGTTTTGTTTGGCTTTCGACACCTTTGCTAGCTTTATGTTCAAAATCAAACCACTATTTAATATCAGAATCTGTAACTGTATTATACCGCATGCTCGTATTTTCAATCAAATCTGTATTCCAAACACAAGTATATGCACAAATAATTTAGAAACTCATATACTCATTCATGCAATGAGTTCAGTTTCTTTCCTCACTTTGCGAAGTTCATCTTAGTTCTTTGACCAATCTATTGTTGCCAATGAACAAAGGCCTTCATTCTTCAAAACATGGAGTGTTTCTGTAGTAGGGGGCGGGGACAGTGTTTTCACAGTGAAATGAAAGGCCAGTGAACCTTTTGATGTGCAGACAGGCACAGACACTGGGTTAAAAAATAAAAATCAAAAATCAAAAAAGTGCTCATGTGTATAATGTTAACTGAAGTTCTTCAGTTTCCTTAGTAATTTTGCACATTGTTGGGCCATTTCAGGTACAAGGTAATATAATAATAACACATTTTACTAGTTGACAAATTTTTTTAGTGAATCCAAATGTCTTTACTGACAACTTCTCCTTGTGTGGAGCCCTGTCAATGTCTCATGTGTATTATCCGATAAAACTGGGACGCTCCTGACATCATGAGATAGTGAAAAAATCTTCTTCCACTTCAGGCAGATGCCAAGCCACTGTTTGCTTTAGCCTGCTGGGAAATACTGCTCCAGCTCAACTCCAGTTACTGCCAAAACAACCAGAGCCGGCCTCTGTCTCGCCAGAGTACAGTAAGAGCCCTTTCACATACTGTCTGTGTTCACTTCCTCTTTTGCTGTCATCTGTAGGAATTCATTTTTTGTCACTAATGCTCTCTCTCTGAGCCTTATCTTATATTATAAATGTAGAAGTTGCAAGCCTTAATTCATTTGTTTTAAAGTTTTTCAAACCAAAAATGAGTTATGTGTAAAATAGGACCTTATATGAAATTTAGCCACTGAATTAGACACGCCCCCTCTTTATGAACTCCGCCCCCATAAACATTAAAGCTCAAAGTCTTCTGATTAAAGCTCAAAGTCTTCTGATAGGCTAAAATCCAAATGTAACATTTATTTTGTACTTCCTAAAATTGGCCAAGCTTCATATTCACTCATCAGAGTTGTAAATCAAAACTCTGTATAACATATTTTAGATTTGTCGGCTGATGAGTTTGCTTTATATTTCAGAAACAAAATAATGAGTAGTTTCTTTTAGAAAGCCTGTATGCACATTTATGTTATTACTCAAACAAATTTCTAAGCCTCCTACACAAAGTAACAAATAAGCACTCAAGCTAGTCTTTACTCAGTTTAATATATTCATTAAAAGTAGAGCAAGAGGACATAATGGAATTATTCTTTTACGACTCCCACATGGCACACAGACAAAACTCCCTAGTTAATTCTCTAACAGACTACAGGAAACTATTTCGCCATTTCACTTCTGCATTGTCTTACTTTTCTACCAACTGGAATATCTACAATTCTGCAACAGTTAAAACCCATGTTTTGGTGTTATAAACTTAAAAATCAACATAGCATCATGCTAAATAAAAAATTAGCATACGCTTTTTTTTTTTTAAGTAGTATGATATTGTGTTCTTAACAATATATTTATTTACCATTCTACAAGGCTAATTTTCTAACAAAATTCTGTGAAAATCCCTTCTTGTATCCCTGACATGGGGTTGGGTGGAGCCAAACCTCTGCTTTACAGGAAATACTATCACTACCACTGACACTATTTAAAGCAGTCTATATGGCAACCCTTCTATTTAAAAGCTCAGTCGAACCCCACCCATACATTGCCAGGGTCACTAACAATTGGTGTCAGCTGAGTAGAGCGATCATATAATGGGTAATGACATGGACTAACTGTTGTTTCCTTTCAAAAAATGGATTGTGATTATTAAGAAACCACTGCAATAATGGTCAAAAAAGTGGGTTGCTTATTGTGCTCAAGGACATTTAGACTGCACCGCATGCCACTGAGCTAGTGAAAAACAACACTAGAATCTTAAAGATATGATAAAACAAAAGTATTAATTATGTTAACGTAATCTTACAATATTTTTGGAGTCGTGACATAAGAAACAGCAATACTGTCAGATTCCTACTCAAGTCTCTAAAATGATCTGTTTTGGAGTTTAATGATCCTTCAAAGGTTTGGAATGTCTAGAACAGAGATGAGAGGATGGTAACAGGATAACAGGAACCAATAAGAGGGTTAATTATTTTTTCAAAATATACAATAGCAATGTAACAAATCACACAACGCATGAACTAAATAAAAGAGAAACAACCAATTTAAAGTACACCATAAACAAACGCCTGATAAATATCCAACCTCGGACTCAAAATGAGTCTGAGAAAGCTTTTCTACTCTTCTTTAAATCAGAAAAGAGTATCTTAGCACTAGCAGAGCTACACACATATTAACCTACTTCAAACTATCTTTTTTTTCCCACAACTGAACAAGGTGGACATGGCAACTTCGACAAGGCAAGATTAGAGAGAAAAATATCTTTGGAGTTGAAGCAGGCTGAAAGCATCATTTTGAAAACACCAGGTAGATTACCTTCCTATTTTACACCTTCAGGTAATCCACGCATGGCTAAGCCTGTACTATCCACACTAAGAGATTCACCTCTATGTCACATCTATTTGAGGCTACAGTGACAGTCGCTATCACTTTTGCTACTGTGTTACCTAACACCTTAAGGCCTGAGATCTGTCACATTTGGTTTTCTATCAAGATAGAGACCTTGAGTGACTCGATTTTATATACTGAGCAAATGATAACTTACATCTCCTAACCCTACATCTATCACTTACAAGAAGCATTCTAAAGTTTTAGAGTTTCATTACGAAAAAAATTTATTAAATGATTTCAAAATACTGTCCTTATAGGCACATGTGGTAACCAAAATGCAGGTAAAATGTAAAATACATTTAGCCATAATATATATATATATATATATATATATACATATATGTGTGTGTGTGTTTATGTATATACATATATACACACAGTATATATTACACACACACTCAAATGTTATACAGAATGAGTGAATGAGGAAGTGGCAAATGGTTTGTTCTGGCGTTTCTCCACATGCCTCAATATATTGCATAACGCATGTTGTAATCCATATAAAAGGGGTGGATGACACACATAATCTGATGTCACAAACAATATGTGCCATTTTATTCTAGTCAGGGTAAACTGTTCAAACAATTCTTCCTTAAATCCCTTTAAACTATCACTATTCTTCTGATTTCAACCAATAGATTTGATTGAGCATGATTGTACATCAGAAACGATATGAACCAGTCATGCAAAAGGACAGACAACGGGCCGAACAGGTGACACGATACTGAGTTTATATGATCCAATGTTATAAATAAATGATATGTTCTCGTCAGGCCGGCAGTTACATAAAAACCTCCGTCACACATGCGAATCAAACCATCCCCTGTTTCTCCCTCCAAAACACAGCTGACAGTGGCGTTCACATGCACACACTGAATTACACACATGAACACCTCCCTCTAAAGAAATGGCCTTGAGCAGACACACGATTAAAAAACGAGTGCTGCGTTACAGTATGATGTGTTCGTGAACTCTACATACAAAGAGAATTCAGAGGCGGCCAGCTGGGCACATAAGCCGTAACTGCAAAATCCAAATAATCCTTTACAAAGACAAGCCATCTAAAGGGGGGTGAGGTGAAAGCACAAAGAAAAAAAAAAACTGGATATATGCCTGTACAATAGAGTACAAATGCATATATGTGAGTGTGTGTACAGTGTGTGCATGTGAGGATGTGTGTCTATATTTGAGATATCCAGCACCTTCGGTTCTATATTGAGTTACCGGAATGTCAAGTCACTCAAAATAGGCGGACAGCTTATGGCATTTAAAGCCAGCACACGCTGGGCCGTACACGCAACGAGAGGCAATAAGATAAAAATAGACCAAGCCCTCACCTTCCATCATGATTGCAGATTTGCATTCCTCTATCTCCAAGGAGCCTGAAATGTAAGGAGGGGAGAAGAGAAGCCCCTGGTTACCAGATGGAGAGATGTAAAAAAAACAGAGCACACTTCCAGCCTCGGCTTTAAAGTCCCCGTGTCCCTGGTATGACAGGCCGGTGGATGTTTTAGGGCTTCGAGTTTAGGCCATGGATGCTGCTGCTAGCCACTGCGGCTGTGGTCTACACGATCACCAAAGGATGCTCAAAAGAGGGCAGGAAAAAAAGCAGAGTGGAGAGAGACAGAGAGAGAAGGAGGGAGGGAGAGAGGAAGGGAGGGAGAGAGGAAGGGAGGGAGGGAAGCTTGCTGAGGTCATCGTTCAGCTCAGCCAATCCTGCGGGCACTGCTGCATGTCACATGGCGAGCGGTTCATCGCTTCTGTCAGCGTCCTCACTGGGAATTCACATACACGGAGACACACACACACATAAGCACACAGCTTACCTTGTTATGGTGCAGCGTGCTGCTCCTGCCAGAACAGAAAGGAACTGGATTAATGGGGCGTTGGGTGCTAAATACAGGAAACATCTACTGACTAACATCTAACATGACTGTTAGATACAGGTTCTTCACGGTTATTTGTCTCTGTGGCAAATCAATCAATGTGACATTACATCTGACAGAAAGAGTAGCTGCCCAGTGGAGGGAGGAGCCAGCACTCAATACACTGACTTGTGACAGAGGAGGAGGGGAGGAGAGAGAGGCTCTGTGTTTGTGTGAGCGTTGGTGATTCATTTAATATGAGGAGGTGGGTCTGTCTCTTTAGATTACTAATGAAAATGAAAAATTTAAATGTTCATGGTCAGGAATATTTTTTTATATTTTTGGAGTCTCTTATGCTCACCATGCTTTTATTTAATCAATATTGTGAAATAGTATTCAAATTTAAAATAACTTAATTATGCTTAAAATGTAATTTATTCTTGTGCTGGCAAAGCTTAATTTTCCTTTAGAAATCATTGCAATATGCTATTTTGAAGCTAAACATTTCTTATTACAATCAGTTTCAAAATACTTGTGCTGCTTAATATTTTTATGGATATTGTGATAATTTTGTACATTATGTAAACAAAACCTTTCATTTTGGATATTAATCTGCAATTAATCGTTTGACAGCAATATATACACACACACACTGTGTGAAGAACTGAAAATGCAAACGAGATTACAAGAATGTATTTATATGAGCATATGAATGTTTAAACTAAGTGTGCATTAGGACATATAACACAAATATGTATGTATTCTGTGTGGCTGTTCTCCAACATGACAAACTCTTTTTATTCTCACAGCTCAGTTAAGAGTTGCTGTTTCATTCTCAAGCCTCTGTTCACCTAAGTCATGCTCTGGTCCATGTGAGCATCTCTTTCACTTATGACTGTCTGTCTCTAGCGCCCTCTGTCTGTAGTCTTCCGCCTGTCTGAACACAATGCAGGCCATAAATGTCTAACCATTTATGTTAAACATTTATAAAAGTTGAGTATGGAAATCCTTGATAAATCCTTGTTGGAGATACCCCCACCCCCACAATCACTCCTATTTCAAAAAATTCAGTTTAAAATTACACTTGGCATACCCTTAATCCTGAAAATGTGGTCACATCCTCAATCTTCAACACAGTCTGGATTACCACAACACACACCCAAACTCACACCACCCTATTACAGCAGATGCTGTGTGTGAATACCTCCCCTCCCCCACTCCACCCATTTAACCCCACCTCTATAACCCCTACACCTCCCAGTGGACCTGATCTTATCCTTCCAGCATGCAGGTGCACATGTTTGTCACTGTGTGTTTACACATATTGCTAAATAAAGCCTTAAGGTCTAATCCCGATGTTAAGGCAGTAAACTGTAAGCACAAACTGTAATTTTTCTGTGACAAGGTTTTATTCAGTTTGTCGTTATTAGTAATATAGTGCCAAGAAAAACGGACTTTGGCTGCTCTCGTAACAGTGCAGCAAAAAAGAGAGTTGTATAGACAAGTATAGTATTTATAAATGGAACCCTAACTGAATGGATGCTATTCCTGTGTGCAATATTACATTATATTATCTAGACAAAAAAATCATATTGTCTATATTTTGCTATGCGCATATTACATTTTTTACATTACTGTTCAAAAGTCTGTGGACTCTTTTTGGTAAAAGTTGTATATGCTCACCAAGGCTGTATTTAGTAGATCCAAAATATAGTAAAGTAGTCATTTCTTACAATTTCTAAGAACTATTTTCTATTTAAATGAGTTGAATTTTCTGTATGAATATGCTGATTTGCTGCTCAATAGACATTTCTTATTATTATCAATATTGAAACCAGACTGATACTGTTTAAGAATGTAATTTGTTCAATTGTTATTTAATATAAAGCTTAACATTTTTGTACACTTATTTGAAATAATGTAAACATAATTTTTGATCAATTTAATGCATTCTTGCTAAATGAAAGTGAAAAAATAAATACTGACCCCAAACTTTTGAACAGTAGTTCAGCCAAAATGGAGACCAAGTATATACAGTACACAAGCGAATAATTTAACATGATTTAAAATGCTACAAATCATGAACCACCAACCACCAGCTTTTGTAAACATCCACCCAAACCCAGCAGGAGTACAAAATATTTGTCAAAAGATATTTGTGGAAAAGAGTAAAAGGGTGGGGGTAAACACACACCTAGTTTCACACACATAAAAAACTCAAATTTAAAAAAAAGAGAGAAAAGGGAGGAAAGCCAAATGAAGCAGACAAACTATAGTATCCGAAATCACCACCTATTACCTCATTCACTATTCTTTATACAGAGTGAATTCATACATTCATAACAGAGAAGCTGTGGAACTTTCACAAAAACTGTTTTATCACATACAAGATTTCACTTATATGTGAATGTAAGACTAAATATTATGTTTTTGGTAATTAAAATAAGTTCAAAATTTGAAGATTTATTTTCTGACAATATAGTATGATTTAAATGGTCAGATATTTGGAAGGTCAGGACCTCTCAGGCATTTGTATAAGGGATATAGCATTTGATTTACTTTTATGTTGAATTTATACCTCCAGCATTTTCAAAAAAAGTCATGGGACAAAGTGTACCATATTTGTGAACTGAAAACAATGAAGAAAAAAAAATTAATTCAAAATACTGTACTATGTAATACAAAAAAAAAAAAAATAGCACTTCAGAAACATTATGGGAAGGAACAGTGACACTAAGACACGTGCAGAAATGATGAAAGTAGTTCACCAAAGTAGTTTCCACTATCCAGTAAGAGGCTCTTTAGTCATGTTTATCGATCTCTTTGAGACACACTCAGCAGTCTCTTTAGGTGCTAAATAAAGAGATGAAAGCGACTGAGATGGAGAGTGTCAAAGAAACTGGAAGTAGATAGACTGAAACATGAAAGAGCAGGCAGGACAGAACAGACCAATTATTTCTCTGCAGAGGACAAACACTAGCACACAATAACAAGAACCCAACACACACACACACACACACACAGTACAACCAGATATATAAAACACAACAGATGGTATAATGTGAATAAATCTAACATAAAAAACAAAGAAAACACTGAAAACCATCTGCTACAAGTTAAAACGAGTTCCTGTAGATCAACTGGAAGAGCATGATAATAACACAGATATCATGAACTTCATCCTCAAAAAATAATGTTGAATGCACTGTAAGCTGTGTTGGATAAAAGCATTCAAATATAAATATACTGTAATGAATCTGCCCCCTGCTGTTGATTACTTGTCCCTGCATCCAATGTAAATAAACACGTCAAGCTTCAGGGCCTGTTTTTGGCAGATTGATGATGTGTCTATTAGGTAACACTTTATTTCGATGGTCTACTTTAGACAATCTACTAACAGTAAGTAACTTTGCATCTACATGTCAACTAACAGTCATTAGAGTATTAGTAGACTGTCTGCTTAATATCTTCTAACACTTTATATTTATAGTTCGAACTTGCTGGTAATACAATATTAGCGAAGCGAGTTTGGCGTGCTGTCCGTGGAGAAAGCTCAGGGTTAGGAGGGCTGTCGAGCCCTAGGGTTAACAACCCTTACTGGCTCGGGGAGGATGGAGACTGACGGCCTAGTCCTAACCCTGAGTGCTCCCCCCGGATAGGGGGGAAATTTGTTTATAAACATCATTTTGATGGATCCACAACATACTACATACTGACTATCAGAAACTTATAAAACCTATAAATATTTTCATACATAAAAAGCACTGTGCATGTCAAAAATAAAATCCTATTATCAAAAAGAAATGTGTCAAGTTTGCAAATTCATCCATGTAAAATGTCAATAAAATTTAACCTCAGGCTAAGAATAGCACCCAACTAACTATTTCTGCAGCGTGTATAATGTATAATGTGCTTAATTTCCAAATTTTCTATATGCATGGAATATGTGGATGACTGACAACTGTAATTTTGCTTAAATGTGTAATAAATAACATACATTTCAGTTTGGCAAATTAAATTTCAATAACATCAACTAAAATAATAAAACTAAAAATATCATCAACTCTCTTTTATATGATCACGCTTTTAAAAAATTAAATAATCATACAATTCAAACTCAAATTAAACAATCACTCATACATTAAACAAACATACTTATATTTCTGAGATAATGAATGGACAGCACTCAAATTGCATTAACTGTATTAAGGCCTGGCAACAATTTAGCATCCCACTGTTCAAAAATAATAATTGCACATTCAGTACTGCTTAAAAAAAACAAAAAAAAAACACAGAAGGCATTATACAGTACATTCTATACACTATAGGCAGAATGCAATTCTGCACTGCAACAATTCAGTGCAACACTGCCACCTTGTGCTATTTTATGTAATTTACAGTCGTTGGTTTGTATAATAAGAAATTCTTTGTATTTTAGACTAAAAAAGAATATTATACTATATCAAATAACTACAATAGATATCCTTATTTAAAAAACAGGTAACACTATTCTTTATATTTTTTATTTTTGGTTTGGTAAAAATGTGCAAGTTGGCTCCTGACTGAATTAACCAGAAAAACAAATGTACATAGTAAATGGGATGATGAATCTGCAATTTAATGGACTCAAACTGTCCTGATTTCAGTAAACTAGCTGTAGAGAGATTTACTTTTTAATTCAATTAGTGCTAAGGATACAACAGAGCTTACAAGTCCATACATGTTCACTGAAAACTAAACTAAAGGAACTATCGGGTTTTGTTGTTGATGATGTTGGTACTTCACCCCAAAATAATTATTTTATTTCGTTATACACAAATAAAAGAGCCTTTTGCTGTCAGAAAACACCTCTATGCTGACACTATTCTGTCATAACAAGGTTTTGGGCAAATATCCGGGATGAGAGTCAATTTAACAGACAGAAAGACAAATATGTGACAGTTAAAAAAAATAAAAGACATGTAACATGTAGCCAGCTGTGATATTCTCAAGTCTCTCTTCTGTCTCCTTCATCCCACTCTCTCTCTATCTCTCTCTTTCTCTTTCTCTCTCTCACATCTTGGTTTTTCTCCTGCAATGTTCTCTTCCTCCACGTTTGCTGACCTACTTTCCCCCCCAAGTGTTATTTTAGTCTCCAATAGATGGCAGGCAGGCTCTGGGCGTCTGAATCATTAGTCTTCACATACGTTGAAACACTAGCAGCCAGCTACCAACTGATTTAGAATCAGGCGAGTGTGCTGGGTGTGCACCTGTTTGGCCTTAATTGTGCAGTGAATGGCTGCTTATCTTGGGATCTTCAGAGGGTGTGCTCGACATGTAAACGTGTAATTCTGCAATGGTGCTGCAGGAGCCAAAAAAGGGCCCCAAAGTGCGGCCGAGTTCAAAACCGCCCACAACCAACAATCTCACTGGGTGTGATTGTCCCTCAAGACAAAGTCCACCCATAGGCGTTGAGAGATCCCTATTTAGGGGGCCTAAATCTAGTTTGTGGCTCTGCATTTCTCATCTGAATGGTCTTGGTTCCAGTGAAATTAGTAAATAAAATGCAAAATACAAAAAACAAAATAATAATAATATTTAACAACTACTGATATTAAAAAACAGTTGTAAAATTATCTTCTATTATAATAATGTTAATCTTAATTTATAAAAGTCACAGTTACACTTTACTCAGAGCCTTTATGTATAATGCATTATAAAAGTAGTTTTAATGCATTATTTATGTCTCGCAGTGCACCTTATAATGAATCGTACAATCTTGTGTGACCACAGTTAATACAATTACACAATATAATACACAATACATAACACTTCTAAATTCATTGTTACACCATGCATTTTAAATTTGGTTATAATTATTTACGACAAGATATAATGCATTACAACACACATTATGAATAAATATAATGTGTTATAACCTTTAATAACCCTTTATAATGCATTATACATAAAGGCTTTAAGTGTTACCAAATGCTCACAGCATTTTTATACTGTCCTATAATGTTGTGATGCCTAAATGTAATTACAGTACTTTTGCAGAATTTCTAAGTGCATCATTTTTTTAAATATACTTTGATTTAATTTGGGTCATTTGTTTATTTATTCATACTGACAATAACAAGGTAACACTTGTTAAGTATTAACTACAACTTTTCCCTCAATACATTTTTAATTTGCTACTTATTAATAGTTAGTAAGGTAGTTGTTAAGTGTAGGTATTGTGTAGGATTAGGGATGTAGAATAAGGTCATGTAATTAATATATTCTTAATTAATAAATGGCTAATATTCTAGTAATATGCATTCTACTGTAACAAGAAACTAATAGGTGTAACCATAAAATAAAGTGTTACCAAGATAATATAATATAAACAGTTTTTACTATATTTGCGATCAGATAAAATTGGACTGTTTAAAAAAATATTTTATATTTTATATTTCATAACAAAAAATTATACAATATTAGCATTGATCATAACATATTAATCTGTCTCAATTTAAAAAAAAAAATTCTAAGAATGGTCTTTTAATAAGGTGTTTACACAAAATTATATTCTCAATAACTCACCAACATAAAGATGTAAAAAAAACAAAAAAGATTTACAATAACTTCATATCTTTCCATCTCAGTCAGGACCATTAAAGCTAATGAACAAAGTCAGCACTAAAAAAGTTAAGGTGATGTATGTGGGTCACTCACGTATATGAAATATACTCTAAAAACAACTTTTAAAACCTTCACGGTTATGGTCTAATTTGTTCAATTTGAACCTTTTTTTTCTGTGATTTAGTCAGCATTTGTTGCTGATATAAGATGCTGCGATATGCTTCAAAAGCTCATCTAGCTCAACTCCTTTTGGTCAGCAAGTAGGCAGGAAGTGAGCTGATGAGGGTGTGTGAAAGTGTGAGACGACCCTCGTCAGTCTTCCACAGGGTAATGCTTGGCAAACGGCACGTAGGCAAAGGAGCGGAGCAGACGGGCACGTTGCTAATCTGTGCCATCGCTCTGCACCAGGAATGTTGTTTTGGTTTGGGTCACTCCCGTAATCATCGTCGCTCATCGGCAACGGAACGACAGTCAGTTACACAAAGCTTAAGAAGACGTGGGGACTTTCCACACGTGCAGACGTGTATAACAGTTACCCTTGCAGTAGCTTTGGGTTCAAGAGAGGTCATTACTTCATAGGTTTAAACTGATCTCAGTGCGAGCCAGTCTGAATCAGCAGTGTTGTAAATGCTGTGAAGAGATAAGGTACCCACCGCGTTCTAGAATTGTAGATGATGTCTCTTCTTTGTACGCCTGTCTGGAGCACAGACAGAAACGTCATGCCCATTCAGACTGACTGACGTGCCTTCTCAGATTGTTGAGACCAATGTATTTTTAATGCAACAACTTCCTTGTGTCTTCGATAATTAAGTTGCATGATTACTGTAGCTTAAAAATGTGACTCTCTAGATTCCTGCGGCAGAAATCACCAATTCACATGGATAAGTTTAGACAAACCAATAAGATCAGTCTACGCATAACTGAATCAATTAAACAGAACGCCACCCTCAAGTCAAAGCTTATAGGATTTCATTTTCCTGTTTAACACAAAAGGAATTGCTATTAATATAATATAATGCTTTCACCCATACAACAAAAGTTCATCACTGACTGCCAAGTTACAAGTACGCTTGGTGAGAAAAGAATTAAAATGTGAATGATAAACTTATCAGCAACCAGTAAGACCTGTTAAGATATGTTTGCTATGACACTGCTGTTGAATGTAAATAACCAAAAAAGTGGCACCATCTTTTAGTCTAAGAAAACACTAAGCTGTAAGTATAAACAAAATACTATGACTGATGCTTATAGGGTTCTTAACAAATAATAATGTACACTGAGCTGAATAAATAATAAATGTAAACAGCCATAAAATACTGATGAGTTGAAATTACTTTGTTTAATGCAAAGAAAATGCAACGAGAGCCATAATCCTGACTGCTTACTAAGAGCAGCAGTCAAATGTACAGTTTTGAAGTCACTATACTGAAATATTAGACTAAAGAATGCTGCAATTATCCAATCAATCAGTTTTACATATATTGATAAGTATATTTTTGTAATCTTCACTCACATGATTTATTAATAAAGAGAAGGTCATGTGTGTTGACAGCTGAGAACGAGACAGTGGAAAAGTTTAACAGGCCACTCTTATAATTTGAATTCTCTAGAGAGGGGCTCAGTTTAGGACCTCTAATAGTCTGGTGTCATTATACTGTGTGTGTGTGTGTTTGTATATATTTAGTTTTATTCACAGCAGTTAGCAGTTCTAGATGAGACCTTAGGCCTGAATAAACAGCGCCGTAAATGTACTTCTGCACCCCTCCCCAATCTCATTTCCCGCATCTCCCTCACTCCACACCTAAAGCAGAGTATACTTCCCATAAACTGGTCGCACTAACTGCATATGGGCTAATTTGTGGTTAAAGGAATACTTCATACACAAATGCACTTTTGCTGGAAATGTACTCACCCTCAGGCCATCCAAGATGTAGATGAGGTTGTTTTTTTATGTGAAGAGATTTGGAGAAAGTTAGCAGTACATTATGGATCCTCTGCTGTGAATGGGTGCCGTGAGAGTTTGGACATCTGATAAAAACATCACAATAATCCACAAGTAACCACCCAAACGATTAATTAACCATTTTTAAAGTGAAAAGCAGTGTGCTTGTAATAAACAAATCCTACATTAAGGCCTTTTAACTTAAAACCATCACTTCTGTCCATATAACCTGTCTATAATCTATAATAACCAGAGAAAAAGTCCATCTCCAGTTGTCTTCTTACGTCAAAATCCACCGATATAACTGTTTTGGGCTGTTTTTGCTTATAAAGGTGCTTGATTGGTGCATATTTCTCATTTCTATTTTTCTTTTTCAGATTAGACAACTTTTTTCTGGTAAAAAAAATATTATAAATTAAAAAAAAACTTATAATTTATTATAAACACACAGCTTGTTCACTTGACATTTGTTGATATGAATTACTTGTGGATTACTGTAATATTTTTATCAGTCGTTTGAACACTTATTCTGAGGGTGGTGAGCATAAGATGAACTACCAAGTGATAATAAGCAAGTGATAAATTTCTCCAACTGTGTTATAATAAAGAAACAACTCTTGGATGACCTGAGGGTGAGTAAAGTTTGAACAAATTACATGTTATTTATACAAAGACAAGTTAAACAAGTAATCAACTACTTGAATAAATATTAGCACATTAGTAAAGTATACAGTAGTCAACATTTGAAGTGGATTTACATCTTTCATTAAAGTTGTCCTAAAACCTAAATCTAAAATGCGTTCTTGTCTAAGAACAGCTTTGATAAACTTTTTTGATCCATTTCAAATGTTGACTACTGTACTCTTTGTGCAATGTAAGTGGTATAAGCAAAGACTTAACATATGTGCAAAGACTGTGCACACCTATTACTTATGAATAGGAGAAAGTGCAATGCACAATTTGGCAGAATAGTCCCACCTTCTGAATAAATAAACCAATCACTAACTGGTAATCACTAACTCATCAAATATATATAATGCTACTTCAGAATAAGAGACAACATTTATGAGACAGCTGTCACATTTCATTGGTGATGTCAAAAATGATATTTATTTGTAAGCTTGGTGGACCGAAATAGGTGTTCAAGACGCATATAAAAGATGCCCACCAAGTTAAATGACTTGCCTTAAGAGACTTTGTTATAAGATACTATTTTTACAGCGTTGCATGTACCAATCCCATTATCACTCAATATAGTTTCTTGTCCCGTCTACTGTTTCTATCATTAAAAAACAAAGCTCGTCCACCTCTGGCATACTCTTCTCCATTTATGACTGGATTACTTTAAGACAGGACACTACAATTTGGGTTGTGCGTATGTAGTGACGGAGAAGTGCCTAACTGGCGCAAATAACCAGGTCTCTGTAATAGATGTGGGATTTCTCAAGCTAAATAAATGCACGGTGAACTGACACTTTCGGCCAAGCTCTATTTCTAGACTCAAGAGGAAGAATCACTTCCGCCGTATGACCCTCTGATGGACCCCACATTGGTTAGGTCAATCATGGGGGTCGGATCTCATGAGATTGTAACGCTAGAAGGAGAGATATCCGGCAGAAACACTGGGGAACCTGTATGTAGGGCACTCCTACACACTAAAAATCTGCATTGACACATGAAAGAGAAACGATTGCGCCTGCTCTCCTCCTTGAGGCAGTGTGGCAAAGCATAGGAGCTTTAAAGGAACACACAAAGAAGTTGGCAGAGACTATGCTTGTAGGTAATCTGGCTCATTTAGGGCCAGTTAACTAGCATGTGATAGAAAATTCAGGAAAAAAATGCTGTTACATGTGCAAAGACACAATGAAGAGATTAAAATGGGTTTCCTTTCCTTTGTTTTTTTACAGAGAACTGTATGAGTATACGAGGCTTCAACCCACTCAAAGACTGAATCATCTAACCTGAAACACGGCTCACCAAGAATATTCCAGCATCTTTCATCATGCTTTTCCATCCGGCAAGGCTAAATAGTAATGATTTTCTCTGCCGGCCTAGTCAGTTCAAATATTACTTTGCCCAAACAACATCAACCAACTAATGAACCAACCAACTACCTGTTTTTGTGATTAATATAGCTACTTAATAACATTCTTAATAACACAAATAATTTTGTATTTGATCATTTATAAAGGACATATAATAGTTAACGAGAGCTGGAAGTGAACACTTAGGTGTGCATAATTATGAAGTTTACTTTTATTATTATTAAATTTACTTTTACAAGTAAAATGCACCAAAAAAGAGATTTACTCTATCTCACACCGAAAAGTCAAAAATTGTTATAGAAAATATATGGGAAATATTTAAACTAATGTAATACAATAATTGCAAATACTAAATCGTGACCACTAGACAGCGAAATGTTCATTGGCTCAGCTGGGTCACAATAATAAAAAAAAAACAGGTGGAGAAGAAAAGATGCATGTTAACAGCAAAATACTTAAGGTATTACAGACAGACAGATAATTTTAATCATCCTGTTGTGTCCCACTTGGAAGTTTGCTGAGGGCCTCTAGCAGGCCGCAAATCATTTAACTTAAATTTAGAATACACTGAGGTACAGTAGAGCTACAATAAATCCAATATTCCATGCTATTAATGTACTGTGTGTGTGTGTGTAATTGTTTTAAATGTCCCACATGCACAGGCCTCTCCTGTTGACCTCCCTCACCTCATTCTGGGATGTACATTTTCTAAGATGAACTGGGGAGCCATTTATCAAATATGTTTTCTTTGCTCTTCCAAACTTTGCTTTTGTAGAAATGCAAGGAGGTCTTAAACCTTGAGAATCAAGGTCACAGGACACTGCCAAGTGCTCATTGGGATAGAGTGCTGATTTATGAGACGTGAAAGGAGTCAGGCAAACGCCAGCTGCTGCAACTATCGCTGATCCATGACTGGGTCAACAGAGGTTGCGATGGCGGTATGACAAGTATGACGTACGTAACGGTTTGGTTTTGGTTACAGCCACCTTGCAACATCATGTCACTCTGTCGTGCCAAGTTGAAATCAGAACAAGCAAAAACGTCTGCGCAGTGGCAGCAGCGCTGTTTCAATTACAGTGGGTTGGAATCACTGTCACTTGCATAATCTGCTTAATTAATAGCACAGCTGTTGCTAGGCATTCAGACATCTCAAATGAAACATGGTTTGTTTCCAAACTGTGTCATGTATTTGCGCTGTGTGACTTGAAGCTTTCAGAAAAGGATCTGATCGTTCCCCTCGCTTTTTGACGAAGATAAGTGTCCCCCATTCCACCCCTTTCTTATGACAACTTTTTGCAATTCCGATTTCACTTTAATGTGGACTTTTGCAGGGCTGTGTCACAAATTTTAACCAGCTGTTAGATTTCCTCAGGTAAGTGTGAGTAAATTTGGTTCTGACTTCAAATGGATCCTTGTGAACTGGGAGCCATGAACGGCATAAGCAGAATTAAAAACAGGAATCATGCTTTATTATCATTTGAAACTTACATAAACTATCATAAAAACTAATGAAACGACTCAAAATTGTAAAATTACTAAATAGAGCAAAATGTTAAAATCAACTGTTAGCCAAAATGATGATTTGATCAAAAACAAATGACTGGTTACAAATTTTCTTGATAAGCTGCATGTGTACAAGGACTCTGAACTTTTGATACTGCTCCAGAATAAACAGAAAATGAAAGTTTTTTGGGGGGAAAAAGTAGAAATCTATTTGATATTCTTCATATAATTGAATATGTGGGAAAACAAGGGGAAAAACAATCTATCTGCATGTCCACTGATTTTCTTTACATTTAAATTTAAATATCTGTTAAACAGCTAAATCAGGAATCAGGACAGTACAAAAAAATGTTACAAAAACTAGTAAGGAAGGAAAGTTGTGTAAATTAATCAATGAAACACTATATATATACATATATATATATATATATACCTTTCTTTTAGGCTGTTGTTTTAAATTAAAGTCCCTTAGACGGTGTTAACCAAAATCTAAGCTGAATTGGATGTGAACAACTAACAGGTTGGATTCATGGGGTGGATTCATTAACAACAGGAAGCAGTACAAGAAACATTGCTGACAAGTTATAAGTTAGTTAAAGAGTCTTGAATGTAAAAAGTGGACAGTCTGCAATATCACAGAAAGCATGTCTTGGCAAGTTACTAGGTCATATTTTGTGTCTTGTCTTGGGCAAACGCTCTCCTATATTGGATATGTGTAACCTGAGCTGAGTGTGTGCAGTGGGTCACGTACTGTACTGCAGATCTCAAGGAGGTGTTGCAAACAGTAGTTCCTGCAAACACTAGCCCATTCAACTTAAGCTGTCATCACACCCTTCAGTCTTCACAATACATTATTAAAATAGAAAGAATCTCATGAAAATAATACACTTTATCTGACAAGCTACCGAACATGGCACGTTTTCCACAACAGTAATGCAAACCTCTGAGGATTTCATAGCCAGCACAAGTCCTTACTTGTTATAGTCAATCTTACTGCAGCTGGCTACACGGATTCCTCTTAGTGAGAAGACATGCCTGCTTTTAAAAACTGAGAATGTGCATACTTTTGAAAACACTTGGTTGGTTTGGATTAAAGAGACTGTGTTCCCATGGTGTTGTGACATGATTTTAAAGGGATAGTTCACAAAATAATGAAAATTATGTCATTGTTTATGCACCCTCATGTTGTTCCAAAACTGTACAGTATGAGTTGTTTTTTTCTGTTGATCACAAATAAAGTAATGCTGGTAACCAAGCAGTTGACTTCCAGTTGCTTTTCTACAAGCCAATAGCTACCGACAACAGTTTGGTTACCAAAATTATTCAAAATATCTTATTTTGTGCTCAACAGAAGAAAGAAACTAATGAAGGTTAAAATGTACAGTGACCCCTATATTTGTCTTAACATTTCACAGTTAATAGAGTATGCTTAGATCATGTCATGCAGCTACTGTGGCTTAGCTACCGACAAACTCCAAAAAAAAAATAAACAGCAATAAATTACATTGGGTAATACAGATCAAACTATTTACCATGACTTTTTTGAAATCTGAGGACCTAGGACTGAAGGAAACATGTTGTGGTTGCCATGAGGTAAACCCACATGTAAAATAAACCGGCTGATCCAGCAAGACCGCACTAGTTCCCCTCTTCACCTGCTATTATATCACCTATGTAGACAAAAACAGTTTTTAAAAAAAAAATCCACTTTTAAAAGACATATATTTTACACTAGCATAAGGGAACTGCAATATTCCAACAATATATCCCAAATAAAATAATAAACTTGGGGTATGAAAAAATGTTATCGTTATATATCATGCTAGTTTTGCTTCTAAAAAAATGTAAATACCTTGTTTTAAGCATGTTTACATGTTGGTTATTAGACAACAACAATGCAAACATACTGACAAATAGCCTACTTGTGATTCAGTGCAGTGAAAGCTCACATGCTTTATTTGACGCCGCGTTGTCGAAATAGAGTCGGAACTAAAACATCGTCACATTAAATGAAAACAGAACCACCTCTCATAACTCCAAATTAAAGCACAACAGCAAATGAATTCACATTACCACATTTCCTCGGATTCCTGCTTCGCGCAACTGTCTCAAAAACACCCGCCGCCTGTGTGTGTGTGTGTGTGTGTGGACCTGCCCTTCAAAACATAAACAAACTCTTTCACACTAACGTTACAAACATTTCGCCGAGGCGCAGATCCGAGAAGTAGCCTATAAAATCTATACAATATTGTAGAGATAATTCAAAATTAAGACGTGACTAAATTAGCATTATTAGAGTGAGGAAACTGTTGCCACGTGAGAGACTTTTGTAAAGAGACTGGACCGATTTATGATTCACATATTATTTTATAAAATGTACATTCCACTGCACTAAAATGTTCATTTGAAATATTAGGTGACGATATTCAACGTTGCGTATTAATTTACTTTAATAGTGCTAATTTAGTGATTAGCCAGCAAACAAAAATGCTTAACAGAATGCTAATCTCAAAATCTGAGATTAGACTAAAATACTCATGACTTTCAGAAATATGAACAGAATTTTAACTGAAGAAATATAACTTTTTGTAAACACTGAAGCTTATTTATTTTTGATGAATTGTCTTTAAATAAAGGGTACATTTGTTTTCACACTGCTGTGGGTCATTTTCTCTGTACAGAACACACAGATCAATAAATCCATATTGCAGTCATAAACTAGGCAATCCCGGATTGATTGTAAATTCTTACAGCGGTCACACTCAAATGGCATCGTGCCTACCCTCATGTAAATGTGAAATGATTTTGCCTTCCTGTTTACACGACAAGACGAGGTTTCATTTCTTAAAAATTTCCAAAGTTTAAAATACAGAAGTGTAGCAAGAGTTACAGATGCAGTCCAATGATGAGGTTGCCATAGTAACTGCAGATCATCAGAGGCCTAAGACATTGTGTTCTAGCGCAGCCCATACTGCGTCTCTGATGTTTGTGGGAGAGAAAGAGGATGATTAGCATTCAACATGATATCATACGGTCACAACTCATGATATGATCTTTTTCTCACTCGTTCTGCCTTCTCTGTGGGGAAGTAAGACATTTAAGGTTCTCATTTAAGGTTTGCATCACTTGCAGAAGTCTTATGTAAATCACAAACACATTCCAAGACACTAAATCAAGCATAAAGATGGCTAAACATGAGTGCATTTTCTAAGTGGCTGTTTTATGCATAGGCCTAATTTGTGTGTGTGTTCACTCTTTCTGTGGGCCAGCTGAGGCCAGGCACATGCTGCATCCACCAAATGTCAGAAAGCATTTCGGTTCCTCATTTGAGGCAGAGCATTGTCCCCCGGGGGAGAGCAGCTTCCCTTTCTTCTCCTCCTCTCCCTGCTTTAGCCATCCCTCCCTCTGTCTGCCAGCTTCACTGCACTGCACTTCTCTTCCAGGAAAAGACACAGCTGAGAGGATGCAGGGACGTGTGGGTGGAGGGAAAGAATCATTTAGAGAATTATGCAGCTATGATACTGCGCCATGTCGCATTATTTTAAAGTTATTTGTTAACTTTGATTATTATTCGATACCTGTGCGGTCCAGATGAGGTGATACATGTAATCTATCATTCTCGATGTGACAATGTACAGTTTAGTGCATGAAACACTTTTGGACACGTAAAATTACTAAATGTGATTGTGAAGTGTTTTTGTGATTTTGGGTGCATCTCAGTGTAGGCCTACTTGTATGTTTATAATATGAGACCAGAGATAGCTGTCAGAATTATTACACCAGTATATATTTCAAATTATTTATTTATTTATTTATTCATTCATTGATTGTTTTAAATTATATATATATTTTTTAATAAAATGTATTTCTAGGTACATACAGAGAAACAGATAGAGACAGAATTAGTGTAGCTGCTGTTCCGTCTGAGCAAAAATGATTTGTTCAACCCAAGCTAAAGAATAATAATGTGTGTTTGATCAGATATAATGCAGTACAAAATTATGAGATGCATTTTAAGAATGCTTGGCTAAAGAGATGCTTCTTTAAACGTCTTTAAACAAAAAGAGTGTGTTTGAACAGGGAAAGTCATTATATCAATTATATCAATATATCAGGCTGCTTGTAAACGCCTTGATTGTTTCTAGTAAGGGATGATGTCTTGGGCTGATGTGCAACTGTGAACAAGCAATAAAATAAATCAACCAACCTGCACACAGACTGGAAAAATCTCCTCTGACACCCCATCAGTGCTGAAAGCCTAGACAGCTGCCGCATGAGAGCTCAGTGAGGGAGCACTGCTGACCCGCAACTAATGAGTGTGGAAAATGAATTTCGTAGCGCTCTCTGGTTAAGTACATCAAACAGAGAGTGAGTGAGGGAGGAAGGGGAGATGAAGAAAGAGGAGCAATGTAATTTTGCCGTCCAGACAGAACAGAAGAAAGCTCTCTCTGTGTAAGGCCTTTTTGAATACTAAGTCTAAATGGACCAGTTTAAAAGGCACGCCGTTTCTGGCCATTTTGGCACTCTAGGCCAGTCACTGCGGGTGATTTCCAAATTTGTCACAGCTATAAAGTGTAAAACAAGTTCTCACCAAAGACCCTTGTCTAACTCCAGATGGGAAATTTCAAGAAGAATGGAAATTGAGTATCTTTTGACCCCTCAGTTTTTTCTTTATCCTTTATCAAGCTGAAATAAATCCTTGCATTATTTTCCATCCCGTTGTGTTGTGCTTTTTGATTTTTTTTTTTTTTTTTTTACAGAGTACGCTATACAATTTTAATCTATTAATCTAATAGCCCTGATTTAAATTTAGAGTTAGATTAAGTTTATCAGCATGTACCCAACTGATACACAGTCCCAGCAACCCATTTTACCAGAAAACTGTTTTGTAAAGTGAAAATTTTGTTTGAATTCATACAGAAAAACTGTTAAACCTAGTTGTCAAAGGGGCCCGAATCAGACGTCAGAAAATAAAACTGAACAAATTCATTTCAAATTCATTTGCCCTGATAGCATGTTCATCCCATGCACAAAATGATTTAGTCATAATATGCAATATTTATAACCCATTGTTGTGACTAAACCACCCAAATATTCCTCACATTTGTGTATGCTTGGGTCTGTTTGTATATGTTACACACTTATGTCAGTACGTGTTTGAGTGTTTTATGGATTTCATTTTGAATCGCTTTCGGGGAGCAGGCTGAGCTAGACATCTTGACACTGGGCAGCAACTCACAAGGAGAAAGACTGTCACCAGTCTCTTCTCCTAATTAGTTGGAGGTTAAAAATAGCTCTGGCTAGCCATCATGAGACTGATTTACAGCCTTCATTTACAAGGCTAACACACTCTCAGGGATTTCTTCGGACACTGCATGATGCATCCAAACCCTTTGTTATCCATAGCACTCCCACTTGCATTTTTTCAGTCTCAAAGTCATAACATTTGTCAATTCCTCGAATTACAGCGAGGCTCTTAAACATGAGAGAGAAATGTGTCTGTATATGGCCTTAATTGGTTATTTAATGGCAGACATTTTACTTTATGGATTACCATCTATTACCACTATTACCATCTGGAATCAGCTGAAAACGTAGTAAAGTAAACTCATACAGGTCAAGATTTCTTTACTCTTCAGCTTCATACATATATATATATATATATATATATATATATATATATATATATACGGTGCCCTCCACTAATATTGGCACCCTTGGTAAATCTGAGCAAAGGTGGCTGTGAAAATAAATCTG
>JAUCMR010000118.1:11259392-11304343 GCA_032357425.1 Enteromius argenteus
CACCTCACTCATTTTCTGCAGGGTTCAGGTCAGAGGACTGGGACAGCCATGGCAAAAGCTTAATTTTGTGCTCAGTGTATTTGGATTATTGTCTCAGTGGAAAACCATGGTCCATTATAAGATTTCTAACAGAGTCAGTCAGTTTTAGATTTGTAATCTGTTGGTATTCGATCCATGATGCCATGTGTCTAAACAAGATGTCCACGACCTCAAGCTGAAATATCGGCCCACAACATCAAAAATACAGCAGTATACTTCATTGTACACATGGAGTACTTTTTATTTACTTTCAGATTTTTTAAAGGTTTTCTGACCCTGAAACTCAACTATTTCACCAGCTGTGATCACTGAAGAGTCTTTAGCCACTCAAACTCTACTCCTCGCCGTGTATTAGTAGGATAGAGACACACATCCTCTTCCAGGCAGCTTAGTAACATTTTATGTTGATTGGAAATTCTTAATTATTTCCCTGATGGTGGAACTGGTAATTTTCACTGCTCTAGCTCTTTTCTTAAAGCCACTTCACTCATTGGTGAAGCTCAGTTATCTTCTGCTGCACATCATAAATATATTATTAGTTTTTTGTCATTGTGTCGATGATTAAGGGAATTTGGGTTTTGTTTTCCCTCCTATATATATTTCTGTGAAACATAATAACCCTGGAGTGCTCAAAATTGTGAATATGAATGGGTATATACTTCAGAGATATTTTACTTAAAAAATTCTAGGGGTGCCAATAATTGTGGTCAACAAGTATTGGAGAAAACATATATTTCATCACAAGAATTTCTCCCTATTTTCAATTGTTTTACTTTAATGGTAGGTTAGAATTGTGTGAATTTTTTGAATGAAAGATCAAAAGGATAAACGATGCAGATTTATTTTCACAGCCCCCTTTGCTCAGATTTACCAAGGGTGCCAACATCAGTGGAGGGCACTGTATATATATATATATATATATATATATATATATATAGTGGCCTGAAATGGCCCATGTTCATCTGACTCTCTCACATTACCTTTCTTCTTGCTTTACATAAATTCTTGAGATTCTGGGCAAAAGGCCTCAAAATGATTCACACAAAGAGATTTCAGTCAGGACTGTGTCATTTAAGGGCTGACTTAGCTGGAGGAACAGAACAGGACTGATATTCACTGGATGCAATGTGACCTGTCACACTGAATTCAGCTTCAAACAAGACGACCACACAGAGGGTTCAAATGCAAATCTGATGGCCTCATTTAAGATCAAGGTTCCTTTTCACACATAAAACTGTATATATTTTTATTTGTCTGTAATATATAAAGCTGATATTTATATTTTTAATGTTTTTAAAAGAAGCCCCTTATGCTCAATAAAGCTGAACTTGATAAAAAAAAACAGAGTAAACAGCAATATTGTGAAATATTATTTATGATATAATTATATATAATTTAAAATAATTCCTTATTACTCTCAAAATTGAAAGACGTTAATGCTTTTTTTAAGATTCCTTTATTAATAGGAAATTCAAAAGATTCAAAGATTCAAATTCAAAACAGCATTTATTTGAAATATAATTTTTGAGTAGTTTAATGCTTATTGAAAGTATTCATTTCTTTAATGTTGTATGAAATAATGGTAATATCTGAAAGATATAATAAAAAAGGTATTGTATTTATTGTATGTAATGTTATAATATGTATATCTATTGATTGATTTTACTGTTATATAGTTTTGTATTATATTGTTAGAATCAGTGCAAATTGACAAGAGATTGATTTACAGTTCCTGTAACATAAAATTGATGAAAAATTTGATTAAAACATGCTTTGTCTTTAATCACTTCATAGAAAAGTAGCTTCAGATTTTATTGAACACAATATACAATATTATTACCATACATTGTGTGAAACATTGAATATTCACCTGCAACAATGTGGGATAACCAGACGATAAAAACTCATCCCTCATGCAGATAGCACTAATTCTGTTGAATCCTTTTGGACACAAATCGACCCAAAAGATGTCAAACATAGATTAACAAAGTTATACTGACAATTTGAATTTCAAAACTGCTAACAAGGTCAGAAAAATAGTTCACATTAGCACAAATAATTACAGAAGATCACATTTTCGTAATTATATCGATTTCACATTGTTGTTCAGAGATTGTGATGTTGGTGACCAATTCCTCTCCATGCAAATGTGCATTTACAGGCCACTTCTGAGCCATTTTTAGCAATCTCCATTCAAAATGTTGTATATATTCGAGGGCCACGTTCTGTGGAGAATCTGGCAAGTTACTGATTTATCGATGTTACACCAAACAGTGATACACAAAGCTTCTAATATCTGACAGATGTCTACAGTATGCATTTATGTCTTTATCTACAGACTCTCCCCGTTACCAATGGGTCGCGTGTCTCATAGGCTACTGTTCTGGGCAGTTGAAAATTGTGCAATATATTCATACATAATATATATAATATATATTTATTTATATTAAAACATAAACAATATTACTAAATTAAACAGACTCAGTCCAAGAGCCCACTACACAAGAAACACCACCAGTTTTAGGTAATGCAAGTGCATATAAATTAATCCATTTACAAAGAAACATTATTTCTTATGTACAGTTAACGGTAATAAATACACTGTTATAAACAGTAGAGGACCAATCTGAGCGCATATAAACAAAGTGAATGGAAGGAGTTGTGAAAAGCGTGGGCTGGTGATCAAGCGACCTGACGGACACTTGCACACACAAACACAGTAATGTGTAGACACACACACACATATATATATATATATATATATATATGTGCGCACAAACATACATTTGCATGCTACTTTGGCCATTAACTGTTTCCACTGTTGAGACTTTAAATGTAAGGTAGTTAAAGTACCTCAAAATATGAACTACACACAAACTTAAACGTTAATGGTGACTAAATGTATGAGACGACAATGCTAATGTCAATAGATTCATCATAAAACTGGGATGTTGAAAACAAGTATTAGAGCAAATGCAAGTGAGAGTTTATTTTTTATCATATCTTGATGTTCTACAGGATGGGGAAGGAAATCAGTTTACGTCAATGTTTTTATCTTTGTCTTAAAAGTCAATCATGAGAAAAAAAACATTTTATTTAGAAAACAAGTGAGGAAATGTTCTGTATCAAAGTGTGTAAAAAAGCTACAAAAGCTAGTTTAGACTGCTTTTACTCTCTGTGTCTGAGGTATGATGGGAAGAATGAAAAATGGCTGCTGTAAGGAAGACAATTATGATGAATCGAAAGCAAATCAACGTTTAACTGAATATAGCTTTGGCTTCCCCTGTTATTTTGTACATTATGAGACCCCTAGTGATTGGATTTTGGTGGAGGGGGTGCTTGTATTTTGTTTTTCAATGGGGTCTTTAAGGGCATTTAAAGTTTTTTTGTGCAACAATGCATTTACCTAACACAAATTGTTTTACCCTAATGTGGATGGGATGATGTACGGATCCAAATAAACAGAGTTTGTGCTCATATTTAAAAAGTCTGACACAAATGTTGCTAGAATAAACAGAAAGTGCCTTTGTAATCATTTCTTAGTTTTCTGATCGTTTTTGTAAGATGTTTGGATTATTAAGTTATATTGCCAAACAAAGGAAGACACTAAGTTCTCTCTCCAGCGTAGATATAAAACAATTCTGCATGTTCGGTCTGGTTAGCTTTAGAAAACGAAAACAACGTACAGTTATACTAAAACGTGTTCAATAAATAAAAGACTATTAAAAAGACAATAGTAAAAAGGCACACAGTCTTTAGACAAATGGTACAGAAAAGTAAACAGTTTCTCTCTTTACAAATACTTGTTCTTCAGTAGTTCATGTTTGACCTCATCACACACCCATAGCTTTACAAAAAGTTTGTGTTGGTACAAAAAAAAGAGAAATCCTCTCAGTAGTGTCTACTCCTCACCACCAGGTAAACAAACAAAACAAACTGTCCACGTTGGCCCCAATCCTTCATGTTTATCAAAGTCGCCTGTCAATTGTTCAGGTCCAAAATGTCTGCAGCATTTATTTCCTGAGAACTCCTACCAAACTGTCCTCAAACGTAAGTGCAAGGAGGGCAAGACATCCTCCTCCCACGAGGGCCTAAAAAAGCATCTCATGTGGGCTTTTTAAAAAGCATCAACTGCAAGATTGCTCCTCTCGCAAGGGAAAAAAACAGCTACCGGCTATTAAGAGACGCAGAGTCCTATGTGTCAACAGGTGAGGCGTCTTCGGTAACTATCTGGATGTGTGTAGTGGATTCCATTTCTTCCCCTCGGTCTTCTTCTTCTTCCACATCCTCTTCCTCGTCACCCTGGCTTTGTTCGTCTTTTTCCGTGCCTTCTGAGTCCTCTTCCTCTAGCGTGAGCTCAAACTGGAACTTGTCAGGCCCTGAACCCCCGCCGTTGCCTTCTTTGTCCGACTGGTAGAAGGGTGGGGAAGGGCTCTGGGGGATCATGCTCTGGTACCAGTTCCGATTATCCTCCAGCGTATCCAGGATATCCTGGGCATCCGGGTGCACCAAGTCGGCCCAGGTTTCCCACAGCGGGTGGACGATGTAGTCAATGAAAACCAACTGAAGAGAAAAATGTGTTAGATGTTGTACTTCAAACACGGTACTTCATGAGACTGTTGCATCTCAGACAGTAACTAACCTGTGATTTCTCTACCGAGGCAGTGTGTTTGTCACACATGGGGCTGATCTCCATCCCACGCTCCCTCTCTCTATCACCCTGGTGAAAGAACTCCTCCATGATGCGGTCGGTCCACTGCCGGTACAACTCTAGAGACTTGGTGGGATTGCTCAGATCGGCGCAGTGAACCATGTTCCTCAAGACCTGAAACAACGTCACAATTTTAGACAACTGCAGTTTATCATATTCATCTCAGCTGAAGATCATGCAATCATTGGATTTTCCAATGGGAAGGAGAACAGAAGGATTTGTACCTGTATCCTGTCTGTGTAGTTGTCCAGAAGTAAAACTCCTGAGCTTGTCACTTTCTTTGTCTCTACCATGGTCTTCAGATCGGCCAGCAAGCTCATGTGCTTAGACATGTCTGTGGCAAGTACCTATTAACAGGAAACATTGAACAAAATATGTGTTAGCATATAAATCATTGCAATGTAAATGAAAGCAGATTGCCTAGCAGGAAGAAAGGAAGGAAGAAAGGAAGTGAAGAACCTCACCATGTCAATGACCATCTTTCGAAGTGACTGACTCTGTTTCTTAGTGAGGTTCTGGAAAATGTTGCAATTGTCCTCTTGGAGAAGTTTAAAGCCCACGGCTAAGTGGTGGTTCTCCAAAACGGATTCATCGTTATACATGAGCGCTAACTCAGAGTCTGTAAGAAATGAGCAAATACGCATTAGAAAATTAATTGAAGTGTCTCCATAAAAGATATACTTATAGTAGGGTGGAGATACACTCACTTGTATTGATGAGGAACTGGTTTGAAACTCCAGGATGGTCCACATCATGAATAGCTGCTGCAAAAATGGCTGCCAAGATCTCAAGATCCGTGAAGACAGCCTGTTTAGGGCAAATAAGAAAAAAAGGTCAGATATATGAAATTGTTTGAGGGAAAACTCTGAAAACCGCATCTGAGAAAAGCGTTCTTACATCTAGAGCAGGTGTGGACAGCAGAATGTGAGTTGACTGGGCCACATCAGCAGCGTGAAGGCTGTTATGATAGGCCACGTCTTGGTGGTAATGATCCTCAAGGGTCATCATATACGTCACAAAAGTATCTGCAGGGATCTTAAATGTCTTAAGAAAGTCTCGTTCCTGTTACAGAGAGAAGCAATATTATTAAAGTCTTGCACAATAAGATGTTGTTTTTGCAAAATGTTGGAGGTCAAAATCAAAAGAACTGACCTGGAAGATGGCGTACATAACGCAAGTGAGAGGCCGGTTGTGAGAATACTCGGAAACTGTGAAGATGTTCAAGCCCCATTTGTTCAGGTCTTCTAATTCCTGGAAAGAGAAGGCACAAAAGATTAAGAAATTTTCAGTTAAACACACCTAAGAGCACTGAAGTATTATACAATCTTCCACCTACCTTTGACAGTAAATCCTCTTTGTCGGTTTTGACGCCGAAGCGAGCGATGCCACTGTTGAGGCTGGGCCCGTGGAATACTTTCTTCACACCACTGATCTGAGTCATCAGCTGCTGCTTTTTCTTCTTCTCGCGGGCTTTAGGTGTAGGCGAGGGAATCTCCACGTCATTCTGCTTATCTGTGAGGAACAGCAAGAAACAAATGATTAGAACGATTTCGATCTCTTTTCCTGGTGGTTACTAACCTTACACTCAAATTTCGAACATTGGCTAACCACAAAACCGAGATGGTCCTCAAATCTTTCTATACAGGTCATGCACAACTGTGTCAGTTGTTGGCAGATCACATTCCAGATTACTCAATCTCTTCATTGTAGTTTTCACACAGACGAGACACATACAAAAGCTCATTGTTGGGAAACCGGTGGCCATGTATCTTGTTTCCCTTAGTGACGTAAACAGACGCCTTTGGCCCAGGTGCAGCGCCACAGCTGAATAGCTCACATCTGCACTCAGTGCGTGTGCTTCTCAGGATTCTTTGCCCTCGAACGGCAGAACAGACACCCAATTCACAGCGACTTTGCCACTAAGATATTCGAGCAGGGCTTACCCCTCCTTTCCTTCTCCTCTAGTTCCACTCTCCATTTTCACTGTGACAGACCTGTCAACAAACTGCATTGGAGACCGTGTCTGCTTCATATGGCATCTCCAAAGGTCAACCCTCAGGAGATATCAATTGACAAAAAATGGTGGCACAGGAAGGGCGTATCTCTGGGGCAAAAATGACATAAAGCTTTATGTTAGGGATTTCCTCATGTGCAAATGCTAATCCAAATTCTCCCACAGAGCCACAGGCCGTGAGTGGACTGAATTCTTATTTTTCAGTTTCTCAATTACTGCAGATAACGTTGTTCTCTCTTGCCGTGAAACTCTGGCATGTCACTGAAAGACTGCGATAACACCTGGTAATAGCTGCTGGCTTGATGGGAAGTGAGAGGAGGTGAAATATGAGGGTTGGTTAATTCATTACAGTCATTATCCTCTTCACTCATATGTCTCTGTTAAAAATGAACCCGTGCTGTAATCAGCACCGCAGTCATTCAGATGGGCTTATATCCTGAGTGAAGAAATGCGAGGCGCCCTATTACGATGATGGAACGGAAAGGGAATATGAAGGAGTACTCGTCTCTCTTTCATCTCTGTTTTTCGCTCCTTCTCTAGCAGTAAAGATGCCTGATCAAGAGAAAATGCCTCCTATCTGATCCCACAGAGCATTCGCAGTGCTCATTATAGCCAATTTGCTTGTTTTCTCACAAACATCCATTAAGGCTTTTTTTTTTTCGCCTCTCCGCCTCATTCCTTGCAGGGTTCTCTGTCACATGTCACTCCATGTCTCCTTCTCATATAAAAAAAGCAAACAACCAAAGGCAAGCCACATGTACAGGCTGTGTGCACAGATCCAAGATTTCAGAAAAAGAAAAAAAAAAAGGAAGAGACGTTAAGTCCGGGTCAGATTTAATCTTACACGTTTTGATGCAGACAGCGAAATCGCAGTGGCATAAAGACAGCAGTCACACGTGACAGAGCACAGATGTTTCACAGATACATTTAATCCCAGGAAAGTCAAACCACTTTAGTCCCAAATAATCCGGCCACAACATCAGAACGGACACCGATATTTTTTTGCAGATTTTGTCCTAAAATTTTCAAATTTACACTGCAAAAACTTTTTTAAATCTATATTTTTGCCTTTTTTATCAAATAAAAATGTACTTTTTTTAACATAATGGATTTGGATGGGTAAAAATAATATAATAAAATTATAGAAACCTTTAATGTATTTGTATGCTTAAAAATATTTAATACAAATTTGCTGAAAGTCAATGTAAATGTTTACAAATGTTATTAGTAAGCAATACAAAAATTCTGATTAAAAATTAGTTTTTTTTGCAGTGAAAGGGGACCTCACACTGCGGCAAGGTACTTCAGTGTTTGTGTGTTTAGATGGGGCATGCGATGGCGTCTCGATGAGAACACAGGAGCTGGATGAGTCACAGGTTCTCTTGCCTGGATGTTCCGTTCTGGGGGGTTCCACCGTCAGCATTGCTTTACAGCAGGATCCCATCCCCCTCCATCTCTCCCTCCCTCTCCTAACTCTGCTCTCCTTTCCACCCTCCCCTTCCTCTTTTCCAACTGCTGCATTGGGGATCTCTCTTCTCATGCAGAAACGAAAGTCTGATGCCATCTCACGGCATTCCACAAACAAAACGAACCATTGTACTGCATGTCTTATCTTTTAATGTACAATACTTTCACAACTAATGGATTTTTTTGTCTTGTTTTGATAAGTTTTTGAAATATACAGCATCAGTTGGTCTAAACCACAGCTCAGCTCTGGAAATGACGCAGCCCAAATTCGATCCACAATGGCGCATACTGTATGTAGCCAATGTTTAGCGATGACTGCGGATGTTTTAGCATAAGAGTAAATTTGTGTGTGATTACCTAGGAAGGTGTTGGAGATGAACTCCGACACCTGATTGCCAGATCTGCTCATCTCAGAGAGGTGCGTCAGCTCCCTGTTCAACATTCTCTTGAACTGGAAAAGAAAAAGAGGGAGAAACATTAGTCAAAAACCCAAAAAAGGTTCAACATTGAATCTTCAGTAGGTCTGCCATTTTTCTGGATTTTTACAATACATTTATACGGACATGCATTTACATAAAATACTGTTAAATATGACCAAATAAATAATATAATAAATATAAATAATATAAAAAAATAATAATATTTGATGTCTTAATAACCTATCTCTAAGTATCCTAATATCTAATATATGTATATCTCCTTTTAAAAATATTTACGCATTTATTCGAATGCATTAATTTCTCTTGTTTTTAAATAAATCTGTAATACATAATACCAAGTATAAATAACGCAAATGCATAAATAATGAGAGACATTTGCAGTACAAAAGACAAGTTTGACATTTCATTTGTAAATTGCAATTTTCAAACTGTTAGTAAGTTTTTTCTTAAAGCATTTTTGTTTTTTTACATATAATGTATCAATATATGTTCCCAAAGCAATGATGAGGTTCCAAAAAGACGCAATGTTGGCAAGAAATAAATAAACAAATGCATATATAATTAAATAAGTCAAAAACGGCAGCCATATCCTGCGCCACATCTCTGATTTTTAAGTTTCATTAGCACAAAGAGATAAATCACAAAAACTACCAATTTAATTGTGCTTTTGACAAATCCTAAATCAACATCTTAGCCATAACACACAGATTCATTTGAAAAGAACAGCCCGAAATAGAGCTTGGATCTAGACATTCCAGCACAGGATGCCACACAGCGAGACTTGCTGTAGGTTTTCCTCCTCAGTGTCTCTCTAGACCACCTACAAACACCGAACCAAAACCTCCATTTGCAAACCAATAACAGCTTAGTAGCCGCTATACACACCTTAATGTAACCCCAGGATACAGAGAGAAGGTAATTGGCCTCAGGCATTTTGATCGAATTTAAGCTCCCGAAATCCACAACAGCGCACTCCTATACCACAAAGGAAAAGAGCCAGAGAGAGGCAGACGAAAGGGATTCTTCTGGATGGGAAAAGCGAAAAATCCCCTCTTCTCTCCTCTCTCCTACTCTGCTTGCTATGGATTAGTAGCCGAAAAGCAGACACAAGCCGTCTTCACGGCAGCTCTCGGCCGAATCACTCTGCCGTTGACTGTCCATGGCTGCAGATTCGAGCGGGGGCCGACAGCGGATGGGAACACCCGTCCTGGGCTGGAGGATGATCCAGAGAGCAACGGCCGGAGCTGGAAGCGAAGCGGAGGGTCTGGAAGTGCCAATGAATTATGGAGGAGATGAAGGAACAGTGAAGCAGAGGGAGGGAGGGATGAGGGAAAAAAATGCTGGGATGCTCATCTGGCTGGAGGGGGGTCTTCCTCTGCTGGATTAGTGCCGCTCCGCTGCTGCAGTACGCTCCTGCTCTCTCATCATCTCGCTCTGTCTTTCTCTCTCTCATTCTGCCTCGCCCCCTCCCTCTCGCGTCGCTCCCCCGGTCTCGAGTCTGTCAGCCCCAGCAACACGCTCCACAGGCACATATGATTTGACATAGAGATGGCAGAGGAGGGGGGGAGCCCCTGCTTTGTTATGCGGGGAAAGCGCGAGAAGAAAAAGACACGTAAAGAAGGACTGAATCTAAGGACGCCCCTCAGCTTTTTGGGAACAATTTGGACTTTATGGGGTTCCTAATAGAGTGCAACTTGTAAGAGTGAAGATGGGGGATTTAGATGAGTCTGGGTTCTTTCAGGCTCAGTCAGCCTTCTTTACTGCATTCCCATAATGCATGAGGCTTCATATGGAGCTCTGTACTATTTTTACCATAGAGTATGGAGGGAGAGGAGACTTAGATAATTGCCTCTCTTTGTCTTTTTTCGGTGACATCAACACCCCCCCACGACTCTCTCTCTCTCTGCCTCTCCGTCTACATCCGAACACCAATTACACCAACATCCCAACGCCATGGCAACAGTGTCATGTGACATGGGCTCCCACTGAGGCTTCCCTCCCTCCCTAGCCTCCAAAGATGGCTGCCCAGGAATCACGAGGACACCACTGCGTCTCAATAACATCTGCCAAATCAACCCTCAATTCATCAGAACGGGGAGGAGGCAAAGGGCCAAAATCGATGAGCCGTCCTTGATAAAGCCACCTCAGGCAGAGTCCAATGACAGGGAAAAACCCTTAGTGAATATGAGGAAAATAAACCAATTACTGGATTAGGATGGAGTTAGGATGATTTAGCTTGTCAACCTTGGGCTTCCTAAATGGACAATCTAAAAGTCTCCAAAACCACTAAAACCAGAGTAGGCTGTCCTCATTATATGACGGATAAAAAAAAAAAAACACTAGATGCGCAATTACACAAAGGATTTACATTGTACTGCTTGTATGTTTCATAAATAATTACAAAGGAACAGCGAGTAATATTCAACTAAACATGAAATCCTGAAGTAGAAAGACTAAATAGCTTTTTTTGTAAACAGCTTGTTAATGCAGAGAAGTTGGACGCATATTTGAGGAGCTAAAAGGATTCATGCAATGATTTTGGATTCTCCGAACTGTGAAATGTATGTGCGTGTCTGTGTTTGTGCGCCTTCATGAGAAAAAGAGAGTGGGAGGGAGAAAGGGAAAGAGGAGGGAAAAGAGAAAGATGGAAAATAGCGGAGAATCTCTGCATTATGCTGCAGTGGGGGTTCCTCAACGATGCGTGAGACGTCTAGTCAGACCTGTAAACAACTCTGACATATCAAAGACGCGCTGCCTTCCGCTGCTCACATTTCTTCTTATCATCCATATCAGTAAATCCATGTGAGTGTCTCTCTCTAAGCTCTGTGAGAAACATGGCTGTAGGGGGGCGGATGTGCGCCGACTTCTGCTCTGAGAAGAGTAAAGGGTGAATGAAGGCAATTTCATTCTGAAAGACCTTCATGCTGTAGAGAAAGACGCTTCAAACACTTGATTAAAGCTAACCGATTCTATTAGCTAACAGTGTCATGCATTTATAGGCAAAACCTAATATATTTAAGAGATTATATCTGGGTAGTCAACAAATAAGGAACATCAAGGTTTAAAGTTAAAATTTACATGAACGTATATTATCTGTCCTGTAACCATTTCTTCCTTTTTTTACATTTAAATGATGCTACATTGTAATAATTTTAAATACAAATATTCTCTCCACATTTCCTTCAGTACAGTTAACATTGTAAATTCATAAAAGCTACATTGTAATTAAAGAAATAAGCAAATAGCTTTTTAAAATAGTTTTATATGGAGCAAGTGACAACAATGGCAGCAAATATGCATATAATACATGTATCTAGATGCAAGTTCTCATCTTTGCATTTCTGTAGAATAGGATAATCAGCAATTGGATGCTCTTATTTTCTCCACTAGTGGGCGGTATAAACCCACAGATTTTAAGTTAGATGTGTGCGGTCACCTCACACTGTTCGCCGGCGGCATATTTAATCAATTTCTACTGTCATCATGACCTTGTCTAATGTATCAATGTGTTTGATGTAGGACGGACGAGTCGATCACTCAATCATCAAAATACATTTGACTTCTCAGCTGTCCATTGTCAGTCGAGATCTGTGTTCTCATATCTCACTCTGTACTCAAAAGTCTCATATGTAAATGTCACACAACACTCATGTTTTTTTAATTACATCTAACTACAGTAAATGTCTTGTGTTCATCATCTAGTGGGGAAAACCCACATTTGTTTCTTGGTCAGAAATTGTGGGAGTTTTGCTGCACTGAATGATGTCACTTGAGAAGCACATAATTGCAAAATCAGCAAATTCTTAACAGCCGTTGATATATGATGATCGCTGGAAGAAGACTTTGAAAGACTGTGACGCACATTGAGATGACAAACGAGTTCTTCGGTATATTAGAACAGTAACATCAATAATGACATAACAGCTTCTGAAGAAATCGGCAGCTCTTTGTGTGCCAAGCCAACAATGCCTGAGGACAAAAGCTCAACGTTTCACTTCCTCTAAATTTCTCAATATGTGCACAAATGTGTGTGTGTGTGTGTAAAGTCAACTAATGGACCAAGTAAAATAATAAGCACTTGCTAAATTACAGATTAAAACATTTTAAGCTGATTTAGTCTCAATTATATTCACAATGAGGAAGCAATCTAAATTCATTAAAAATAAAAAGGAACTTCAGCTGTTTCAAATTGACTAAGATTGTTTCTGTGATTACCAGAAAAAAAAATAACACTCAAAATGAACTATTTTAACATCAATTTCCATGCAAGCTTGTACTGCATGTGCTCTCAGTCAACAACCAACTAAATATGCAGAAAACGTTAATTTTACTTCAGACCATGAGCTCAATATTACATGGCTCTGACTGGCTTATATTATACATGTGTAACGACACAACTCATTCCTTTAAAGCTATAACCACACTGTTTAATCCACATAGTCATATTTTCTATCAAAACTGTCTTATCCACATTGTAACTTTTCAACACAAGAAAGCACTGCGCAAAAAATGAACCATTCCAAGAATTCACTTTTCATCTATAAAAGCACACTTCAGAAATAAACAATTCAGAAATAAACAATTCAAAAAGCTACTTTACACAAAAGTTATGTCCTTGAAAAGTCCACCAAATAACATCCAACAAAAATTAACAGCCCACTAACATCTTAAAAGAAGTTTAAAACTGACGCTCACCTTTCTCCAGCAGGTAACTTTTCCAATATTTTTTTCATCTTTCCTCTCAAAGCAGCAAGCTCCCATTTTTAAGGTTTGCTGCAAGTCTGTGTCACCCTGGCTGTCCTGAGTCTTAAGTTTCAAAGTTTGACAGTCGCAATAGTGTTACTGACTAATTTTGAGCTGTGAGCACTGACTATCCTTCAGTGTGTGAGTGTGTCACTGTATACACACTCCCCCTCTTACCGTGGGACCGCCTCCTTCCGACACACACACACACACACACACACATATATACACTGGAACTCTAACCCCATTGCAACATAGTTTATAGGGTAAATAGTGTGCTCTGGAATCAGATCAAGCATACTGATTTGATCTCTTAAAAGTCTTCAGAGCAAACATATTCTTCCATGCACATGCAGATGTATTGCAAGTTCTCACTTACAAATAACAAAAAAAGCAGTTTTAAAATTTAGAAAGTTAACAAGCTGCATCCAAATGAAATGGAAACTTTTAAGTACCTTGCTTTTTAGATCTTTCTCCTGAGAACTTTATTCATTTCATATGTGTCCTCTATTTATAAGAATGAGTTATTATAATAAATTCAAATATTAACATATTGCATTAATTCTTGTTTCTCTGAAGAAAAAAACTGCCATTAAAAAAGAGTAACAATGAAGCTATAAAATGTATGCAAATATGTACAAAAATACATAATAAATGGTATACTATTTAATAAAGAAATATTTGCCATTTGATCAAATTTGACTTAACTTTTACAAAACCATCTGAAAAGGAAATCTCTCATAACTTTTCAATTCATTGACTACATTTGGGGATTCCATGTGGCCATGGACTTTAGTATCTACTTAAACAACTTTAAGCAACTTTAAACAACTTACTGTAACAAAAAGAGCAAATCTGCAGTTTCTTTATCTTGACTGGAATGTCCAGTTGACTGAAACTGAATATACATATTACATGCTGGCAGAGAAATCCTGGAGCTGACACTGTATAGATTTTACATGCACACACAGCTAAAGTGTAATACACATCAGACGACGCAGGCGTTCAAAAGGGCAGCAAAAGGTCAGACGTCCTGGTATTCTCTGTACAAGTCTGATGGCTATATGTGCTATTTCCACAAACTTGTTCAAAAGCTCCCAGGTTTACAAAGTCACAGGCTTTGTAAATGTCCTATTTTCTCGCATATGTATTGCACTGTTTATTCATGATTATTATTGTTGGCCTGCATGCACTGAAATAAAATAATGAGTATTTTTGTCATTTTCCAGTAAAATTATATATACACCCTTAGATAATTTTACTTTAGATGCAAAAAAGTATAATATGCATAATAAAAATAAATAAATAATAAAATATAAACAACAAAAAGCATTCTTAGTATGCATATTTCCATGAAAAGTAAAATTATCATGTTTTAAGGATGTTTACATACTTTTACTGGAAAACATGCCAAAATTAATGATTAAACAAATTATAAACAATGAGAATTCTGGGTCATCCCAAAATCCATCCTTTTCCTGCACATGTATCTGTCTGGTTGAACCTCTGAGTGTGTGTGCGGGAGTTAGTGTGTATTCATCCCTATTGTCTGCAGTAAAAGTCCCTGTGCTGCAGTGTATGCCTGTTTGACGTCAGCAGAAGAAGAAACAAACAGGGAGTGCGGCCTTGCCCTGCCATACAGAACTCACTCCCATTGTAGTCTGGACCCGGCTACAGCTTAGGAAGGAGACAGGAAACCTGAGTCACAGCTGCAGGACACACACACACACACACTGTGGAGCTATGCAATGAATCACATTATATGACACTGACAGCGATGTGAAAACAACACTTGGTATTTAAATGTACACAAAGGATGATAAACAATGCAGGCTGAAACATGCACTGTATATATGTCTGCAACACTGACAGAAATTGCTTATCAGCAAACTTTTCATAAAGAAATAAGCTATTTGTGTTTCAAATTCAATTATATTGTATATCATATTGCTTTGATTTTGCAATTAAGTGAATTCAAGTCTTGGAAAAAAAGAAGGAAAAAGATAGATCTAATAAAAAGTTAATATTTAACTTCATAAACCTCATTGTTAATATAAATTGGCCAACAAGCTGTCAATCAAATCAATTTCAGGGCATACTGCAGTACACCACATTTCCAAAGCAACATAAAGACGTGTGGAAAAAACGTGCTGGAAAAAAGACATGCTAGAACCTGTTTAATATGCTGGGAAGACTTGCTAGCACATTTATACAGACAATGTGTGAGACTGTTATGATAGTAAAGTGATGTGGCATCCCTGAGGAAGCCTTACACTTCAAATACCTTGGAAAACACACCACAGATAAATTATGATAAAGCTTAGAATTTTAAATCTATTAAATTTCAGAAAATCATCTGAAATGGCTCTAAACTTTTCGTGCTGACTGCTAGAAAACGGGAATTTTTAATGCAAGCTAACTGGCACGAGTACAGACTCTCAATAGCCCCATTCACAAAGCGGCCGCTGAGAGAAGCATTACGAACAAAAACAGACCATCAGGAAAACGTTCTTGAGCACGCTGTACTGTGCAAGCATCCTCTGAGAGTTTTCACAACTTCCAAAGGAGCTCTTAAAAGTGATGTGCTGCATCTTCTCACCTTGTTGGAGGCCATGTCGCTGACGGAGCGGTATGTCTGGATGGTTTCCAGCTGATCCAGACACCAGTCCAGCTCCTCCATGGTCTCCACGGCCAGCTTCTGGTAGGACTCGTCTGGACAGAGACACACAGAAAGAGGGGCACCGTGAAAATCCTGCTGCACGGCCACTCGAGCACAGCCCGCCAGACGTTCCTTCATCCTGGGCTCGCACACACACACTCATGCGCACACACACTCCCAGACTGTATGAGAGATTGAGAGTGGGTTCTTCTGAGCGCTAACTGTGAGAGATTTCCCCCCCTGCTCGCTCCCTCTCTCTCATTGGCCCGGTCCTTGTGGCTAGGAGATACTGCCTCTTTGGCTTTGTGCCCCTTCCTCTCACCCCCTCCTGCCTCTCTTGGTGTCACCCTCTCTTTGGTGCCACTCTCACTCATGTCTGAGAGTTGGCTGCGGTGGGGTGATACAGCCTCTTGGCTCTGTGTTTCCTCATTTCACTGCCCTGTTTGGCATCTCTCTCTCCCTCTCTCTCTCTTTCTGGTCCCTTACCCTTTTTTTTATAATATCTGGCTCTTGTAGGCTCTGATGTTAATAGAGAGGAGACAAAGGGGGGTACTCTGCAAACATTGCTGTATAAACTTGTATGTAAACACACACACACACACACACACATTCTTGTTGTGAAACAGAATTTATGCAAATTTGGCAAAAATGTATTAAGTTAAAAAGGCATGCACATTTTAAGACATAAATATTCACTGTATACTCAGTGATTTCACTGGTAATGTAAAATTAAGCTACATCTTGATTATTTCATTTATTTGTATATTTTATTTAGGAGATCATCGGGTTTCCTAAAGGGACGATATTTTATTAACATCTTTATTTTTAAAGAAATTTTACTTTAGTAACAGATTTGGTTAGCATAAGAAACTTTTTTCTAAAACAATTCTTAACTACCTTAAACTTTTGAATGCTAGTGTTTTTGGGAAATATTGCTGTTTGTTGTTAAACTGGTATATTTTTTTAAACAAGGGGGAAAACTCTTTGTATTAATTTTATTCCATTTTTAATTTGATTTTTACAATATTTTGCTTGTTATATTAAACAATTTAAATTACTTGGGGGAAAAAAGAACTTGAGATATAATGAGATATATTTTAAAAAAGCTGAAAAGGCTACTGTTCAACCAAACAAACAACAAAAGAAACGAACATACACATACTGTACACACACACAAGTGACACATCATTACGTTTTATCATGCACTTGAATTAATGTCAAGATGTACGTAAACGGGTCTGCATCATTCCTTGTACGCCACAGAAATGTATGAAGCATAGGCGTGAGCTGTGTGTGTGGGTCTTGTTGAAGCATAGATGTGTTTACAGTAGAGGGGAGTTTGGTGAATAGGTGCCCTGTGGCTTTGGGACACAGACGAGCCCTTGTGCGCGTCTGACTTTGCTGTGGTGGGTCTCCTAGTTGCAGAACAACACAGCAGCAGAACTTTAGCAGGGCCCTGTCGAAGGACTCCTCTCTAATCTCCACACGTTCAAAGCCACACAAGCATATTTGCTCTCCGAACACCGGGAGAAAAAGCTCTTTGGTGTGGGTAATTCTTTTTTCCTCTTTTTCTTTTTAAATGCTTGGCGATTTACCTGCAGACTACAACACCAAGGCGATGTCGAAAAGCCGGAAAGTGGATTTTCTGAACAAGATTTACATTCTCACAAAACTGGACCAAACCAGTTTTATACCTAAACGAGAACAGCTAAGCATTAACCAAATTTTTATATTTCTGAAGAAAATGTGAATAGCCCATGAAAAACAGCTATAATTCTAGGGTGTGCGTGTGGGTGCCAAAGCACTAGTATGCGGTTGCTGAGGTGTTCTGAGTGGTTTGTAGTGCATTGGTATCCGGTTGCTAGGGTGTTCTGGGTGGTCGCTAGGTGGTTGCTTACGGACCCAAGTCAAGAGACCACCCTCAAGTCTCTAGAAAAGACTCAGGTCCCAATGTTAAATCCAGTTTTAGCTTTTGAGAATATTTACCTAAAATACTTGAATTAGTTTAAACAATTTAATGTAAATCAATCTAAACTATTACTGAATTATAGAGTAGATGATAGATAGAACTTCATTTATTATTGCAAATAATAGTTATGGTGTATTGTTTAAGTTTTCTTGAAATTTTATTCACATTTCTTCCTTCTTTGTAAATAATATTATGATGGATGGATAGATAGATAGACAGATAGATAGATAGATAGATAGATAGATAGAGTAGATAGAACTTCATTTATTACTGCAAATAATAGTTATGGTGTATCGTTTAAAAGTTAAATAAAATAAAATTTTATTCACATTTCTTCCTTCTTTCAAGCTATACAAAAGCAGCTGTAAATAATATTATGATGGATGGATGGATAGATCTTCATTTATTATTGCAAAGAATAGTTATGGTGTATCGTTTAAGTGTTCTTGAAATTGTATTCACATTTCTTCCTCCTTTCATTTCTATGCATACACTGCTGTGAAAAGGTGATATGCATCCACGTCTAGGGTCTGAAATCTTTCATTATGAAGCAGAGCATGTTTGACAGGACCAGTGAGGTGTCTGACCACATGTGCGTAAGAAGGGTTTTTCCCTTTCTCTTCCTTCAAGACGCGCATAACACAGACAGACGCACAAGCGCCGACGGCCCTAGCACATTCGGAAAAAGGGGGCAATGGTCCAGGAAAGATGTGGACATATGGCCATGCTGCAGTTGCCCACATACCATGAGGTCATCCAATTACAGACAAAAGGGGACAGATTTCAGCTAATAAGCTGTCATTACTCATGCATAAACAAACAAAAATAATGAATAAATGAAATAATGTGCATTAACCATGCAGTTACATTTACCTTTCAGTTGGTCAAGTGAACTCAACATGGTAGTGACCATGAGTGGGTGACACATCTTATATAGAATTAAATTACACTTCTAGGCCTAGATATGACTACAGTCAAATATTTTATTCTATTCTATTCTATTAATTTCTATTCCATTCTGTAAATTAGCATAATTGTAAAAATATCTGTAAATGAATTTCCTATGTGTAAGGTTTTTTTGTTGTTGTTTTCATCAGTTACACAACTTTTAATGCTCATTTCTCGGCACAACTATTTGTGTGTGAACTTGACTTGCATCACTTGTGTAGGTGTGGTGTTATAAGAAAAAGTCTCAGCATACCGAGAGGTTGGGTTTTGCGGCCACAAACTGTGTTTGCATATGTGTCATTTGAGGTTACTTTAGATCACAAATATCGAATAATGTCTTCTGGTCATCATTTGAGGGTGTTAATGTCATGGCTGCGCTTTGTGCGTATGTGTGTGAGCTGTCGGATGTGGTGTGGTAACAGCTGTGTGTCTGTCTTCCTGATGCGCATTGAGAATTAGTTGAGAGCATGTGCTTACATGTGTCATTTTTTCTTTCGCACTCTTTCTCTCATTCCTTCATTGTTGCCCCTGCTGAATTCATACGTAATGTCCCAATGCTTAGTCAAGCAGTGGAAGGATAAACTATAGCATTTCCAATAAAGAGGAAGCATGACGACTGACGTCAGCTCAAATCTCAATGGACTTACTAAGAAAACACTTCCTCTGGTTCTGATTGTAAGAAAAGAGGGAGAAAGAAAAGAAAAAAAAGAGTTGGGGAAATTCTGGAAAAGCTTGTTTGTAGCCAAAGGACATTATGAAACAGTGTAACAGATGGGTTTCTCTCTGTAAGAAGAGAAAAAATGATGGCTTGTTGAATCTAAGGAAAATAAACCTTTAAAATAAGGATAAATCTCACTTTTTTTTTTTTTTTTTTTTTGTTAATATATGAACAATTATATAGCTATTTGGGATTGGAGACTCTCTATCAGAGGAAGATTACATCTTTACCAAAAGTCAGTACATTAATTTTTATTTTTATTATAATGAATTATAAACCTTCATAAAATATGCACTGGTCATTTAAAATAGGAACATTTCTGAGAAAGAGAGAGAGAAAGATATTCATTAGTTTGCTTTCTAAAGACTAGTAAGAAATGTAATGGTGTTATTAAGATAATGATGCAATAATGAGTAATTATGACAATTTTACTGACAACCATACTAAAAAGAAAAAAATATATAAATAAAATACAATAAAACCACTTTGTGTTTATGCATATTTTACTTTAAAAATCATGAGAGCATAAGCAGTCTTGCCATTGTACTGTAAGTTTTAGAGAGATGCTCAAGATCGCCCCCTTTGTGTCCACTGTGCATCCACACTGGCATGACCTCAGTGAAATATTACCCAAAAGACCATGCAGCAATGTGTAGGCTGAGGCTTAATAGTGCCAGTTTTTTTAACCTCCAAAGACTCATATAGACCACTCAATACACCGCAAACATAGTAGCTTTATTAGCTTAAGCATGGATAAGAAGGATTGGAGGATCTCAAAAGATATTTTGTAATTGAAACCATACACAAAGATGATAGTGTGCTCATTTATGATGTGATAACCCCTCTTAACAAATGTTACGCACTTTTAGATGCGACAGTGGAGCATAATAGAACTGTGAAGGACATTCCCTGAGTTTATTTTTTGGTGGTTATGTCTCAACATGGCAATTTTCTAAGAAAGCACTGGTTCAAATGAAATGTTTTCCATTAGGAGGCAGAAGCCACTGTTTTGGCTCTGTAGACTTCAACAACAGACACATTGAAAAAACGAAGAGTTCTGGAAAAGACCGCAGTGAGACGACCCGACCACATGAATGGGAGTCCTCTGCAGAAGTTGAAACGGGTGCTTGTTGAATTGGGCATGTTAGACCACACAAAACATGAGACTTTGAAGCCATATTTTTTAAAAGAGAAAACGGAAAAGGACAGCCAATGAGCAAGAAGTTATTGAGGGCTGAGTGTTTTTCATTAAAAGGTTAGAATATGTTTCAAATAATTCACTTTCAGAATTGTTAAAACATTCTTTTTTCCAGTTTGTGTTACAAACTTGGCCCCGTTTCCATGTGTGGGTGTGAGAGAGACAGAGACCAGGCCAAATCCAGCCAAATTAAAAGGCCTGTCTGTTAAATAACAGCCCCCTCAGTTCTTGTCTCTCATCAAAGACCTGTCCGTCAGCCTCTCTAAAACTATTCCAGACATATTCCACACTCATTTACAAGGGTACGCTTCAGAATCATGAACCAAAACTGGGTAAAATATCTGCCAAGAGTGAAATTATAGGATACGCAATGGCGCACAAAAAAACCAAGCAACTGTGATCTAAACCCCCCCCACAGTCTTGATCTAAACCCTTCTCCTCATCCTTCACCCATTTATTCAGTTATAGTCCAAATCCCCCTTAATCGCAACACACATCTGGAATCTCCAAGCTAAAAAAACTTACATTTCCCCAATAAGGAAATGAAAAGCATAGCAGATTGAAAAGCATTGTATGTACAGGTGTGCTATAGATAAAATAGAATAAAAATAATATAAAAGAATAAGGAATAATGTGAAGGATGTAGAATGTAGAATTCAGAACTGATAAGTAGCATTTCACAAGTCAATAGTCAGTTCAGTGAGGGGACGTGGGGTAAACGACCACACAACATCCAAACATGTATTCACGAGGTCCTGGGTGGTTAAAGCGAACATACCAACACACAGGGAAGGCTTTGTCCTTTCACCTGGCTTGAACCCTGCCACCAAAGTCTAGAGTATTGACAGACCTCAATAGGGCTGTTGACTCGCTGACCCATTCAAACCCCATTACCATAGACTAGGAAGCCAACATAACCCAATTAGTTCTAACTTTTGTCAGATTTGGTTTTTCTTTCATTCTTACTATTACTGGAACAGCCAACGGAGATTCCTGAGGGATTCTAGGGTCAGCGGCATATGATGATGTGCAATGTTAGAAGAAATTCACGATGGATGTTTTAATGGATACCAGCTGGAGTTTTAATGATTTTGGGATCGCAGCCAAATAAAGGGTGAAATCAATTTGGGAGTAAACATTATGATGTCCTACCCACAAGGGCAGAATGTTACTCTCTCATACTGTATGTGCATATTTGTGACTGTATGTCACTGACACTTCAGTTTTATAGCATTTACAAGCAAAAATTTATGTTTAGAGATGTAGCAAATGGATGTAAGATTCTTGTACGATTAAAAAAACTCAAGTATCGCCTCTTGGCCACTCTATTTTGAAACAACCCTGAGGGTAGAAGTGCCCTTCAAGGGTGCAAAAGTGCAATTTGGAGTTTGCCCAGCATTTCAGTTCACGTGTAACTTCATCTGTGTTCAATAAACAAATCCATATGAAAGAAAGAACTAGGGTGGAATAAAGGGTGGCAGAGGGGAGTTGGGTGGAGACGACTCATTACCAACTAAAAGCTAAAAACTATTTTACATAAAACAAACCTACAGCCTTCATGCTCACCGTTGTTCCATCATTCTTTCCCTTTTATCATTAAGGAAACAGGATGGACAGGATATGTTAGGTGCACAGGAGAGGAAAGATTTATGATCAACATGTCTAGAGAATCACAGCTCATTTACCTGTGAATTCCCACAATGTCAACCAATCATACCAATCACACAAAAGAAAGCTAAACTTAAGGTTTAGCTACTTAAACCTACTGTTTTCTTGCTATGAATCACTCTTAAGAGACAGATTTGTAACAGGTTTATATTCCAAAAGTGTCTTTTCAGATCAGTTCTTCATGCTGGACAATTATCTTTGCGCTTGAGAAAGTGAAAGTTTCCCAACAACAACAAAGTGTATTACACCATCAAGTCGGCAGCAGACAGCTTAATAGAGATCATTAAAGGAATAGTTAATCCAAAAATTATAATTTTGTGACACACCATCACGTTCTTCAAACTCTTTTTGTCATAAACAAAATGAGATGTTGGGCAGAATGCCAAATCTACTTGTTTTCATGCAACAAAAGAAAATGGGTAATTAAAAAATTACACATTCAGAGCCAAATGGCCTTGGTTCAGGCATATCATAGAACCAATCTTCATACACTTAATTTGAAAAAGGCACATGTAAATAAGTTTTGAAAAATCTAAAATATAATTTTCTGTAAATGACTCCGGAAGATTTATTCATCTGTTTCAATCACGCAACTTTTCTGCTATTCTGCCATATTTATGACTATTAGCAGAGCAAAGTAATGACAGTGAATGCAAAAACACAAGAACAGAGATAGCAAGAAAAAACGGGCATCACTGGTACCTTGGCAGGTCTCAGAAAACATTTTTAAATGCATATGCCCTAACAAGTCTAACATTAATGGACTTTTTGGTCACACTTTATTTTAAGGTTGAATTTTTGTCATTAACAAACCATTAACTATGACTTTTGCTTCAATAAACTCTTAATTTGTTGCTTATTGATAGTTAGTAAGGTAGTTGTTTAATTTAGGGATGAAGAATATGGTCACAACATGCTAATAAGAGCTAGTTAATAGTGAGAACTGGTCCCTATAATCAACGATCCTTTTCCAAACACTAGCAGACTCTCATCATGGAGCACATATTCAGTGCAATGTAATATGGAATGTGGAATAAATATTTATAAATGTCAGTGGATGTTAGATTTGGTAGGTTTTTGTTAACCTGAGATTTAAAAAAAATCTCCTTTACTGTGTTTTACACTTGGTTATAAACATGGCAGATGAGTGGAAGAAAAAAACAAAACAGACGGAACATTGTTTGTTGAATAAATCATATATTTATTATACTTTATTTTTTTTGGAGCAATGATTTTGTTTAAATATGGGGGTGAGTAAAATTAATTTTGGTTAAACTAATCCTTTAATTAAAAGTTTAGTCAGTCAGTCTAGTATAATAATGTGTTGTCTAATGTGAAGCATTACGTGAACGTTTCTCAAAAGTGGAAAGTATGCACGTGTAGGAATGAACGTTAAAAAACCTCTCAAAGTAAATTCTAACCAACAAACCTGTCAGTTCACCTGCATCGACATAAACAACTTCCAATAAGTTGACTCACACATGTTTTTATTTGTGATTTATTTCCTCATTCTCATATTCTGAGAAGGAAATAAAACTTTGAGCCACTAATGTCATTTTTGTCTCAGTTCTCTTAAATAACTGGAGATTGTTTTTCTCAGCTGTCCACAGAAGATTTAAATCTGATTAAAACACCCAAACAAAAGCATCTACTCCTAGCTCTCTCTCCTTCTTTCTCTTTGAGCTTATTTGAAGACATGCAGGCCGTTTGGCAGGGTTGTTCGTTGGGGAAGGGCAGTTTGTCTGCTTTATGGCTGTGCTGACGTCAATGGCATAACTCAAATAGTTAGCAGGGTGCATGCTCCCAGCTTTCAAAAGCTGCACCACAGCTGAGCCAAAGCTAAAACCCGAGACAGACTTCTCTCAGACAACAGTCTCAGCTAACATCTGTTCTTCTCATTGAATACCACTCATCCTAAAACGTAAAGATTTGCTAACAGATTCATCAACACTGTTGTCTGAACAAAGCTTGTTCATATATAAAGAAAAGAGGTAGTGCTTTGACCGGGACAAATTTCTGACTGGGACTTTACACTTTTTGTTTTAAGGTTTGAAAGCATTAGGTTTACACACTGAGAGCAAAAGACATGACTCTTTTTAGCTGACTCCAACACTTGACAGATTGACTGACCCATAATATCTCTGCTTTTCCAGCTATGCCCCCTAATCCCTGTGAGTAAAGATAGCAGAGTGTTTTCAAGCCACAGACCTCCTGCTCCTATTGGCATGATTAACTTTGCTTGAGCTTGTGGAAACACCAAAGTCATTCAAACATCAACAAAGAGGACTGAATTCTTTACAATTACCAGAACAAACTGAAAGTGACATTATTGACATTATTAAAGTGACAAAAATGAGAATTCTCACTTTCTGGAAGAACTGAATTCTTGCATCACTCATGTTAGGGAGTATTAATATTAGCATTTAAAAACACTTGTCTTTAGACTACGGAAAGAGGTTTGGTCATATCGTTCATACCATAATTATTGCATAGTGGAACAATAGGGTTTAGAATGAATCCAGCTGCTTATACCAACCAAATAATACAAAAAATTATAAATGCCATCTGTCTGGATATCAGATGGGCAAAATAGTGCATCAATACATAATGTAGAGGTGCATGACGCACTTTACGTTTTAGAATCCAGCCTCTGATAACTCCAACAATCCCCTTTGTGTGAAAAGACACTCCCCTTGTTGGAGACCAGAGGTGTTTGAAAATATTATTGATGATGTCACACTGTCTCTAGGGGTCTTGTGTGTATAAACACAGTGCAGGACAGGGATCTGAAGCCAGTTTGGCACCCAACAGTGGACGAGGGGCTTTGGGAAGAGAGTGTGGCATTCCACACTTTCACACACAGAATCAACACACACTCTAGACATCAGTCAGGCAGTGGGGCTGTGATGACATGTACACATTTCGCACAAACACACTCGCACACATCAGTTAAGTCAGCTAGTGGTCAAACACTGAAGAGATGCAGATACAGATACGGTCACGTAGACACACAAGTCACGCACACAAAGGCCAAGGAGAAACGTCTCTAGACTCTACAGCTACATTACAAGGCCCTTACTGGGTAAGGATGTGGTGTACTTAAATATCACTGACCCATTATGGTCTTCCAGCCTCAAAGGCTTCCATTCTGTTGACGTTTTCCCACTCTACTGCCAGACCCTGCCTGTTTGGGTGGGCTGTTGCTAGAGCGGTTGCTATGGCACCCGAGCCTGAGGTAGATGATGAATGGAAATGATTTGACCAGAGGTACCATGTTGTTTTCAAAAAAGAGGTTTCTATTACTAAGTTTGTAGCTTCTCTCCTGGAGTGAATATGGTCAAGGAGTTTTGGTAGATTTAATGGTTTATACAGTTTGGTCCAAAAGTCACATGCACTTGAACTGAATTAAACTGAACTGAATTTTCTTGTATTTTTCCACAAATTAAGTTGATTAATGGCCTATACATAGTACATTATTATTATATATTTTTAGTAATTTACATCAAGAATTATTTTTACTTTTTTTTTTTTTTTTTTTAATGCTCAAAATCTTAACATTTTATTTTTTTCCAGATTCTGTCCAGGGACTTCAGATGTTTATTAATGTGCACTGCCATGCTGATTAAATAAATAAATAAATAAAAATGTTCAATTTGATCTCATAAGTTTGGACCTCATTGCATGACAAGCAATATTGCATGCTCCAACTAAACAAATATAATGCATAAACACATAAGTAATGACGCATATTCTAATGGATGGATGCTGCATCTTTTTTTATGAAAATAGGGATGCAAAACAACAGAACTAACCAAGTATGCATGTGTTTGCATATCCGTGCAGAACAAACAGGAAGAGTCTGCCTTTCTTCCTGGTCATAACCATAAAATGCCTTCTTATGGTCTTTCCTGTGATAAAGGAGCAAGCAAGTGGAAATACAAAGCTCATTGTTTGGAGCTTTTTCATAATCTTCACCTCTAATAAAGGCCTTCCTACACCCTGGGTGCTCTTGTCTTCCATCAAGCTGTGAGCTGAACTTTATTCAAGTAGCGTTGACAAATCAACGGAGACAAAAAAAAAAATTAATAATATACTCTTATAAAGTTTCTGTTAATATGGAAGGGAAATCTGAGCTCATGCCTCCAACTGACAGAGGAATTAGCCAAAACATTTGTAGCCGCTCGGGTTTCCAAAGTCCCATTTGAATTCACAATATTTCCACTCATTCGCAAGCTGAACCTGCGGTTTAACACGTGAGGTATTACCTCTCGTGCCATTCTGAAGCATGACCCCAATAGCCGTGACGATGACACTGACGCAGATTGTCGCTCCCATGGGTGGACCACTATAAAGACCACCATTGTGATATCCAGTGAAAACAACCTCCAAAAACAGCCCTGCCAGATAATACCAGCTGGGGAGTTTGAGTGCTTTGTTGAAGCTAAAGCTGTTAACGCTAAAATCATTAGCCAACAAAACCCCTGCTGAGGAAATAACTTCAGAGGGAATGCTACCCGCAACATTTTGATCTGTGATCACATTTCACCCTGTCAATCCTAATCTAAACCATTAAGCCCAAACAAGCAAGCCATTCCTCAAGCTCTGACGCAAAATCAGATTTAGATGAGCCACGCTCTGATTTTTTCGACTTTATTATGAAAACGCAGAAAATGAAGCTGATTCAGGTTCAGCATGAATAGCTTGCTATTGACGTAAGCACCACGGATCAAAGCTTGAGTTTTGGGTAAAGCTTAGACGTGTGGCACGTGAACAACCTGCACACATATTCAATAGTTTGAGGGCACAAGAGCACTGAGGCAAGAACTTCAAGGGTTTTCCCAGAAAGCATTCCCAGGGCACTTCTTCCTTAATACATCTGAAGTCTGTTCACACTGAGAGCAACCTGGAGTGAGAAAATGACCAGAAAACATCCCTTTTTATGAGAGTTGTTGCTAGGCAAATGAGCATTGCATCATGCATCTGCAAAATACTTTGAGGAATACTTTACCAGGGATGGGTATCATTAAGGATTTAACGGTATTACTACTTTTATCGATACCACTTATCGATCCGGTACTTTAACGGTACTCTTATCGGTTCTTTTTTTTGTGTTTTTAATATTAAAAAAATTATAATAATAAAAAAACTAATTGAGAACAGAATTAACAACACTTATTTTTTTTCAATGTAAACTAATAATCTGCAGCCTAACAAACACCAATGTTTGAGCAAATATTACACAAACAAACAAATGATTGTAAAACAAATAAATAAACGCAACTATTTTCCAGTAAAAGAATGGACAGTGGTTACAGTTGGGGCATGCACGAGGACTGACAGTTTTTAACTGCAGCTTTAACCAAAAAAGTTGCAAAAGGCAGCTAGACAATGAGCTGTGGCTAATGTTTGTTTTATTAGAACACATTCACATAAATTAGTTAACTGTGTTTGGGATTAAAAGTAATAAAAGTTTGGAACCTCTTGCAATGTACACTAAATAAAGTAAATGTATTTCATCACTACAAATAAATTTGTATCTTTATATCTTAATTTTCCCTGTTTTCTATTATCTCTGCTTTATTTCTTAATAAGCATAGACACTGTGGGTCCCAAGGCCAAACCAGTTGAAGAACACTGCTTTAGATTGTTCGGTTCTCTCCACCATCGTCACTCTACTAAGCGCGAGCTCTGTGTACAGCGGAACCTATATGCGGAACAGACGGACAATTCACGCGTGAGATTGCCAATAACAAATGTAGACAAATGTCTTTAATATAATCGCAAATTAGAAAAGGTTAAAATATGCTAGGTAACGATTATTTAGCAATACATAGCAGAACCTTCAACGTCAGAGTTTATCGATACTTCTGTCTTTTATAATTTAGCACAGGTACCGATTAAGTACAGAGTTTCGGTACCCATCCCTATACTTTACTATAGTGCATTCTGCATTGTGAATGAGATTTATTTTCACACTGATAATCACTCTTCTTGTTATGCATTTAGATTATGTTTCTATGCAAAGAAACTTAAAAATCAGCAACCTTTTGTATAAATCAGAGAAAATAAAAAAAACATGTTTTGAGTGACATTAGGATAAAGTATGTAGAAGATGGCAAAGATATTATAAAAATCTTTTCAAAAAACACAAAAATAAAATAAGATTAAATATAAATAAAAACACTTAGGGACCAATTCTTACTAGAATTACTAGGTGCTTATTAGCATGTCTGTTATTAACATATTGGCTGTTTATTGGTGCTTATATATAGTAAAAGACCATATTCTACATCCCTAATCCTTCTAAATACCTAAACATGACAACTATTAATAAATAAAATAAAATAAAACACTTAGGGACCAATTCTCAATTTTAACTAGTCTATTATTAACAAATTGGCTGTTTATTAATGCTTATAAAGCCCATTTCTGCATGACCATATTCTACATCCCTAATCCTACCCAATACATAAACTTGACCTTTACTAACCTTACTAACTATTATTCAAATAAAATAAAATGAAATATTCATGATATGGTGCATTATAACTATACAATGTACAGAGCAACTGGAGGACCTACTACAAAATGATCTAAAACAAGATCACTTTTTTATAGAGAAAACTTTACTCAAAGTAACAATGCAGTCCGAAAATGTGGGGACAACTATGAGTAACTGGTTCTGAAATGGTGACAGATCAATGAAGAATTTATCCTAAATATAGACCTAGACAACCATTACTGAAAGTGACAGAAAAGAGCATAATGGAAAAGAAAGAATTTCCCCTGGGGAAACGGAAATGGATAGTTACTGGACATAAGAGCGACTGCTCAGCAAGTCTAGCACAAACAAACATGGAGAGCCTAAAACTGCACCCTGACTAGTCCTGTGACTGGAAGTGTCACTATATCTAGCTCAAATAGTAGATACTGTAATAGAGCAATGGCAGGAAATCATCTCCATGGCAACATTGTTTGGTAGCTCTTTCAGGGTGAATCGCACACTGGTATCATTTCAAGATTAAAATTAATTGCACGCTGGTCAAGGTGCCCTTGACCAGAGCTTCCTGGCACCATGTTTGGGTGGATCTGGCCTGCTGGGAAAGCTGTGGATTCCAAAACGGCTAAGCAAACAAACAGAATCACTTTTGTCAGGTTAAGACAGATAAGAAAACTTTGAAGTCAAGTAAAGACTAATTAAATTATTTTCTATTGACAAGCTTGGGTGGACTGTTTGTCCTTTCGGAAATCAAAGAGACGTTTAATAACATGCCATTTCATTGCACTCAGATGTTTTAAAGAGCTTGTTTTCCGACTCAAGTGGGGAAAGTAAGCCAGCTTGATCCCACACTTGGCCAGTCAGCTGATAAGAACGTTGCACTGACCTTCTCTAGGTACTCTGTGAACACATTACAGCTGTCAGTCATGCTTCTTCTACATGCTAAAGAAAGCACTTTTCTGTTGTTACGGTTTCTCGTTTCTCTAATCTTACAGACATATTTACATTTTACAGAGGTACTGGTAAGCTGACCTCATAACTGTATGCGTGTGAATGCGGAGGCCAGCAAGGATGTGATAAGAAAACAACCGTGAAGTTCATTTGCGCATTTCCCCAGTTTATCGTTTATTAGGCTGGCACAGCTCCGGCGGAATGATGACTGGCATCTTACAAGTGTCATGACACTCAAAAAAAAAAAAAGTCCCCATAAAAGTGCTTCACGTGTGCTTCGTTTCATAAATTCCTATATTCCTGAATATTCAGCAGTACTGAATATTTTGAGTGATGTCATTAGTAGTTGATTAGATATTGTGTTATGATCTGTCAGTTTATCTGATTATTTTTAATACACCAGAAAATGTTTGGTCCCACTTATATTAGGTGGCCTTAACTACTATGCACTTACATTTAAATTAATTATTTGGTACAATGCACTACATACAGTACATGATTTTACACTGCACTTATATTAAATACCTGCATGTAATTACATCTGTAATTAATTTCTAATTACATTTATAATTACCCTGTTGACCCATCCCTTAAACCTACCCATACCACCAAACCTGTCTCTAATCTTACCTGTATCCCACCTCAATAGCAGCAAAACTACACTGTAAGTACACAGTAAGTACACTGGACTTATTTTTTTATAGTAGTTAAGGCCACTTATTTTAAAGTAAGTGCAAAAAAAACTAAACATTTTTAAATGATGTGGTGTGTTAATAAAATATGAACCTTTGTAGGCTGGTACGTTTATGGTGTACAAGAGCAAGGAAAATTGGAATAAGAAACCTAATACATTCCCTCAGTTTGCATAACAACGAAACTAACACAGTGCCAAGAACCCATATACAGGTTCTGCATGAGGTGATGCAAACATCATACATGTTGATGTTTTCTGTATAGAACTGCGTACATGCGGAGATGTCAGTCGTAATTTAATCTCATAGAGTAAACTATAGTCAAACAAACACTGCTATTGTACGCTTTTCTGAAACGTATCTCTCACAGGCCGTAAGATAAACTCCAGGGCTAATCTGCCTTCTCTGTAGATGTTGATCTATGATCAGTTCTCCAGATCTAAATCTCCTTCTTATCTTGTCCTGACCCCAGATTAGCTGCTACAGTCATTAATATGTCTGCTTTCCTTGACACAGTCTTACCTGTGACTTTCCTGGGCTCACAAAAACACTGAAAACATTGCCAGAGACACAGAGTACCAGCAATTCTGGCCATCACAACAAATTCCTAATACACCACAAATCATGGATAAATGAACTCTACAAACATACAAACCAATGTGGAAAAACTCATTCTGCGGAAAGCAAAAAGGAATGCACAATATTAATTTTCATCTGTCAGCTCATTGTACTGTATATACAGTGTAACAAAGCACACGGCACCTGATCCAGCAGACATTATGAGCATGCGTGTGTCCGCATCAGTGTGTGTTGAAAGAAAAGACAATGGTATTTGTCAGTCTACATCCTATTTTCCCCATTTGGTCATTAAGCCACAGACAAGTTCATCTCACGACCTGTGTGTGCGAGGAATTAACACTCGCATACTGAAAAACACCTCCTGGGTTCCGGAGGATTCCAGCGGTATGGGAAAAACAGGAAAAATCTGCGCTCTCCTTCCTGCCCAATGACCCTGTTTGTATGACACACAGGAGGCAGTTTAGGTGCAGGCAGTAAGTTAGTTGCTCCGTCTCATTGTCTCAGTTATGGTTTACATCACCACAGTTCTGCATGCATTAAGGGGGTTACATTGTGAATGGAGATTACATTGTTTTCTTTCAGACAAGTCCCTATATCTGCATTTAAAAAACATTAAATAAAAACATCCTTGTCATTGCAAAGCATACAGTACAGTAGATACTTTCTCTGTTGCAATATGTAGTGAACAGCCTCGCTATACTCTTACTGGTGATTCACAAAAAAATATATTTGTGTTTAAAATGGCAGTAGAGTTCCTGTAAGTTTCTTTTTAAGTTTAATTTCCACGTTTTTACAGCAGGGTGTCATGTTTGAGATGAGAGATAAGATGTAAGGTGTGAGCGCTAACACGTCTTTCTACTGCATGTTTACACAGAAGTAGGGCAGAGAAATGATAAGACACTTAGTGTGAACAGCCTCTAACAGTAGTAGCGATTTGGAACTTTCCACACAGGAAGCAACTTTGTGCCACAAAAGCCAGACTCGTTATTAATGTCAACGCAGTTTAAGCTTAGCATGTTGCTACGCTAAAGGCCTGTTTACACCAAGGATGATAAATATGACAAACACTATAAACTACTGCTAATCATTTTTAATTCTGTGAGGAAGTCCTCACCAAAGCTACCAAAAAACATCTTTCTTGGAATCACTTTCAGAGCCATGTTACAGATGAAGAACAATAAAAACATGAAAAAAAGTACTTTATTATTTACTATTTATGTTCACTAATATTTTGTACTGACTTCATTTTTTTTTCTGTTGCTGCATTTTAAAACGTTAAAATGACATGTTATGCTGCTTCTGAATTTGGCTAAAAAAGGTGTTTCTGGAGGAAGCATAATTTAGAACAACCTTCACACTGTAAGCACTTTGATTCCTTAAAATATTGCCTCTGTAGACAGCGCACCAAATTTTTTGGAAAAGAGAAAGTATCTTAAAGTATATAATTCTTATTGAATACTATTGTAATATATCTTACTGTACATACAGTAACATATACTATATCATTTATCTGATCAATAAAAGCTTTAAGAAGCCATGCAAAACCACTCCAACAAAAAAAATTGTAATTTATGTTGTAAACAAAAGCATGAATTCTGCATGACAATTGAATTTTTTCAACATAACGAAACCAACGGCTTACTCAGAGGTAAGTATGACATTTGACTCAACTGGCTGCATAATAGCATGCACTTATCAGAGACTGATCAAGCCTGAAGAGCATCAGGAAGTGAATCTCAGTCCACCTGGTTTAAGAGGAAGTCAACATAGTCGCATGCAAGCTGACTGACGTCAATCACAACCCACCGCACCTGACAGGAACTCCTACTGACTGAATTTCTCATGCTCTTTGCTTCAGTATAATGCCACTTTTCACTTTTATAAGCATTGAAGACCTGGACCCTTTTGGCTTAGGCCAGACTTAATACTGTTTGACCTCATTATTGACATTACAAGTGCGTTTTACTGAAACTACTCAGTGGTACATGGAGCTGAACTCCTATGCCCTTTATACTTTTTCCTCTTGAAACAAGAACATAAATGATACACACACAGACAATATATTATATCCTTTCTCTTGCACTCTTTTCGATTTTTCCATCTATCCAAGAAACATATTGATCGTGAATGCAGCATCCTAATTACCACCACCAAACCAGAATGCACAGGTCAAACACCAGCAATCTATAGTCTCTGTACTCAACAGTTCAACCTTTTCCATAGGCTTTCAAGCATATATTTTTATGACACAAATTTCTTTCTGAAGTTCCTAAGCATGTTTTATTCGGGGCCTTTGTTATTTTTTATTTATACAGATATAAAAAAATTGTTTAAGGAGAGAAAATGTGATCAGATTCAAACTGGTCTCCTCCAAGTGAGTGCCAAGGCTCAATGTGCCTGTTACAAATTAGCCCATCTTTTCTCTACCTCTTATTATTTTTTTATACTGCAAAATTATTTCTATTATTTCCTAATAATTTTTTTTTTTACACTACAATGTCATGATTTAAACTTATCACTTTTTTTTTTTACACTGCAAAAATAACCTATTATTTCTTTATCAGTTTTTTCACAGTACGTTATAACTTTAACCTTTTTCTCTACCTCTTATTACTTTTTTACATTGCAAAAATTACTTCTATAATTTCTTTATCTGTTTTTTTACAGTACAATGTTATAATTTAAACTTTTTTTTTTCTACCGGTTATTACTTTTTTTAAACTGCAAAAATTATTTATTATTTCTTTATCAGTTTTTTCACAGTACAATGTTATAATGTGTTTTTCCTCTACCTCTTATTTCTTTTTTACGCAATGTTATAATTTAAACAAGAAAAAACATCAATTCTATAAACAAGACTTTATGTCTAACGTCATTTTGCTTCAAGTAAATGCTTCTTGATTTAAGAATGTTTTGTCCAAGCTAATTTTTCTTTCTTAGCTTTTGCTTTATGATCTGATACATAACGCTGTGTTACAAGAATACAATTACATAATCTACTTGCATCTCATTAAACAACACTTGCTGTAGATTTCGTTTTTATGCAGCCTCTTTCTTCAGTTCCTCCTCTAAATGTGAACAATCTCTCTCACATTATCCTTCAGAAGTGACCTCACTCCAAGGTTTTCTTGACATTTCTAAGAAAACAGTCTAGGCTGTATAATAGAGGCTCCAGTGAATGGCCTTGTTCTGTTTAGCTAGCATAGATTACAGTTCTTCTGAAATCTCTGTCTGCCGTGTTCTCTGATATCACACTGGGAGCCATCCTCAAGGACAGAGAGTGAACTAAAAGGAATTTTCCCACCCGCTATGCCTTCAGCTAAGGCAGGCCTGTTTGTCCGTTGTGTTATTGTATTTGGCAGGTGTGCATGCATGTGAGAGACCAACACGTAGGAGGCATAGTCTAACACGTTCTGTGCGACTAGACAAAACAGCCACTAATATGGGCACCGTGCTTGAATGTGTATGTACGTGAGTCTACTAAACATTTCAACACTGCCAGGCCAATCAGCAGAAGCTGCGGTGGAGATGAGTGATGATGAGGGATACAAGAGGGCAACGGCGTGGGCAGTCACGTAGCATGACAAAAGGTCTCTATCATTAAAAATATACTTAAATAGCACAACAAAACACGTGTTTACAGATGCATGATCTTTAAGATGAAGTTATTTTAAAAGCATGGGAAATGCCCTTAATCCAAAGAGTAAATACTAAATATCTAGGATATGACATGTTTAACCTTAACGTTTAATTTAATAAGTAATCTTAGAAATTACAATCAACACTCAGTATTTGAAATTCTGCATTAGCTTTATACTTAAAGGTACAGTTAACCAATCCAATATTAGAGATAAAGGACTATTTTAGCAGCAGTTTGATGCTGTTTGAACCATCATTCTGACGGCACCCATTCACTACAGAGCCATTGGTGAGCAAATGATGTAATGCTAAATTTCTCCAAATCTGTTCTGATAAAAAAAACTAAAAAAAAACGTATCTACATCTTGGATGGCATGCGGGTACAAACAATTTCAGTAAATTAAAATTTTTAGATGAACTATTTCTTTAAATCAGTTCGCTGAATTTGTAATTTAACATTTTTCACTAGTGCTCTGCAACTTTTGGACCTAATTTTTAATACATTTCTAGGTCTTACCAGGTAGGCAGACTCTGGTGATGGGGGGCTGGTTGGACACAGGGGACCTCCTGCGAGAGGAAATGTTGAAGAATTACTGAAAATGTGGCTGAATAAATACAAACAAACAATTATGACTCAAGCAGAAAACCCCTAAAATTCGAACACATCTGTGTGTCATTCCTTTGCGTCATCTTGAACTGCAACAGGATGCATAATGTCAAAGCAAAGAGCATATTTCCACATTAAAGAAGAATGAAAGAAGCTCTATTTAAGCCTGTGCATTCTGCAATATATTTTTTTCTTAAAATCATGATGGATTTGATGTGACACTCCCCTTTAATACAGACATATTATTATGATATCACAGGGTGTGTCTTCTTTTTCGTACATACTTCCACAGAATTTCCCTGCAAGCTCATCTGAACTGGGTTGCCCTTGGACAGACTAGCAAAGAGCCCAACAAAAGCCTCTAACAGTGCGGTATAATTGCCCTGACGTAGATCCATGGTTATTTGGAAGGGCGAAATAGTTCTTCCATGAATAACACCAAGAAAACACCTTTTCCCAGTTTACCCTCATTGCCCAGGTGGAAAAATGGAATTTAGGGGCATGTGGAAATCTTCTCCGTAGGCAAGTGATTTTTGGCGGGGATTTGAAATCTTGAAAACTGGTGACATGTTAAGTGGAAAACAGCTCTAGTGAAATGTCAGTGTGCATGGGTGGCCAAGTTCATAAAACAAACGATTGGAAAGACTGCCCTCTTGTGGTCAGTCTTGCAAACAGCAGATCGGACTGAAAAAAAAAACCAACGAAATAATTAAAATGCGTGTGTGTGTATATATATATATATATATTCTGTATATTTTTGGAATTAATAATAATATTAACAATAAACTTAATTTATTAAGAACACTAGTATTACTACATTTTATGTAACTTTTTTATAATTTACATTTTATAAAGCTTAAAAACAAGAGATGTGAAGCACATAACTTCTATTAATAATCTCGTACAATAAAAGTGTGTTACTTGAGACTAAGATGGCATTTTAGCAACATTAAGAAAACAGTTTCGAGTTTTTATTTGGTCTGCACTACTGACATCATCCCTGTTGGTGGAGTTTGGTCCATGTAAACAGTATTTTGTGCACAGTTATGTCATATTCCTCTCTGGTTTCATTACAGATATCATGTAAAAGTGACAAGGTTTAGTAGCTTTGTATTGTCAAAGAAGATAAAAGATTGGATTTAACTTTCCACAGATTAAGCGATGTTATTCTTCAGACTGGTAAGACATTCTACCACGCAAGTCTCACGTAAACACGTATAACAGTTTGTGATTTAAGTGGTGTAATATATATTTTAGTTTTTAATTTGTATTACAACACCTTGCCACACAGACCATTACTGGATACACTTATTTTTTTTAATGGTGGGCAAGTAAAAAATATTTCATTGTTTCATAGTATTTAGTTTATTTAAATCATCTATTTAAGTTTAGATGAAGATACAGCTTCTGTTTACAATAATACTCACTTGTTAGATGTGCACTGAACGTTGGTCAAGACAGTAAAGTTGTTTCTGACACTTCGAAGGCTTGCTAGAACCTAAAAGAAGACAAAAACTGTGAGGTAAAACCAAGCACACGTCTATCTGACACATAATCCTTAAAGAAACATGACACTGATGTGTTTACCTGAGCAAAAGGTGTGACTATCAAGTCATCCCCATGCCTGTAATCAAGTGAGAATACATTAACATCTTAAGCAATTGACAATCAAACAAAGCATACACTTTATTTTAAAGTCGACATGAAAACAAAATTGAGACTATTTGCTTTTTTTATAGGTGTTCTTGGTCTTTTTCTAAATGATTCAATGGTGAAGACTGGCTCTCTTCCTGAAATGATTTTCTTTGTCTGCATGACATTACTAACAGCAGGCAGACTACTGGAAACGTAACCGATAACCAAATAGCTATTAATTGTCTGGCTACATTCGCATCCTGCATTTTGTTATGGGAAACAGATTTCAGAAAACCTCACTCATTAGACTCAACAGTCAGATGAGGTTCCTTTCAGTATCAGGACCCTAAATGCCACCAAAAAATGGGTTACCAAGAACAATCCAGGACATTCCTCAGGGTTTAACAGATATTTGGCATCTAAGACTCTGGAAAATGCGTGCTTATATAATTCCAGGCAGTTACTGCCAGAAGGCTTGGGAAATAAGGCCTTGATTGAGATACGTTCTGGCATGCAAATCTCACTGCTATGAGCAGCAGCGCACAAATCAACTCCACTAATCAGCCCCACCTCCACCTTTACCCCGCAGAAATGTTTGGAAACAGAAATACTAGCGTTTATAAAAAAAGAGGCATATTAAACAAGTCCTCAGATTACTCAGATGCTGGATGGTTTAGTTGTGGTAACAAATAAATGTAAATGCTTTCCTAGCAACTTGGCTCATTAGCGAAGATGATACAGTAATTACTTTTGTAAAAGTACAAAAGAAAAGTTAAAAAAACTGAACTTACTATATCCATCCGTAACAGTTGCAATGTGAAGGAAAAATGGACAAAATGACATATTTTTCTCTTAAAAACTTAAACCAATCTAGGAATGTTTGTTGGTCTTAGATGATTCAAGACCAGCAAACCAGTTCAGGTGTTTTCAGAAGGTTTAATGGATAAAAGTAGCTCTTAGCACATAAACCCCCGGTTTTTACAGATAAGGCTAGTCCTAAACTAAAATGTAAATCTGAGCTGTTTCAATTAAACAAAACTTGCATTCACTGATCTTAAAACATGCCAGCACCATTATTTTGTCTTAAGATGCACACTACAAATGCTTTTAAGGCATGTTTATAAAATTGACTTAAATGTCCTAATTGAACAACAGCCTAATCCTGGCTTAGGCTAAGCCCTGTCTATGAAACCAGGCTTTAAAAACAACTTTACTCACAGTTCTGAGGCGATAGAAGAATTTCGAGACATTGACTTTGGTGAGAGGTCATAGTCGCTGTCTGAGCGGTAGAGGAATGACTCTCTCCGCTGGTTGTGGCCAGGAAAGTTTGTGTGAAGAACCAGGCCAGAACCTGGTGAGGCCTGGGGGTCCAATGGACTGCAGCTTGCAGATGGGCCATTTTCCACATCGAAACTGCAATGGCACAAAAACAGTACATTAAAATTAGGGTAAAAACACATTTTAAGGAATGCTGTCAATTTAAAATACACAATATTATTTCTATTACTTAATACACTTTTCTTTTATTGAAGACTAAAACTGTTGGATCGAAACCAAAACAAGTCAATACTGATCCACCTTGGCCATCCTCAAGATTCAAAGTTATATATAGTTTAATGAAAATTTCAAGAGAAATACACAAGCTGTCCTCTGGGGCTTGAGAGCTCTGGAAAGTCTCAGAGATTCCCAGCACTCGGGCGGAAGCATGTCTCATCTTTCCAAACCATAAGGAAACATAGTGGTGATGGTCTCAGCCCACATCAAAAAGAAGAGAAGCAAGGGGAAACACATTACGTTCAAGTCAAATAAACAGTTTCAAAAGACACTTGTGTTAGGTTCAGATGTGCTTGGGATTTCAGAGCTAACTGGGAGGAAGTAGCAATGATCTTTACGCTCAGAATGGCAGAGGTTTGTGACCTTTCATGGTTGCTCCAAACACTGGAGAGTCTCAAAAGTAAAAAAAAAAAAAAACCTACGGAATTAGAGAACCATTAAAAGGTTCAGTTCCTTGTTTTTCTGCTGTTGACCAATGGAAATTTACTACAACATACAAACCACACATACATGCATGAATATGAATATTTTTCCAATGACAATTAGAGTTATTGAGACGTCTAGAGTGGCCAGATCCACGCGGAGGTCCGGCATCTGACAACCAACAGCTAACACTGAATCAACATCCTCCTATTGTGCCCGTTTTCCTGTTAGCCTGCCATTCACAACAACCATCAATGGGATTTGTGTTTTAAAACTGCACTTAACCCCGGGTTATAGTCTTTTTAAACCCAGCAAAGCAACACTTCACACTTTTCCATTTTTAAAAATGGGTAAGCACATTTCTTGTAGCCATGGTCTGAGAAAATATATTCAGAACAAGCTAGATTGTACAGTACAAGTGCTGTGCAAGAGCAAAACAAGTCCTTATATAAACAGGTTGTGTGCTGTGTTTAATCAGTCTAAGATACTGACACCTAAAATATGTAAATAAGAATATTAACCCAAGGTTTAATACAAAAGCTATCTGAATTTATGGACAATTGTTGGGAAATAACATAATTAAGTAACAGCCTGTACAGCTGTTTTATACTCAAGGTACATAATTCCATCAAAAATAAGTTCAGAAGTTCAGATTGTCCTCCTTGCACAATAAATCGACAAAGCCTCTAGATACTGCAATTCCCAGCCCCTACCATCTCTGTGAAATTTCATCTTCAAAACTCAATTATAAATGCATGTGTTTACTTGGTCTTACTGAAGTGTTTATGCAATCTGCCTCTGTCTTGTGACTACAATCAATTCATCCCTCATTTTGTTGCAAATGTTCCTATCTTTTGTATATTTCGCCTCTGTATTACTTTTTGTAGGTTGACTTGTCCCATTTCGATCTTTGTTTCAGTTGCAGTTGTTTCATGCATTATGAAGCATGCTTTTTAAATGATCGTTTTTTAAATAATCCTGTTAATGTTACACAAAAGTATAATACAACTGAAAGTGAGAAAACTAAATATTTGATAAATGAGATCATCAGTCAGTTATGAAGAGTGAGTCAATGCATTACGAATAAGGAAAACCACAAAAAAAAATTCTGATGTGGTCACAACGCTCGTTTGACTGCACGCACAAACAACACTCAAAACAGCAACATTTTTTGCCATCGCAGCTCTATGCAGTAAATAAAGTGATTTTTTGAGTTATTACATTCATTATGTGCTACAATAACACCCATAATTATAAAATAGTTATAACAAAACATAATTCTATAACGCTTATGCTACAATGCTTAAGTGTGAGCATCCAGGAAGGGTGTAACAAACCAGTAAACAACACTGCTTGTAAATGCCATGTGAAACAGGCCTAAATTTTGCAAATTTCTCTCACTACAATATACAATCAGCCTGCTTAATATAAAAAGCATAAACCACTGTTGACTCAACATCAAATGCTGACCAAAAGAATCTAATCAGATGACGCAAAGCCAAAGACGCTTGCACGGAAAGTGACTGACTGGCAGTTGCAGTTTTTTTCACTGTGAACATGACTGGCGTGGCACTACTTATTGGACTTCTTTATTCCAGTAAATGGAAATTCTTAGTAACAAACTTTCAATGTTAGTCTGACAGACAACTTCATGAAGTAGCTGTCGTGTCTGAAGCAGAATACACTCTGGGTCATTTTAGCTCCCTGGAGAGGTCAAGACTGAAAAAAAAAGCTACCAGGAAACGATACATCTGACCTCAGCTGTAACCAGTATTTCTGATTCCCATGACATTATAATTACAGAGTTCATGTAAAGGGTGATAGTAGTTTTACATTGGGAGGAAATTAACTAAGATAAGTTACATACATACAAGTTAAGTACAACACAAAGTGGTCAAGTTAACAACTCAGAACTAAAATATCCCAGGTTGTATATATTGAAACAGGAAGTTTGGGCATTTTCAAAAACCTTTTTTTAAATAGCCCAACAAACTTAATGTACATCACAACTATGGGGTTGCCAACTGGCTTTTATGCTCTGTCTTACACTCTCACGCTGCCCATGTAAATTCCACATTAAACTGGCAACCCTGCTTGCGATATGAAGTCTCAGTTTTCAAATATTGTGTTTTAAAGTTACAATATGTAAAATTTTGCCGCTAGAAGTCACATGTTCAAAACAATAACAGGCAAAGCTTGATGGTGCTGTGAAGAGGGGCGGGACCATGGGAGATTTAAAAAAAAGACTGTAATTAAAAAAGAAAAAAGAAAAAGAACGTTAGGACGTTTCAATATAGCGCGAGATAAGCACTTAAAAAAACTCCCCTAGCAATCAATAAAGCTGTCTAAACACTTTTGATGAAAGAATCGCTTACTCACATCATACATACATCTGCAGTCAGCCTGTCAGCATGGGCGTGGATCGCCACTGCATTCATTAGCAAACGCTAAACAGTCTCGTGTGTGAATGTGCAACAGTGTAAAAACGCGAGATAGAGTCATGACGAAACATTGAGCAGATGTAAATTTAATGCTGCAGTAAACACTTGTCAGTTTCAGCCGTGATGGGTTTACTTTTACTGTGCAGCGCAATTTTGTCCACGCTTATTTAAAAAAAGAGGACAGTGCAGATATTATGCCATTGATAGGCGACCATGGGGTACATGGACGAGCCGATTTTTTAAACTGGAATTTCTCTAAATTTACAAATCTTTGGGGACTTTTGAAATAATGTTAGTACACAATTGCAAATATATGACATTGTGCAAGTGATTTTTGGAAATGTTATTACAAAAATCTTAGAATTCTAACAATAAATACCATTTTGGCGTAAATCATAAAATGTAGAGCTTCAGTTAAAGCCAGACAGTGAATTTGAATTGGTTTAAGTAGGCTAGATGACAGCTTCATTATAAAGGTATTTGCAGCATTATTTGGTAAACGTTAAAGCATATTATGCATTGATGATAACATTTACAATATAATTTTATTCTGGGGAGTGATGGAGAGGCAACATTAATTTGGTTTTCTTAACTCTCAGGTATTGCTTACTCGTAATGTGACCATACAGCTTAACTGTCTTTTAGTTAAATAAATGTACTTTAGTTCAATAATACTTTAGATATTTAAATTTTTTTGAGGAGATATTTTAGTACGATACATGCAATAATTATTGTCCATTAATGAATTTAAATATTTTTTCAAATATTTCTATTACTTATGTTTATCATGATTTCCAGCTGGAGCCCCTCCAGAGGGCACTCCATCAGAACATCACCATCATCTCAGAAACTCCATTTCCCATAACACCCCATGCCTAAGACTATTTGCACACACCTGGTTAAGAACTGATTGCACACACCTGGTTAGAAACTGATTGCACACACACCTGGTTCCTATCAGGAGGATTATTTAAGTCACACACACATTCACCTCATTGCAAAGTCTTGTATTGCCTCGGCCTGCATTTCTGAGCATTTTCTTTTCTCTTTGTGGTTCCTCCCGTGTATTGCCTTGGACTGTTCTCCCCTGTTGATTGTTTGCTGCCTGCCCCTTTGATCTTCTCTGCCTGGACTATTCCAACTCTGATTGTTTACTGCCTTCCCCGAGCTCACCCTGGTTATCGTTTATGTCTCTGGATATTCCGTTACCCCTGTTGCTGTTGTATGAACCTTGCCTGTCTGACATTGTCTAATAAATGCTGCATATGGATCCGCTCACCTCAGACTCCTCTGTTACAATATTACAATGAATGTAGTAAGGTTACAATAGAGAAAAGGGTTTGAAATTCTGATGCAAAGAGGTAAATTAGTGTCATTTTGTGGTTAGAAAAAAAAATTGTACTGACTAGGTACCTGTATGGCTCTTTACTAAATATATCTAGAATATTGCATATCATACCTGCTTTTTTTTTAAGTTCCATTAAATAAATATTTAGACTTAATTAAACACTAGATTTCTAACTGAGAAATTTCAAAAGTTAATAACTTAGGCCTACATCCCTATTTAATGATACTTGCATAATTACTCACAATGAAAGCAAGCAAATACTGAATTTAAACCAAGTTTCAGAGGGTCAGAGCTCGGCGGGCTTTCAAGCCCTACACTGTAAAATATTTCTGTAGAAATTACAGTATTATTCACAGCTGTTTGCCAGTAACTTACTGTAGATTTAAATTTATGTTATTTACTGGCGACAGTTTGTTCAAAGATAAATGAACAATAAACATTAGCAAATCTTTGTCCTTACAGACAAATTAAATAAAATAACAGCCTCATGCAAAACATTTCTGGGAACCAATATCAGAAGAAAACAGAAAAAGGTTGATGAGGATTTCTGTTTCCCAGAATGCTTTTTATGAGGCTGTTTTTGATAGTTTTATTTTACTTGTTTTTGTTTATTGTTAATTTTTATTTAAACAAACTGTTGCCAATAAATTTGATAAATATAAATCTACAGTAAGTTACTGGCAACCAGCTGCATAACTACAGCAAATTTTTTACAGTGTAGGGTTTTTAACCCTTCTTGTCTCCAAGAAGCGGAGAGAGCTCTGCTTCCGACCCGATCCCCCCAGAGGGAGGAAATGAAGAAATGGAGTCCAGGGTGGTGGAGGGATGCTATGAATGAGATATCGAGGTAAGGAAATTCATACTATTTATAGGAGGCTTTTCTCATTCTGATTCGCTGATAATGTGATTGGGAAACGAGGGGCCAGCCTCGTTAATTACCTGCGCGCGCTCCTCCCCAAAATTTGTTTTACAAACATCATTTAAAATTCTGCTAAAAAGGCATTCAACAAAAGATTTTTATCCTCCTATTTTTACAGTATATACACATAAATTTATATTAAATTAAGATAGAAAAAATCTCACTCCAAGCTGAACTTAAAAGTTGGAAACCCTGCAACTATCAACCGTGATTTACTCAAACTAGAGACTGGACAAGAATCTATAGTGCATGATGAGCAATAAATATATTTGATTTTTTTCCCAAAAAGTGCAAGACTAGACTGTAACTTTTAAGTCAGAACAAGATATCTACTAAATGTTAATTATGTTAGCGTTTAGCAATACACAAGCATATAGACTGTTGTTATGTTGATTTGTGCGTCCCTGACAGATTTTACTACCTCCCATTAAAAAAGTAGGTAGTACAACTTGACAATGAAAAGGTACCTGTCAAATTATGTTTTATTAAGGTCTATACCTACCCTTAGAGTATAGTGCAAATATAGTAATTATGTGTTATACTTGCCTATTGTGTTATATTTGACAATAAGATATACAGCTAAACCAACAGAAAATATGTCTCAAAGAACAATAAAAAAAAAAAAAAGTCAGAAAATACTCTAAGGCTTCTTTACTATCACTCAATAACAATGCTATTTTAGTATTTACATATTATTATACTATATTATTTATATACTTTAGTTTTTTTAATTTATTTTAATTTCAGTTTGAGTTGTTTTGTTATTCCCCTTTAATTTATTTTAATTTCAGTTTGAGTTATTTTGTTATTCCCCTTAAATTGATTTTTATTTCAGTTTTATTATTATATTTAGTTCTTCAACATTTATTTATTTCAGTTAGTTGCCAGGAAAACATGTTTAATTTTAGTATAATTTAGAGAGGTTTTTATTAAAAATAAATATTATTTTTTATTTTATTTCAATTAATATTTCTAGTTTTAGTTAACTATAACAACACTGTTTAACGAACAGGCAGGCACGTGCACACATAGACATCAAAGGGGGCTTGAGCACCTGCCCTTTTTATTCCTGGAGAGAAAGTGCCCTTTT
>JAUCMR010000118.1:11304443-11328954 GCA_032357425.1 Enteromius argenteus
AAAAAATACGTAATTATGAGAAGTGCCCTTTATTTCACTTGAGCCCCTGCCCCTCAAAATGTCTGTGCACGTCCCTGCGAACAGGCAAAATATTTTTCGTGACATGAATGGTTATTATCAACAATTTCAAGCTCAATAATACTTGACATCAGAGTTTACGATTTTCATCAAAGATCCCCTTGTTGTTTTAAAGTTATGATCTGACATTTTTTTGTGATTGCCTCACTTGTTTTGATTTGTGATAAACGCACAGAGACAGAATATCACATGGTTTTAAGCTAATGAAAATGTTTTTCAGCGATTAAATAAAATTGTTTGGTGTTTATATTCTCACCATGAAACAAAAAGGAGAGGATGTTGTTTCCAGTAAGTATCTAATTATCCTGAATATTCTGTGACTGCTGTTGAGTCACTGTCTGGTAACACATACACAACACCACAATAGTTTATGTAGGGCAGCCCCAAAAGACATCCTCTACTTGTCTGCTTTGCTTAAATTGCCACCACTCTAACAATAGTCTGTCTTCACACAAAGAGATGTTCTAATGGGTTTCAAATCATAACGGTCTCTGTGTCTCACATATATTTTCAGTTCCTCTGCCTGTTAGTGGAACTGCTTGACAAAATTACAAAATGGACTTCACTGTAACATATGAGCAATTAAATTACTACATTATCAGGCATCATAGATCTTTTGTAATGCTTGATTCCATCACATGTTCATGGGAAAGAAGGGGACTTCTGAGGACCTCGAGTTAGACTGGATTCTACTCTAACATCAGAAACTCAGAAGAGGGAAGTTCATTTGAGTCTGTCCGTGAGAATATTCAAGGCTGTGGACCCTGCTTTAAATGTCATTCTACAAGACTAAAAAATGCAGAACGCTTGCTGATTTTCCATGACATATTTTAGAATAAACAGATGCCCAACTCTGGGGATCATTTAAGATGACGTGGTTGTTTTGAAGAAGTCAGTCGGTATGCAAGAGAATGTTTGTTTGTGCCAACTTTAGTAGACTAATCACAAGAGAAACACCCCCTGGAATAATCGCTGGTGACTTGTTTAACTCCCTGGTCCTAATGCCAACTGTATATTAGCTTTTCTCTAACCTGTACAGTATGTTCAGATCACTACCATAGACATATATGAGACAGTAAATACACTGTTTGTCATCAACGTTTGTTTGTTTGTTTTTAAAAATAAACTGAAAACTATTTAATACGACAATCAACCAGAATCCACAAGTTTAAATTCAGACGTTTTTAAATGTCAGATAAAAAAATTATAAAAAATATTTTTTTTTATAAAAATTTGTGTAAGATAACATGTTTTGTATGCTATGCATGCATATATAGTAAGTGTTCAGTTTAAATCTTTGCACTCGCTGTTCAAAAAATTGGGTTAAGTATGATTTAAAAAAAAGAAAAAAAAAGTTTCTTATGCATTTAATTAATAAAAATACAGTATTAAAAATATTAATATTGTGAAATATTATCAAAGAACTGCTTTTATATTTTGATATATTTAAACATTAATTTTGTTTAATATTTTAATATAAAATATTAATATTTTATATTTTAATGTATTTTCCTGTGGTGGCAAAGCTGAATTTTTGTTATTCTTTCAAAAATAAAAAGTAGTGTATAATATGTATATATTGTTTTGTAAACTATGCATATTTGTGCACTGTATATAATAATCTTCATTGTGAGGAGAACATTATTCTCATTCATTACACTTATGCACATGGTGGAGCGACAAAAATGATTGATTTCATAAATAAAATGTGAAAAAAAAAATGTCTCTGACTTCAAAAGGTTGCATTTCAATGTCACTAATTTAACACAATTCATATGTGCTGTCTATAGGCAGCATATTGTGTAGGTAAAAGTACCTCACAGAGCTCAGTTTCAACTCACACATTTTTGCCTATTAGCACAAATCCAAACAACGTGGAGATTATCTTTGTTGGCATTTGAAGTAATAGGAGACCTTTACACACCCTGCCCGCACGTCAGAGCACGCTGTGTGTAAACACAGATGTTCACAAACTCATTCATCCATGTGTTTGACAATTAGAGTGTATATAAACATGCATTACACATTGACACAAAGATATATTCATAACGGAAGAAACAGTGCATTCATACACATGGAAAAACTGAAACATGCAAATAGCAAAACGGGTAAAAAGTTTGAACACTGAATGTTTGCATGCATACATACATCAATTATTGAATGAATGAATGAATGAATGGAACTGAAAATGACTGAATCAAGCTTATTTTCATAAAAAAACACAAAAACAAAAACAAAACAAAAAACGCACACACATAAAAAATGCACTACTTGAAGTAAAATGACTAACTAAAAAATAAATTGACTTTACCAAGGCCACATTTCTTATTTTTTAAATTCAGTTTAGCTTGATGTACTAAAATAACTAAAACTGAAATAATACAATTAAAAAGTAACAAAAACCTAGCCTAAACTTTAACTGAAATCACAATGGAAAAATTAAAACTAGTTCAAAATATCTATGAAAACTGTAGTAGTATTTTATAATAATAGTATAACAGCATAATAGTATCTCGATTATACAAAGTAAAATAAAATAAAAATAGATTTCTATGCAAAATCCATTTCCAAACATCTCATGGGAGGGTACTTAAACCCAACGTTCTATCCAATTAGGGTAAAATGTTTTCATTCCGGAAGCTCATTTTAGCTCGGAATTGAGCTAAAGCTGTGTGGTAATGTTTATCCAAACAAGGTAAAGCAAGAACAGGTCTCAGGTGTGAAATTACAGTAGAAGGTATCAACTGATATCACAAGCAAACAGAGCGCGTATTACATGCAATCCGGTGCATAAACACAATAGCCTGATGGAAAATGCACAACAGCTGTGAATAATTTGACTCTTATATAAACACAGAGCTCCGTTTACTTACAAACACATTCACAAACTGCTTAAGCAAAAAATATTAGTCACAATGAACTGCCCAGAAAAAAGAGGGACAATTAGAAAAGGTACAGAAAGTGATACTACGGATGAAGATGACATCTGATAGCTGTGTGACAAGTGTCCTAAATAAAGAGAGAGAAATTCAGGACGTAGACAAACTGCGAGATGGACAAGCAGTGACCCATATTTAAAGTAACACTTTGATATGTAGCTGCAGTAATTGCATATATGAGCCAGCAGAAAAAAAAGAGGGAGGAAGAGAGAGTGTGTGAAAGCGTGTGAACCAGATAGAGTCTGAAACGTAACAGATTCAGAAAAAGAGGAGGTTAGCTCTAACCTTAAGGTGGAGGTGTGCAGCCTCTTCACCACCTCCTCACTGAAGTCAAAATGAACCCTACCTCTGTGGCAGGGCGACCTGCGGAGCATGGCCCTGGAACACACCGCTGTGCAGCTCAGAGCGCTCTAGTAGCGGCTCCCCTGCATGACTCCCTTAACACTTAGTGCCCTCCCACAGAGCTCAACTTCACCGCACAGCCACTTCCTTTTGAAGTCCAGCTGCGCTTACACTCAACTCAGCTTTGAGAGAGAAGACGGCCACACATGAAACCTGGGGCGGAGCTCTCAGAGAGGAGTCGGAATGTCTCATTACTAAATGTCTGCTGCAGACACAAACTAAATACATAAAGTTTGATTTAATGAAGGACATTCCAGAAGGGTCATTAATATGTTTTGGCGATTTCTGGATGCCTCAAAACTTGGTTGGAATACTTCTGAAGAAGCGTAAAAGGGGTTTGGGCTTTTTGCGACTTCTGAAATGAAACACTGTCTAGTTCAGTGATGAATTTGTGGTAAAACTTGTGAGCTATAATGACTAGGAACTTACAACAAACACATCCAAAATTAGCAGTTTGTATGCACTGACCTAATTAAATTATTTATATTATTATTGTTAATGCATAAACTACAGAGAAAAAATTGACATATATCAATATATCTATATATGGGCCTATATATACATCCGCACACGCACACACACACATGCACACACATATATATATATATATATATATTTAGAATGTGTTATATACGTAGAAAATCTGAAATCAATATTTACTTTTCTACTGTACTTAACAATACTGAGATGCATAAATTAACTAAAACAAGTGATTTTAGTTAGCAACATTTTGTTCTCTCTCTCTACACACACACACACACACACACACAAGTAATAAATATAAAAAAAAAAACAGGTAACACTTTACAATAGGTATAATTAGTTAACAACATTAGATAACATTAACTAAGAATGAACAATACTTCTTTAGCATTTCTTAATCCTAGTTAATGTAAATTTCAGCATTTACTAATGCATTATTAAAATCACAAGTTGTGTTTGTTAACATTAGTTAGTGCGCTGTGAACTAACATGAACTAACAATGAACAACTGCATTTTCATTAACTAACATTAACAAAGATTAATAAATAGTGTAGGAAATGCATTGCTAATACACTAATAGGTAATACACTAATAACTAATGTGAACAAATGACTCCTTAAGTGTTACCAAAAAACAAATATAAAAAACAACTCCAGCTACTATGTCAAAATATAAACTTATCACTTTTACCAGAATTTTAATATCATTTCACCTTTATATTATATATTTTATATTTATAAATAAGATTATTGAATTATTGAATACGCCTGTTTGCATAATAGTTTGACAGACAGCTAAAAATTTCAGACAGCTAACAGTTAAAATTTAAGAGCTTCGGACACAGCAAAAATTGATAGAGTTTAATTTAAATCACCTGCATTGAAACAAACTGACATCAGACCTGTAAGACAGCATAACTTGTCATTTTTTCAGTGTGTGTTCTTTGACTTTTGCCAAGAGATCAATCTTTGATGCTTAGATCCTCTGTTGGTCAAATACTGTGAATTCACAGGTCAGAGGTTATCAATCTGAATTTTGGTATTCAGTGGAAGGCAAAACTGCATGAGCTTGTGTTTCCGGTCCTGTGTTTCCATCACATGCATATGTGTGAATAGAGAATCAAGTATAGTGTGAGTGAATGCTCTCTCTCTCTCTCTCTCGTGTTCTCTCTCTTTCTTTCTTTCTAAATGAAAATAATTGTTTAGGGTTTTTTTTTGAGCATGTGAAACATGTAACAAATTAAGTTCTGCAATGCATAATAAAAAAACTGAAATCCACTCCAGGAAACATTATCACCATCAATGAGAAGTGTTTTGTGTTATAGGATTACAAAACATTCCAATCATTCCTCCTAACGAGTCTTTCCTACGCAACAATCACTGTTGTTTCATGTGTGATGACGTGGCGGGTGGATTAAAGAGTTCCCTGAAAATGATAAAAAAATCTGTTGCAATGCTATGCTATCAACAAGCTCTGCTGAGAGGAAATGAAGCTGTGAAGAGACACATGAAAACAAACAGAGTAAACTTGACAAAAGATAAAACTCTTTCTAAGTGTGAAATTTGAGCTGAGTGGAGAAGCAGACTAGACAATGGCAGTGCAGGGGAAGATCTGTCTACCGTACAGCTGATGATAATAGGAAAAGAAAGACTGAGTCAAACAGGCTGGTGTGAATTCAGAGTTGACTCAGTGTGAAAAAATGTCACAACACGACATGTCGAAATGAAACAATTAAACGTCATTCCTCATAATGTGTCTAATCTAAACAACTGAGACCGATTAAAAACACCACACACTAGTCTCAGAAGCCATGATTACATATGCCATTGAATCATTTATTTAATATGCTTACTTAAGGTCCTAAATTTAATGATTTTAATGAAAAATGTTTAATTAAACTAACATGCAACATGCATAAAAGACATGCAAAAGGAAATGGATGTTAAAGGCTGTGGGTTTGAGTTGCAAAGAAACCTAGAGAGTAGCGATACTACAAATGCTGATAACACTTATAACAGTGCATTGTATTGTCCACTAGATGGCAGAGATTACAAATAATTAAAAAAAACAAGCATCACCTAAGAGTTAGTTGACATTTAATAAAAACCTTGCCTGCTGAGCCTTTTATGGTAATTTGGGCCAGCAAAACTTAATTGAGAAGAGATGATGAGCAACTAATTAATATTAATAAAGCAATAGATCAAACTTCAACAGTAAACAGGATGACTCATAATGATATTTGCTTCTGCAAAAGGCCTAGTCCTAAAATATTATCTTATCACGCACATGCTTACTAAACATCGCAAATAACAGTATATGTTGTATTTTATTTATTTATTGTAAAAGAAAGAAAAATGCTATTTTCTAATCATTTGCCCGAAGAAAATACCAAAAACTGTCTACTTTAAGTTTTTCACACGTTTAACCATCATAGTTTAAAGATGAACATTTACAGTTCTTCAAATGTTCAAATATATAAGAAAAACTTACTTTATAAATCTCTCACACACATTAACCATGAGCTTGTGCATTTACTTGAGTTGATTGTTAATTTAATTGACAATTGATTATTACTTAAATTATTATTTATTATTACTTTATTTTGAAAGAAGATAACCAGCTGATTTCTCTCCATACTATTCAAGTCAACCATTTGGTTAAAGAAATCCTTCAAAGTATCTTCTTTTGTGTTCAACAGAAGAAAGGAACAACCTGAGAGCGAGTGAGTAAATGTTGACAATGTGGATTTTTGTTGAAATATCCCATGAACCCAGCTAACAGGGAACGTTCCCAGAACATTCACTGATGTTCTTTAAAAGTTGTGTAAATGTTAGTACAAAACGTTATTAAACTAATGTTTTTATAACGTTGTTAACGTTCTTGTAATGTTGATAGAAAACGTTCTTAGAACAATGTTCTTACAGACAAATGTTTTTATTTTTGATATTGTTTCATAAGTTTTGTCTTTCCATTGGAAGTCTAGACAGGCTTTATTTTTAAGCTTCGAAAGGTTTTTAGTTTAGGCTTTGACACAATAAAAAACCCTCAGCTCAAGCTTCTCAGTTAAATTTGTGTCAGTTGTGAAAAAGTTTATATTTATGCTCAATGAGAGATTCATTTTTATGTATGTTTCATTTTATGCTCGTTTTAGGTAAATTCATTTTGGCTAGACATTTATTTGTAATTTATAACAAATACCATTATAATTTGTGTTTTAATTTGTTTCTGAATATTTAAAATTTATAGAAAATGTAAAGGATTAACTTACAACTTGTTTTAAAAAACATTTTATTTTTGTTTAATACAACTTTTGTTCTGCCTTTGTTTTACTGACTATTAAAGACTGCCATGTTTTAATTACACTGTACTTTTATACTTGTATCTGGTCTGCAATAAATCATTGCAAAGACTAGACACCTTGGCAGCAATACATAATCGTGAATAACCTTTTTTATTGTTATTATTTCCTTTTTGTAACGCAGATTATTCACCAGGCTGTCATTTCTAGTTGGACGCATGCATGTGGACTCAAGGCCGTGACAGTGCGCATGTGTAGGATGATTAATCATAATCAGTACTAACAGTTTGCAATTAAATCAATGTCCTTCCTTTTCTTGTAACTCGAAAAAAACGATCCATGGTGATGAATGTCACAGGATTTTTAATCCACAAGTATTCTGAGCATTATTCCTGCTTGCTGGCATTCACAAAAATCTACTTTTTGATTATACTGTTTTCATTCTAGCATCCTTTTACGTTACTGAGCATAGCAAATAAATTAGTTTCAGTTAGTCCACTTGTTACGTTAAGAAAAATAAATAATACGCTACAGCCAAATTTTTGTATGTAATAGCCTATATGAGATAGCCCATGATTTCATACAGGTGTTATTGTAACGATTTTGTAAATGGTGATCAGCATATAACTTAAAAATATTTTTTTTGGAAACGACATGATGAAAATCTATTATTTGAAAGTTTATATTTTTCTTAAATAATGATGCTTCAGAAGACGTTTTTTTCTTAATGCTGCTGTGAAAGTATATTGTCAATAAAAAGTAACGTAAGCCAAGTCAAAATAATTTGGCATCTACAGCATTTTGTGAAATGTATTATCTTTAACTCAGATACCTGTTCAAACGCACATGTAATTATATATTGCTTTTATCTGGAATGTAGTGTTAATAAAAATATTGAAAGAGAATGGTGCAGTACTGCTGTTTTATTAAACTAAACATTGTAATGTTCCAAATAAATGTTTTAAATATGTTGTATTTTTAATAAAATGTAGGTTATGTTAACCATAAAATAACGTTCCAGCAATGTTAGGCAAACATTGTGACGTTCTTGGAATGTTGTAAATAAACGTTTATAGAACGTTATATTTTTAAGCTAAATTTAGTTTGCAAGAACGTTGTAGGAACGTTATGCTAACCATCAAGAACGTTAAGCAAACTGGACATTTTAACCTTCTTACAATGTTGTAAATAAACGTTCATAGAACGTTATATTTTAAGTGAAATTTAGGTTGCAAGAACGTTGCAGGAACGTTAGGCTAATCACATAATAACGTTCTAGGAACATTAAGCAAACTGGACATTTCTATGTTTTTGGAACATTCCAAATAACGTTCCCACAACCAAACCAGAATGCTAGGAAAATGTTCTCAGAACATAAATTTGTTAGCTGGGAACCGTGAACAGCAAAACCAACCATCGAATGCTACAAACAGGCTGAGGAGATTTAGAACTGTCCAGAATCACTAAGCAGATTACCTACTTGGTTACTTTGAGTTGTTACTTACAACTAACCTCCATACTTGACACCCTAATACCCGAGTAGCACTGACACACAGAATACAAAGAGAAGACAGCATCACGCCAGCTCTCAATTCTAATGCCATTTCTCTGACTGTGTCTGGGGCTGATTGGTGATTGACTCAAGTAAACGGATTACAAATTATCCTTGATTATAATTTCACCTCAAGTAGTCTACAGGAACTGTGGAAAAGAAAACATGAACTAGGAAGTCAAAAATATTGGGATTTATAGTTTCTTTTTTATGAAAAATTTATTTTTGTTACTCTATAATTCTGTACTGCTGACAGGATTAAACTCTTACTATTATGCTGTCATTACAAACATGAATAAACTGTAAACTTTAAACAAAATCTGTGTGAGGAGTTATAGGTAGAATCGCTATACTTGATAGAGATGCTAGAAGGTGATAGAGAACCATTAACTAAACATTTCTCCTAAATGTCTTCTCTCTGAAGATCAATCCCGCATTAACACCAAGCACATTGTCTTATTCTGTCTTAATGTGTTCAAAATCACTGAATCATTGCATAACATCCACATATCTGTCACTGTAGAGGATATTTCACTGATTCATGTGACACACTCGCTCTCTCACTTCTAATCAAAGTGCACAGACCTTTGTTTACCTGCTCTGTCTAATTCAATCTAACAAGTCCAATAGGAACTTCATGCATCTCTTTGATTTATTCACAGATGTGATGTTCTTTGACAGGTGTGAGACAGAGGACAGCCAAGGAGAGTGAAAAAACAGGAACAGTTAAAGGGACAGTTCACCCAGAAATGAAAACCCTGCATCATCTGAAACCTTTTGATAATTCTGCATAAAGAAAACACTGAAATGACAAATTTGTTGTGTTCCTCACATAAAACAGGATCACAATTTCTGCAATATTTACTTGATGGTTATTTATCCTAAAAATGTTTCATTGTTTATTCATAATTATTTGTTATCTTGCATTGGAAGAAGCCTCATGCTTGTGGTTGCCACATGTCAAGAACATAAATCCCCCATTTAGAGTTTTCTTCTTAAATGGATACCTGGTGTTCTCCAGTCTGTTTTATTTTATTAGATTTTTTTTACTTTTTGCTGTGAATAAATCTGCAAGCAAACCTGAACTGTAATAATTTTGAACCTGAATCCTGACAATATCACTTGCGACTGAATAAGTACGTAACCTCTGTGCCACAATACAAATTCAATTTTGCTGTTGTTTTAATAAAAATAGTTAATAACATGAATTTTACTGGTTTAGCTTTTGAAATAAGTTTTTTTTTTTTTGGCTTCATAATGAATGTGTGATGAAATAATTAAGAAACAAGATGATTAATTAATCTGAATAACTAAATAATTCTGATGAAATGTAAAAACATTACTAAAATTCTAAAATGAATAACTCTGTTTAACCATTATCATGCAAACCTACATAAAACAATTCTACAACTTCAGAAGGTGTAGCACAACAAAATGATGGTCGGTAAATGTTTGCAATTTTTTTTTTTTTTTTTTTGTGAACTATTGCTTTAAAGCAAGTGACGAAAAGACATTGAGAAGAAAAAAGAATTCAGAAAGGCTATTAAAGGGTGAAAAAAAAAGAACTTGTGGAAATGAATGTTAGAGGGCAGAGTAAGGGGTGATCTTCTCCAGATGGGCACAGGTAGGGAAGATGGAGAGGTGAATGGTAGAAGTCAAACTCCCACTGTGAAGCCGGCTATCTGAGAGCCCAGAGGACCCAATCTACACGCTTTCACCTTTCACCGCCAACTCTATACAAGCTTATCTGACTGGCAAAAACACAGGACAGCACTTAAGTTTCAGCTACTAGGATAACTGCCTGCTGATCATGAAAATGACACATAACCGCTTCTCATTTTCTTGAGTAATGCGGCCCTATCAGGTGTCTGCTTAATGCGTAATGTATTCCATGATTGACCAAATAGACGGTATTAAAGCTCTGGGATCAGCTCCATCTGTGATGCAGACGATTTCCAATCTCACTTAGGTTAGAGGCAAGTGGAAGTATAGGGATGCCGAGCTGTGAATTACATTTCAGGTTGATTTTTGAACTGATAATAGGAATGCTTCAATGTCAAAGAGTTCATAAGAAAAGCTACTAAGGGATAATATAAAATACCTGATCTGTCCAGTGAAGATTGTACCACCCAAGTTTTTTGTGTTTGTCATAGTGACTGACTGTATATTATCCTGCAAGTAAAGTAAAATCAAGTAAAGTCAAATAAAATAAAATGCCATACAGTATATCAGGTTGTAAATATTTGTTTTATTGTTATTTTAAAATAAATTTTAATTATATTTTATTACATAAATAAATATTTTATTTAAATACAAATTAAAAGAAATTAAAAAGCAGAATGAAATTTTGCAAATTATGTTAGCTAATAGCTACTTGAATTTTATGGCCCTAACCTGCCCATGAATGATAAAAAATACATTTAGATGGAAATATATGCCATAGTACTGAATATACTGTATTCAGATACCATCATTTACAACGTACACTGGTAGTATCTCATTGGTTTCTTTTAGATGGAATTTTAATACACAGTTTATGCCCCATTAGCAATTAACTAAGATATTTATATGCCATGGTATTTACAAGACATGTCAAGGTGCTTTGTATTACAGTTTTTGCCACATATATTATTTCTATTACAGCATATATCCCAAAAACTCTATATTACTTTATCTATTTGTTATTTTACTTGAATGTATATTCTATATTAAATAATGTAAACTCTGTAAAACCTTGTTGATGCTTTCTTCTTAACAACAAAATTGTCCAAACTCAAAAATCATGTAGGTTAGTTCAATCTACAAGTTACCTTCACTTCACTGTTTTCTGAATGTATGCTATAACAATAACATAAAGCTTTTTCCATATCAGACACTTGTATTACACTGTTAGAGGGGTCAGGGCTGTTGTTGGACATGATATGTGCAGAGCAGAGTATTCTATGACCCTCTCACAAAGCATGCTGTAAGCTGATCTGCCATCCATGCATGACAGCTGCCCTCTGTGTGCAGCTTTTACAAATGACTTCTGAAACCTGTTTGAAGTGAGCATGTGCACCTAATCCTGTCAAACACAGGTATATATATATATATATATATATATATATATATATATATATATGCAACAGTCTCACAACTGATATACAAATAAATTGGTTAAGTGAACATAATTTCTATCAAACTAATCAGGCCTGAACCAGCTACTGTATGAGGTCTGGAACACTGTACATTTTTTCATGTTAAAAAATAATAATAATTTGTTCTCTGAATGACTAGTTTGCTAATTAAAACTCTTTATGTGTCTGCATGTATAATTAAGTTTAGACAGTCTGCATGAAGGTTTAGTGTCCATCGTATGAAAATAATCGACTGAGATGCTGCCAGGCTGAAGAAGGCTTGAGAGAGTTAAGAGTGAATGCACGGGTGCAGATTGTTGCCAGATCCAGCTATTATAAGTATTTTAGGAATGGGTTTCCACTTAATTTGACACTTTCGAAAGTTAACAAAGTGGGATGTTCCAGTTCAGGTTTAAAGGGTTAGTTCACCCAAAAATTAAAATTTTGTCATTAATTACTCACCCTCATGTAGTCCCAAACCCATTCATCTTTGGAACACAAATTAAGATATGTTTGATGATATCAGAGAGTCATCCGACCCTCTGTAGACAGCAATACAACTGAAATGACGTAGCAAAAACATTGGTAAAACAGTTCATGTGACATCAGTGGATCAATACGATGCTAGGATAATTTTATGCAAATAAAAAAATAACATAATTTATGTCTTCTGCCATTTTAGAGAGTGTCTCAACGTGCTGTATATGCAAGCTTTAACATATTTGACGTAATTAGCCTTGTTTACATCTGGGTGAAAGCATGTGTGTAATTTGCGTCTGTTTACGTCTAAAGAAAAGCATACGCTTTTGCAGTGATGTTCTCTAAAATGGCGGAAAATTTAAGTCATAGTAGAAAAACGGTTGAGTATATGATGTTTTTTGTTTTCTTTCTGCAAAAAAAAGTATTGTATCATCGCAAAACTGAAGTTGATCCACTGATGTCACATGGACTGTTTTACATGTGTTTTTACCATCTTTCTGGATCTGGGATCATTTCAGTTGTATTGCTGTCTATGGAGGATCAGATAGCTTTCTGATTTGATCAAAAATATATTAATTCGTGTTCCAAAGATGAAAGAAGGTCTTATGGGTTTGGAACGGCATGAGGGTGAGTAATTAATGATAGAATTCTCACTTTTGGGTGAACTAACCCTAACCCTCATCATCATGGGGGCAGCCATTTTGAGAGCACATGACCAGCCCAAAACAAGACATTTTACCTAAAATAACTCCAACATTTTTTTGGTCACTGAATACTGACCAACTGTACATTTCTATTAGAACAGCATCAGACACTTTTGTTTTTGCAAGGTGCATCATCCAGCCACTAGGTGTCAGTATAACATCCATGGCAACTTTCATAACTACCAACAAAACAAACAGAAATGAGTGCATCTTTAAGCATCTCTCTCAATGTACTGTAAAGCTTCAGAATTTACTTTGAAACACCATTTAGTTCAGTGTAGTTCAGAGAGGAGACATATACACTGAATACCGCAGTATATAGAATACACTACTATATTAAATATTAAATATTAAATATATAAAAAAATACAGAATAAGCACTACTGTAAATCAATCACAAAATGAATCCATTTGGCTCTTCCATTAAGCCTGGCTTTCAATGAGAGAGAGCAATGAGAATACGTCAAGCTGAGAGAGAGTGGCAAAAGGTCATAAATTTTCAAGAGCAAAACAGCTGATTTCTTTTAAGAAATTCACTCTCTTTTCTAAGAAATTACTGGAGAAAAGTTTTTCACAGTCACGCTCGCTTGCCAAGTCTCCTCTGCATGAATAAAATTAAACCCCATCCACCTGGATCTCAGAGTGCTGAAGTTATAGGGTGCCATTTAGGCTTTGAAAATCCTTAAAAGCCTCTGATACAAGGAACAGAAAACCTTAAAACTGTGAGAGCGCAAAGTTTAAGAGCCAACTTTTAACATTCTGCTCCCAGAAAAAAAAAATTGTGTAACTGTGCACCTAGAACATAAATTAGTTTGATTTGCCATTACAAGTTATGCAAGCTTAGTCAAGTAATCCAAACAAACGAACAGGTGGCTGCAGTGGTTACAACCTTACGCCCACATTCGTGCTTACCAGACCCAAGAGTGTCGGCGGTATGAATATGTACCCAGACTCAGACACGACTTCAAAAAGCTCTTGTTGTCCGATAGGTTAAAATCCGTCATATTTAAATTCCCAACAGATTCAGCTGATGTCCAGTGGAAGCTCTTTGAACTCTAAACTCATCCTTCCAGCAGTCAAAAATGCTTGAGGGACTTAGGGCAGCAGAGAGAGGGTTACTGTATCTGTTAGTGGGAGTCTCTGGTTGCATTGTCAGTCGGTCACGCTTCTACCTCCTCAGGGGGTAGAGTATCATAGGTCCGCTCACACCTGGCAGAAACAGTGTCTCTTGAGTGTGCCGCAGCTCTTTACTTTCAAAAACAGGAAGACGGTGGCCTCGGCTCAGCAGTAAACAAGAAGATCCGGAGTGGAGGGGAAATCACACACTCAGTAAGTCTGTTTCCAGCCGCACTTAAGAGACAGAACACACGTGCGTACCTTTCTTGCACAGTTTAAATGTTACTCTGATGGATTTCATCAGAGTAGATTGTACACATGGTACAGTCTAGAAAATGGAAACCAGACGCTGATCTCTGTGGTGATGACAGTCTCAGAGGATTTATGCTTTATCCAAAATCCATTATAGTTGTATCTTTCTGTCCTAAAGGAGAGAGATTAGCAGATGATCCGTTTTATTTGGTATGTCTCTGGCCCTTACTGGCTATTTCAGTTCTATATTTAGGACTATTTTTTGAGTTGTTTTGTAGCTTTATTTAGATTCTGGGAATCTAGTTTTTGGGCACTTTCTAATATAAAGCTATGCTTTAAGTAAAACTTTGAGGTCAGTAGGATGTAAATAATGACAATAATAATACTACTAAATAATACTTTTATTCACCAGCGATGCAAAAAATTGATCAAATCTGATATTTCTAACATTCTAAATCAGTAATAATATAAATCTCCAGAGAGTGATGGATATGGCTGTAAATGTATTTGGTCTTGGCGGAATATACTGTATCTGCTACTCTGCTGCTGCTGTACGTTATCGCTGTTGTTGTAGATTATTGCTGCTGCTGCAAGCAGATACAGGAACTTGCGACTGCCAATACATACAGTGATGAGGTGCTGTGAGCATTTAAGATGTTCTGCTGCTGCACAAATAGCATATATAATAACCTATAGATCTATACAGGTGGAGCTGGGGAAGATGGAGGTATCAGAGGAATAGACCACAATGGAGTAGTTTTAGACTCTCAAAGCTTTGAAAGCTTTATTGCCATTGACTGCTATTATATGACTGACAGACTGCAATGGTTTGAGTTAAAAATCTTTGTTAGCGTTCTACTGAAGGAACAAAGTCACCTTCATCTTCGATGCCCTGGTGGTAAACAGATAAACACCAAATTTTCATTTTTGGGTGAACTATTCCTTTAAGGGCCCATCAGCCCTAAAAAATGTTTTTGATTGCATTTTTTGATGGTGAGCACACAAGACATCTTTCAAGAAACCTTACCAGCCCCAAGCTTGAACAGTATTGTCCTTATTTTCCCTTTATAACATGAAGTGCCATTTTTAATTGTTCTTGTTAATTACTATAACATCCATTTCTCTTACACTAATTTCCTCCAGCATGCACCAACAGAGTAAGAATAAATCATGCTAATTACCACCCCATTGTTTACAGATGTTTGCATTATTTGCACTGATGTTGTGTCTGTTGTTACTTTTGAGTTATGTCAACATGTATTTATAATTAAATTCACTTCTTCCTTTGATGAAAATGTTTATTCATTATTATATGTGTCGTCAATCCTCATCTAAATATAGCTTCCAGTAAAGTTTTGATTCTCATCTCAGTCAGTCTGTTTACTGAAAAGATCAATTCACATTTATTTATTGATTTGTTCTGTGATTCTTTCTGCAATTAGCATACTGTATAAACAGGTAGTCATTTATACTGTAAATGTTTTTATTCATTATTAAAATGTCACTGTCTACAAATCAGCTAAAAAGTAAAAGTACTTAAAGTATACAAACAAGTTAAATTTAATTTCAATACCAGGTTTCAATAAGATTGTTATATAATTTTGTGTAAAGCCTCAGTAATTTTTACACATTGTGAATGAGACAAATTACAGTCATTAACAGATCATCATTCACAAACGAGATGCCCCAGTTTATTTATGAATCAGATGTCCTTGCTCATTCAGTTAGTTTACGAATTAAATGCGTGGAAGTGAACCAGATCAATTCATTCACTTAAAATTTGTTCAAAAACACTAATATGAACAACAAATTGTTTTTCTGCTAATTTGATACCTACTGCAACAGTCAAGTAATCATAAAAGTTCTTAAATTAATAAATATTTAGCTCTATTTTATCCATTACAAAGATATACATAATTGCCTTTAACTGATTTGTGCATTACTAAAAGAAAAACAATTTTCAATCTGTGAAAATGAAACTGCATTCCAAATATGAACCAGTATGAACAAATATGTCAAATACGAAAAGTATAGGAAACAATAACAATTTTTGGATGTGCAAAATGTAAGAGAAGAACAACAGAAAATTAGAAAAACAGAGGTCAGTAAATGAAACCAGTAATGCTGCTCCTGTTGATCATATCTAAATCTATGTCATGGTTACCAGCTCAAAATGACTCAGTATGAAACACGGCTGACCGAACAGCTATACAGTGTTAGATGTCATAAATCATTTAAAGCACACAGCATCAGCAGCATTAGCTAGCCATTTTTACATGGTTACTGGGAGGTTTGAGACTCAAAATGACTCAGTCCAGAACACAGCTAACTGTGATATTTAATAAATAATGAAAATCATGTTAAAATATAATTGTACCTTAATGCTGGTGGCTGCAAGCCACAAGCCACAAAACAAAACAAAAACAAAAGAAGAAGAAGGACGTCTGAAGGAAGGAAGTGCCAATCAACAGTAAGTTATTTCTTTGTATGTCTCTCTACACTTTATTCTAAGTGACCTTAACGACCACTTACACTAATAATTGTTCTTATTGTGTTCATATTGTATGAACTGCAATTCAGGTGAGAGACAAGTGTGGTTGTGGACAGGTTTGGTGGTATGGGTAGATTTAAAGGTGGGTTAAGGTTTAAGGAAGAAGTCAACAGTGTAATAATAAATGTACTGTAATTACAGAAATGAATAAATATGGTATTTTTGGTTTGGTAAGAATGTTATTTTAAAAAATATAAAAATATAAGTACAATATAAAACAAGTAGGCTATGTACACAAAATCCACCCTCTGGGGCTTTTACTGCATATCCTTGTCATGTGATTCTTCCACCTGCGACAACATATAAGTGATTCATTTAAATATACACAGTAGTTAAAGCTACTGTTAAAAAGCTAATGTTAAAAACCAGTAGATACTGCAATAATATTAATACTGTGAATTAATTTGGCCACGGTATTCATGTAGTGAAAATCTGATATTGTGACAGACTAGTTCACACATACTTTAGCATACTGTAGTACAAAAATCTCTATGCTTAAGGTTTTGTATGTTGATTATGTATTATTTCTTTTTTTAAAAAGATTACTAATCATACAAAACTGAATGGATAATTTTTTCCCCCTCGAATGACTGAAGTATTAGAAATAGCTTTCTATATCCTGGCCAGAGCAGGAATAATTACTCCAAAAAATTTGTCTGCCGCTAGTCATTTATATCATCCTTGGGTTGGAACCAGGGCTGTCAAAGTTTTAATTTTAAAAGTAAAATAAACTGATTTGAACTTGAACTGGAACAAACAGATTTAATTAGCTGACAGCCCCAGTTGTAATTTTTTTTATGTATCTTAGTCTGTCATAAAAGGAAATCATGGAATTTTAATAGCAAAACCCAGGTGTTAGATAAAAATTGGACATATGTTTTAGTAATTGCTTGTTGTTGGAGCAAAGGATATCAAAATGTGCAGGTGTATCCTTAGGAGGCAAATTTGCCGGGTCAGGCTTCTACAGGTGCTTTTCATAACAGCAAGAGAAACCGCCTGAGACGATACCTGTTTCAGACACAGAAACCCATGCTGGAAATTCATCTTAGAGACGGACTTGGCTCTCAAAAGGCTGGAACATGAAACACAGCTGTTGCACGTATGTACTCTAGGGATGGAAGCTGAGCGCACTTAAAGTTGCCAAAGGCCTATCCTGTTTGCAACGTGTATGCCATATGGTGCTTGGACTAGTCCTTAGTCTCTTCAGCTAGGCTTTAATGCAAGGACAAAAGCATCTGAACATAAGACACAATGGTCCCTCAGTCTCCAATCAGATTTGTATGACTCTGCTTTTGAACTCTGAATTGGGTTTAAGTTGTCAAGGTGATTGTGCTTCATCCGCATGAATTTGTCTCCGAAGCACCATTAGGCAATTTATGAAAAAACTAAAACCATACTACCATAGAAATGTGCCCATCAGACAAGCAATTTGTTTGAGAATGATGTGCTGCTACCAAGTTAATGGCATGTGATTTGGTCAGAGAACCAATTTTAGAGGAGGAATTGAACAATGGCCCTATAAAATGATGGTGCTCCTGAATCAACAGTCACTCCATTTTGATCTTTTCTACTGTGTGTCTGTACATCTAGAGTATGTGTGCAGTGAAATGTTATCGCTGTTTTATCCCAAATTTCTTCTCTCTAGCCGCCCCTCTGACAGATCTGACCAGGAAGGGGCAGCCTGAGAAGACAGAGTGGAACCCCCGAGCGGAAGAAGCCTTCCTGGCGGTCAAGAAAGTGTGACGAGCGTCCCGAGTTCAGGTCAGCGCTGCCCTGGGAACCAACAAGGAACACCTCAGCGCCCCTCATCACCGGCTGATCGGCCCCAGCTGAAGATCGTTAACCCGCGGCCAGATAAGCCATGCGAGGCACCCCGGGGACTGAGACACATTCTCCACGGGGCTGAGATCTAACCTGTTCTCTCCTTTTGACTCTAGAAACCAATCTGTGACTGCTGTGAAGTCTATCTCACAGCAGCTCTAAGGACTGGAACCTTCCCGGGGAGACGTCACCACTCAGCCCTCTGCACCTTTGTTGAGCACCTTACTTGTTAATAAATCCACCCTCTGGGGCTTTATTTTGAGCTCTCCTTGTCGTGTGTTCATATACATATATATATATATATATATAATTTGTCACATAAGTTTTAAATAATTAATATTAGTTAACACATTAGGTCTGAATTATTTTAAAATATTTATTAACGACTAATTTACTTCAATACACTTCAATGTTTGTCACACTCTGTAAACACCGGAAGCAGGTATTCTTGAAATAAACACAAGTTTATTTAACAACAGGAAGAAAACACAGAAGTGGATCAGCAAGTAAGTATTGGAGGTGAGTAATGGTAGCAAAGCTGGCAATTCAGCTGGTGATCGGGCATGAGTCTCTAACTCCCAGACACACAGGTCAACATCACAGGTAAATGTGATAATGGGTAAGGAATACTCAGTCTCTGGTGAACGAAGGGATTCAAATCTCCGGTAGAGGCTCTCGGGCAGATAGGTAAGCAAAGATGCAATAGAGCATAGCGACCTTGAGCTCAGCCGATGAGTGTGTGTCAGAGTTGAGCGGTATGGTGATTGTGAACAGGTGTCTAGAATTCGGGTGATTGGGAGCGTGCGATGGTGGCTGATCCGGGAACAGTGGAGTGTGGTTGTGAGTGTTTGGTTGTGGCTGATCTGGGTTCAAAGGTTTGTGATGGTGTGACATTACCCCCTCCTCCACGAGCGTCTCCTGACGCTCGCAACCAATGGTGAGGGCGGCCACGACCTCGATCGGGATGAGATTGGTGAAATTCGGCGATCAGAGAGGGATCATCACGGTCCACCCAGCATCTCTCCTTGGGTCCTTATTCTTCCCAATCTATAAGGTACTGGAGCCGCCCGCCCCGCCGCCGGGAGTTGAGGATCTCCTTGACTCGGTAGATGGTTTCGGTTGTCTCAATCTCGGGTGGAGGAGGGGGTTCCGGGTGGTCTGTAGGAGGAGGGAACAGAGGGTCAATGTGACGTTTCAGTAGGGAGACTTGAAAGGTGAGTGTTATGCGGTATTGTGGTGGGAGTTGAAGTTCATATGTAACTTCATTAATGCATCTAGTCACTCGGAACGGGCAAATGTATCGGGGACTCAGCTTACGACAGCCTGAGACGAATGTCTCTGGTAGAAAGCTATACCAGTTCACCCGGTTGATACTCAGGTGTTGGGGATCGTCTGGTGTCTGCCCACGCCTTCTGTCTTTGGACTGCCCTCTGCAGATGAATGTGTGCGGAGTCCCACACCCTCTCGCACTCCCGGAACCAGTAGTCCACCACTGGGACTGAGGACGGCTCTTCGCTCCATGGGAATAGAGGAGGTTGGTAACCTAGAACACATTGAAAGGGTGTTAAACCAGTGGTTTCTTGTCTCAGTGAGTTCTGGGCGTACTCAGCCCAGGGCAGATACTGGTTCCAGGCATCCTGATGTTCATGGCAGTAAGCACGGAGGTAACGACTGATTACTTGGATCTTTCTCTCAGTCTGGCCGTTCGTCTGTGGATGGTAGCCCGAGGATAAGCTGATAGATACTCCGAGGAGGCGGAAGAACTCCTTCCAAACCCAAGAGGTAAACTGGGGACCCCGGTCCGAGACGATGTCCTCAGGAATCCAGAAGTGTCTGAAAACTTGAGAGAACAGAGACTAAGCAGTGTCCATGGCTGTGGGTAGGCCAGGTAAGTGGATTAATTTACAGGCTTTTGAAAACCGATCAACAACTACTAGGATAGTAGTATATCCATCAGATACTGGCAGATCTGTAGCAAAGTCAATCCCTATATGGGACCAGGGACGTTGAGGAAGAGGTAAAGGAACCAGCTTACCCTCGGGCAGACGACGCGGGGTGTTGGTAATGGCACAGACTGAGCATCCGCGGATGTAGCGGTTGACATCCTGGGCCATCCGTGGCCACCAGAAGTTGTTCTGGAGGAGCGAGAGGGTGCGACGGCTGCCAGGGTGCCCTGATCCTGGAGAGGTGTGAACAGAGTCCAGAAGGCATTGACGGAGGGAAGATGGTACGTATCGTTTACCTTCCGGACCTCCCGGCAGAGCAGGTTCCTGGAGGGTGGCTTGCTGAAGTTGGTTGTCTAGCGACCACTGGATGGGTGCAAGGAAGGCGGACTGAGGCAGGATGTATTCAGGTTCCTCAGGGGTTGGATTGGGTTGGTACAGGCGAGAGAGGGCATCGGCCTTCGTGTTCTTGCTACCTGGTCGATATGAGATTTTGAAATCGAACCGAGTGAAGGACAACGCCCACCGGGCTTGACGAGGATTTAACCTCCTGGCCTCATGAAGATACTGCAAGTTCAAGTGATAACCTCTAAAAGGAAATCTAGCCCCCTCCAACCAATGCCACCATTCTTCTAGGGCTAACTTGATAGCCAATAACTCACAGTTCCCCACATCATAATTCTGCTCCGCCGGGGACAGTTTACGGGAGAAGTAGGCGCACGGATGAAGAACAGGGGGTTCATCATGCCACTGGGAGAGAGTGGCTCCGACTTCCAAGGTGGCAGCATCGACTTCGACCACAAACTTTCAATTGGGATCTGGGTGACTGAGTAGCGGTGCAGAAAGCTTCTTTGAGGCTAAGGAAGGCTTGTTGAGCTTCAGGGGTCCAGGTGATGGTTTTCTTGGCTCCTTTGAGTAAGGAAGTGAGTTTGGCGGTGGTCTGACTGTATCCCAATATAAATCTCAGATAGAAATTAGTGAACCCCAAGAAATGCTGTAACTCCTTCACCGTTGTGGGAACAGGCCATTCTTGTACGGCATTAACTTTCTTGGGGTCCATTTCGATACCGTCAGGGGAGATTACATAGCCCAGAAACTGGATCTGAGACTGATGGAACTCACATTTTTCAGCTTTCAAATACAACTTATGATCACGTAGGCGTTGTAGGACTTGCTTTACATGATGGATATGAGTTGGTAAATCAGGAGAGTATATGAGGATGTCGTCAATGTAAACAATGACGAAGTGATGTAGCATATCTCTGAATATCTCATTCATGAAGTTCTGAAAAATAGAAGGTGAGTTCGAAAGCCCGTACGGCATCACCCCATACTCATAGTGACCGCTAGGGGTCACAAAGGCAGTCTTCCACTCGAGTTTGCTGAAGATCGTGGCTTGGCGAAGCTCTTCCAGAGTTGAAGGTACAAGAGGTAAGGGGTAAGCAAACTTAACCGTCTGGTCATTCAGAGCTCGATAATCTATACACGGCCTCAGGCCTCTGTCTTTCTTGGCCACAAAGAAGAAACTGGATGCTGCAGGTGAGGTGGAAGGTTGGATTAACCCCTGTTTTAGCGCCTCGGAGACATACTCCTCCATAGCTTGCCTCTCCGGGAGTGAGAGTGGATATACACGTCCTTTGGGCAAGGTGGCACCTGGCAGCAGGTCGATGGCACAGTCCCAGTGACGGTGAGGGTGTAATCGAGTGGCAGCAGTTTTACTGAAGACGTCCAGGTAATTATGGTAGTCGGATGGGATGTGAAGAAGATCTCCACAGTATAGACATAATCCTCCTTGTAATCGTCTGGTGCAGTGAGGCGGTAAGACTCCGTGTGCATAGGTTCCTCCGAGGAGGTTTCAGGTGAGGAAAGTTCTGGTGCCGGCGCACATGCCGTGAGATGTTGAGAGATGTTGGTGGCCTTTCGTAGAAAGGAATCTAGACCTACATTGTCATCATAGATGGCCATTTGTTGACGCACGTTGGGGTTGAGGCCTCGGCAAAACACGGCTAGCAACACTGCATCATTCCACCCATCATTCCGAGAGTGCGGAAGCGGAGAATATATTCATGCATAGGCAGGTTGGCTTGTTTCAGTTGTAAAAGTTCCGCTTGTACTGTCACGGGTGTGACTGGCTGTCCGAACACCTGCCGGAAGTGGATGAGGAATTGGTCAAGTTATTGCACGTGTGGGCTATCCGTAGTCCATAGTGCCTCAGCCCATTGCAAAGCTCACCCCGTCAGAAGTGTGGTGATGAATGCGATTTTACTCCGATCAGTCGGGAACTGCTGTGGTTGCATCTCAAGATACAAAGAACATTGTAACAGGAAGTATTATCTTCAGAGAACTGAAAAGGGCGAGCCACTGGGCTAGCAATGGGTGCCCGTGAATGTACTTCGTCGAGGATTTGTAGAAATGTGTGATATGGATCGCTAGTTGGGGTTGCTTCGTCCTGCTCCATACCTATTGTGAATCCTCCTGTGTTTGGTTTTGCAGGGCTGAGCTTCTGTCACGCTCAGTAAACACCGGAAGCAGGTATTCTTGAAATAAACACAAGTTTATTTAACAACAGGAAGAAAACACAGAAGAGGATCAGCAAGTAAGTATTGGAGGTGAGTAATGGTAGCAAAGCTGGCAGTTCAGTTGGTGATCGGGCATGAGTCTCTAACTCCCAGACACACAGTTCAACATCACAGGTAAACGTGATGATGGGTAAGGAATACTCAGTCTCTGGTGAACGAAGGGATTCAAATCTCCGGTAGAGGCTCTCGGGCAGATAAATAAGGTGCAATAGAGTGTAGTGACCTTGAGCTCAGCCGATGAGTGTGTGTCAGAGTTGGCTTTATATTGTGATTGTGAACAGGTGTCTAGAATTCCGGTGATTGGGAGAATGTGATGGTGGCTGATCCGGGAACAGTGGAGTGTGGTTGTGAGTGTTCGGTTGTGGCTGATCTGGGTTCAGAGGTTTGTGACGGCGTGACACTATTGCTCATTGATAAATCATGTTTGTTCATTATGTGACAAAAGAATATTATTTTTTCAAAAAAAATATTATTAAACAAGGATGCATTAAATTGACAGTACTGACTCTTGCTACAATTGTTTAAAAATTTCTGCTGTTTGCAACATTCATCAAAGAATTCTAAAAAAAGGTAGATTTCCACAAATTAAACACAATTGTTTTCAACATAATTATAATGATTAATTAAAATGATAAATAATAATAATAAGAAATGTAAGGAGAAGAATGTTTCTTGAGCACCAAAACAGCACAGAATAATTTCTGAAGGCTCATGTGACACTGAATAAACTGAATAATTCTGCTTTGACCTTCGAAATTATTTTAAGTTGTAATACTGTTTCAAAATATTACTGCTTTTACTATGTTTTTGATCAAATGAATGCAATATTGGTAAGAATAAGAGACATCTTTCAAATTGTTTGAATGACAAACTTGAATGGTAACAGTTTCTTTAGTTTTTAAACACTAAAATAACCATCCTGGTGTGTCTTTTTCATCTCTTCTTCATTAACACTGAGAAACAGAAAACAAATCTCCAACGAGAAACATTTTCATCAGTAATTCTGTTGAGAACCCTGATGTGCGCAACAATATTCTGTTTTTAAAAATAACAGAGATCACAAGAGTTTCCGACATTCTCCAACAAATGCAGCGAAGAATTCCATGCTAACTCTAAACCTGGTTACCCTTTCAGTCGAATCACTTCGACGTTACATATGGGATCTCGCATGAGAGACCGATCGTCTTCGAGCCGTT
>JAUCMR010000118.1:11354304-11373928 GCA_032357425.1 Enteromius argenteus
AAATCCAGGTGTGAAAAACTTGTTGCATCTTTCCCAAAAAGACTCATGGCTGTATTAGATCAAAAGGGTGCTTCTACAAAATACTGAGCAAAGGGTCTGAATATTTAGGACCATGTGATATTTCAGTTTTCCTTTTTTATAAATCTTCAAAAATGTCAACAATTCTGTGTTTTCTGTCAGTATAGGGCACTGTGTGTACATTAATGAGGAAAAAAAAATAACTTAAATGATTTTAGCAAATGACTGCAATATAACAAAGAGTGAAAAATTTAAGGGGGTCCAAATACTTTCCGTACCCACTGTTTATGTTTAATTGCAACGTAATGAACATAATTTGGCTCAAATATGCTCTAATCTCACAAAATCCATGTGGGCATTGAAAGATTATCTTTCCAGGGCATGCATGACATCAGCATCATTAACGTCAGCGTTTAAATTAGCTCTTCCTGTGCAGTTCTATATTTCACTGCCTCTTCTTGTCCAGCTCGCTGAGCCTACTTTGATATCCTAATCACGGCTTTGGGACAAAAAACGAATGTCACAAGTGTTTACTTTCTGTCTGAGACACTTTGATTGATTAAAGATCAGCAGACAGCAAAATAAATGGGTGGAGGGATGGAGGCTGGCAATGGGTGTCAGTAAACAGTAATCACTCATTTGAGGAGATAATTTGAGCAGATAATTCTTATAAGCATGAATTTTTAATGCAGTTTCAAAGCCTGTATGCATTGGGAAAAGTAACAATGGCATAATTCTACAGATTTTTTTTTTTTCGGTCTTACATTAATTTATTAAAAAAAACAGATCTGACTAACTGTGTCTATTATACAAAGAATATTTTTTGAAGGTCAATTCACCTTTTTTTTTTTTATAGATGTGGCCTGTTTGGTGACATCTATTGTGAAACTTATCTTCTCAAACCCTAAACTACAACTGAAGTCCCTTGTGTGTGTTTTTTTTTAAGTATGTGGGCCTTGACCGGCGGTATTGTGAAAGATAGCGTAATAATTATGGAGTAGATGAGACTGCAGCCATAAATCCAGCTGAGAGAGTCTGCTTCCAGGAGACCCACTGTGTTCCAGATACTTCAGCCCTGGAGACTGATTAACTTGCTGGCAAAAAGTGAGTCTACCAGCCTGAAAATGTCTGAGAGCCAGAGAATGAGGTGCATTAACAACAACCGGCAAGTGAAAAGGTCACCTAGCTATTCTTACAATGTTGGCACAACATTTTCCTCTGAACAGTTGAGTTCAGAGTCGTAACTATATGGTAAAAAAAGAGCTAAAACAAATTATCGTAATGACAGAATAATATTTGTAATTAAAAAAACAATGCAAAATAGAAGCACTTTCACTAGTGGTATCAAATTTTTGAACCATACTTATATAAAATGGCTCTATTGGTTGTTACAGTTATGTCAATGCATGGGAAAATTTGTAAACTTATCCTGTTACTATATGAGTCATGATACAGAAGTGATCACAGCAAACAAAGTATAATACACACACACACTTTTTCACATCTTTAATTAAATGTACTGACAGCCAACAAAGGAACTGTGAGTGTGTGTGTTTGCATCAGCATTATTGACACTCATAATTGAGTGTGAGAAACAAAATCACTAGTTCAATCTAAAGTGCATACAACACTGGATCTGCTGTTATAAAGCTATTGGTAAACCTGTTTATCAACATGATCTTTTTAGCTCTTAACCCAAAACTTGCAACGTCAATCGATTGACAGGAAGAGATACCACATCACTTGTACTTTTCAATGTTCAAAAATCAGTTTGCATTTGACCTTATCTAATGAGAGTGTTGCTGTGTTAGTCCTGTTTATCCTGTTATTTTGCACTTTGTTTAAAGACCATACCACCCTCCTCCCTTTGGTGCTAAAAGCAAGTCATCGATATTGACTATACTGCTTTCCTAATTGTTGCTTCTATACACGCTAACATCCACATTACATGTTGCATAAAGTATTAAACTCACAATATTTAAAGATGGAATCATGTTATTAAATAATTTCACTACTTTTGCCCTGCTATGCACTTCTTTTTATATTCCCTTACAAATAACAGCCGTATCTCTTCCAGGAAGTGACATCACTGTTAGTAGTAGCATTACCAGAACTATTAGTATTAGTGAGGAATCAACAGAAGTACAACACAAGCGTCACAAATTTGTACAAGTTACAAATTCAAATGGAACTGCACAGCACTAATATAATACAAAATGATAAAGCATACATGCCCAGCTAAAAAGAGAACTGAATATTGCCCACATTATGCTTGGATTAACACAAAATATAATTTCACACTAAAAGGCATACAGTAAATTCTTAATATGTGGCAAGAGCTGAGATGTGACCCGGAATTTGATTCAGGCCTGTCATATTAAAGAAAGCAAATTTGTATGAGTCCCCACACACGCGTGCACAAATCTCTCTTCTTCTCCCACTGTTTTGAATATCAACCATTCCAGTCCAGTGGCCTGATGAATCCAGTAGGAGCATAAACACTGTCACGCAGCACAACACAGAGTAAACAAGACAGACTAGAGGACAGGAAAGCTAGTTTACAACACATAATGCAAAACACGCCTACATAAGTATCAACCCTGGCAAATTTAAAATGCAAGTCACTGATGTGTCCAGACATAGTATCTCATAAGCACAAAGCTAGGTTTAAAATCAGATTTCCTCACGCAAATCCCGAGCCAAGTTTAAAGTGATGGAGAGACATTTTCCAAAAATGCCATGTGAATAAAACCCTTTCATACTCGGTTTTGCACCAAAGCCACAGTAACGGAACTGAGTAACGGAAAGGAGTTGTTTGCTTAACTTTTAATAGAGCGTACCAAACTTTTTTTAGGATGCTTTGGATGTTTATGTATGCTAATGCAGTATAATGTCTCCCACAGAGAGAGGGAACAGATCCAAATATTAGGCCCTGGGGAGGCAAAATGAAAGAATATCTCATTAGATGAAGAAGAAAGCAGATTAGTATGAAAAAAGGGGAGGATGTTGATTTTTCTTGTTTTAGATTCAGCTGAGGGAATGTTAGCGTTACATATTTAGCAACATTTTGAAATATGCATTTGATAACCTTTAGATTTAAATTCAACTTCTAAAGAAAAATCTCTCACTATCTCTAAATTCAAAATGTTTTTCACTGTCGTGATTAAGCAACAAGTAATTTGTCTTATCACACTGATAGTGTGAATCAAGTGATACAATCAGCAGATCTGAATGAAAGAATTGTCTGTCTCTAAATTCATGAGTTGGAATTTTAATTATACTGGCCATGTGCCACAAGAACTGGTGAATTGGAATTTGAATTAAAATGACAGAAAGTGGACAGATATTGCATTTTGAAAAAATTACTTCTCAAGGCATTCTGGGAATTTATATGTTAATCGAGCCTGATCTCACAGCAATTTGTACACATATTATGAGGTGGCTAATTCGTACAAAGTGAGCTCGTACAAATTCATACGATTTTTTTTTACCCCACCCCTAAACCTACTGGGGTTTAGACAAATCGTACAAAATAATAGGAGTGAGGTCGTACATATTTTACGAGTTGGCAAATTTGTGCTAATTCGTACAAATTTGTATGACCTCACTCGTATTATTTTGTACGATTTGTCTAAACCCTAGGTTTAGGGGCGGGATAAAAAAATCATATGAATTTGATAGTAGCTGATGTTGGTTAATCCACATTGGTCCATAAAACTGTCTTTCTATAACACCTGTTAGTTTCAAACTTTTTAAATGTAATTTTATTCTATTTATTTTAACTTTAAAGCCATTAACAGATCAAGAATAAAAATGAATCAACAAAATTTTACAGAAATTCTGGTTAACACGGAAAAGCTTGTGATCATTGCCTAATTAGGATACGGTATTATAATTATTTTAACAACCAAAAATCTTTTTTTTAATTAAAAAAAATCTCATTTTAATTTTGAAAATTAATAAAAAGAGAGGAAAAATGTCTCAGAGACTCGGCAAAGCAATTATGGCACATACCTACTGTGAATGGTGCTCATGTGAAAACTGCAGGTTTGAGTCTGACCTGCAACATGTCTCGATCCATTGCCCCTCTCTCCCTCCAAAATTTCCTGCCACTCGCAAATACATCTAAATATATTTCATATGAATAAAAACCCATTTAAACCCACACTTAAGGTTAATCAGAGTTTGTCCTTCCATTTCCGTCATTTACGAAGGGATGAGACTCTCTTCAGCTATTTTCCACACCACTGCACTTGTCTTTTCTCCACCTCCATGTTCATGCACCACCTCACTCCCTCAAGACAACCCTGCCCCCTTCTTCCATTCCCGGTGTGTGTTACCTAACACAGCAAGGACCAAACCACGAACAGAACTATGACACAAGCCTCCGTTCATGATAATTCAGATGCTCTATTGCACAAGATGTGACACCAGCGGTTACACAATGCACATCTGCGTAAAGATGTTCGATGAGTTGCAAAAGTTCCAGCCAATCATCTGAGGACATTCATGTTGTGTTTAAATGTAGCATCTAGGTCATTGAAACCACTTCTCTACACACAGGTTTGAATCTGTCAGATTAAGACAGGTCGAAAAGATGACATTCATATAACTCAAGGCTATAGTATTCCTTTAGAGACCTGAGATGACATTTCCAATGACTCTGATTCCATTTGTGCTTCGATTTATGAATGGTAGAGCTTGAAAGCATGCGCTTCCATTGACATCGTGTGCAGCAGATTGGTGCTAAAAGTCTCAGCCACTATAATCATACAAATCACTGCAGTTATTACAGCATGCACCATTAAACTCCCTTTATTAAATGCTCTTCTGTCTGTGTCTAATGGTTGTCTGGATGAGTAATGCATAGGCGCTAGTGGCTGTGTATGTTTCATGGTGTAATCCAGTCACAGTGTGCATTGCACCTGACACATTAAACTTTAAACATAATCTGCCTAGCTAACTAAGCAGAGGAAGGGACACAGAATGGATCTGAAACAGTCCTCCCATAGAGGTACATGTGTGGGGAACATCCCAGGCTCATTTCCAAGAATAACACATCTTAAATTCCAGGCGCTAAAACAAGCACAAAGCCTCGTCCAGCTCACATACATCACAACTTGCAAACAAAACCTTGTGTGCTAAAAGATATATATAAATATTCAAATATTCTTGCACACAGTCACTATTTTTCAGTGGATCCAATAGGATCTCTCATAAAAAGAGTCTCACTGTTGCATTGTTGTAAAAACATAACCGTAGTAAGAGTCTAGACAGGATGACAAATGTTCTATTTACTAAAGGATAAAAACGTTCCGTGTCACATCATATCCTGCCCACATCCTCCTAGCCCTGATCCAATCTCTCCAATAGACAGGAAGCATCTCACTACACAAAGCTTTCATTTTGTTACAGTAAGCGATAAGAATGGATATGACTCTTACTATGTAATTATTTTGAGTGACGGTAAACCTTCTTTTAAAGCTGACGCTTTGAATGACTTTTACGAGAAATGACAAGAATAGCAACTCATCTTCTAAATTAATGTTTCAAATAATTAATACAGAGGAGAGTTTATTTGGCATCAACTGCCTAACATCCACTGCAGTTAAATGTCAAAACACATTACAATTACGAAATTATAACATACTTTTGTAAATATAATATTACTAGATGTTAAGATATAGATATACAAATATAGATGCATATACACATACATCGATTTTGAAACAGAAATGACAGAAAATACAGAAATTTTAGCCTATAGGAATTCATGTCTAGCATAAAATTCCTCTAAAATACACATATATATATATATATATAGCAGTTTGCAGAGAAAGAGTTAACAGTCTTTACTAAGGAGATTGAGAGAGAGCACAGAGAGCATCACAATATGTCATGTCACATTGACAAAATTACCCTGTTGTTTCAGCTTCTCTGGCAGTCGACACATCTCGCATTATTTACTAGTTTCTTTTCTAATTAAGATCTAACGCTGATCATAGCACTGTGATAATCACACCTGCAGTGACAGCGCACCTCACTGACCCATAATAACATTTACCCAAACTAATTCAGTGTCATTCATAAAAAAAAGCAATGTAGTACTAAAACCCTCCCCATTTACACTTCCTCTTGCGATCCTCCACTCTTTACCCTTCATACCCCAGACAGGCTTACCAGGTGTGTGCGACGGTGAATCGGCGCCTGTGGCGGCCACCCTTGTTAACCATGAGCTTGCGGAAGAGGCGTGGGGAGCTGCGGGGAGATATTTTGGGGGAGGTGATGCGCTTGTTGCCGGCACCCAGTCTCGGAGGCTCCAGCTCCAAATGCATGTGCTCCTTAAAGGTACGAATGCAGGGGTCCAATTCCGGAGCACTCAGTTCATTGGATGACATGGTGATGCTGCAGGTTGAAAGAGCCCTATTTTGCCCTTTCTGAGTCACACTACCAACTATTCCCTCCGCTTCTCTCAGTCAACTAGAGGTTATGCCATGCAGGCTGATGTTGTGTGTGTCAGACAGGAATAAATGTGTGCGCTTGAGCTGCTCTATTCTCTCGCTTCCTCTGTCAGCTTAGGCTTTCGGCAATGCAGTAGAATAATCCTCTCTCGTTCAGTTCCACTGACACACTGAGAGCAGTCCCCGTCAGTGCAGTCACACCTCCTTCCTGTGAGAACAAGAAAAAAAGAAAAAAAAACTCTCTCTCTTTATCTATAACCACACCTCTCTCCGTCTTTCTCTTTTTAGGCAAAATGAGAGAAGAAAACTGTCTGTCTCTCCTACACAGACAGAACTGACTTCAGAGAATCTTGGATGTCCGGTGTTTTTTCTTTTATTTAGATGTCTGTCTCCCACTCAGTCCTCCTGCTCCGTTCTCGCAGCTCCTCAGACTCACACTTACTTCACTCAGCTCCAGGAAACTCCATCTTAAATTATTCAACAGTGGGCAAGAGCAGGTCTTCTCTCCCATCAGCGACTCCTCTCTTTAGGAACTACCAGGTAGAGCTTCTCGTGATGCAGGGAGGAAACCCAGAGGAAGGAATTGACTGAGCGCACCTAATTCTGCTACCCCAGGTGCTGTCGGCTTTGAAAATAAATGGAATAGCTTTGAGACCCTTGGATTTAAAAAAAGCCCTGAGAAAATGTGCATGGTGACGGTAAAAGCTCCGCCCCTCCCAGCAACTGATTGGCTGAGCTGTGGTTAGTTTGACGGGTGTCTCTGGCTGAATTCTGATGAGGGCTTCTGCCCTTTCACAGCTCAGTGGCGTTCAAGACACTGATAAAAGAAAAAATCCAAAAAGCAATTTAAGCTCAGGATTAGCAGTGTCTTGGGAAATAAATATAGCTCTGAGGTAAATGAAGGTTTAGATACTAAAGTGGCTGGTTTGAGGAGAAAATAATGGGAGTGAATTAGAAAGAGAATATGATTTAAATGGAACATACAGCAATTTAAAAGAAACAAAAAATGTGTGAATTCCTTCAATGTATATTTAACTGAACATGCTTAACTTTCAACTACCCATGAAAATCAATACACCAGCTCCTTTGAATAACGTTGAATGTTACATGTGTTCAGATGTTTAGTCAGAAGGAACACCAATAAATACCTAATGAAACAAAATAGCAAAACCGTGGTGTGATTTCTTGAGGTGCATTGTTGAATGCCCTTCAAAGCGTGTTTGAAACAGCATACCGCTCGCCCTGTGTGACAGCAACACAGCAGGATTATCTCCGCCACTCATAGAGACATGCTGAAGAATGGAAGTACGTTAGCCAGCTATCAACCTGCCAGTCAACACCCGCCGGCAGCCAGGACTTCACCATGGAGACCAGGGAGAGGAGGAAGTAATGAGAACAGGAAAAAATGATGAATGAGTGGATAAACAAAAAAGTTGGAACAGATGGTAAAATCTTATATGTTATGATCTATTTTGACAGATCTTTCAACACAGAAGACCTATGAAATATAACTTAAATTACCTTATTTTAGCAAGCAAAGATCTGGGTTTAAACTGGGTTGAGATTCTGAGACTGCAATGAAAGAGGAGAGAGGCAGATACTAGAAAGCCAGTGAGATCAGTTTAACTATAAGTATCAGTATAGGCAGAATGAGTAAGTCGTTTAAGGGCTACTGAACCTTTAGTTGGTTATTCACCTTAACAGGGTCTACTGTATTCTGCTGCATTCACTTTAAACAAAGGCCATCATAAAAATTCACTATGATTGAGGATGTGTATATCGAATGAGGTCGTGTATATCGAAAAGTGCAAAGGGACCAAGAACTGAGCCTTGAGGCACCTCATTGCCTCAAACATCCCTCTCTCCAGAAAACCTTAAGGCCTGGGTACACTTTATTTTCTGTGTTCTACTCCATCTAGTGCACAGTTCAGTGTTCAAGCCATATACTGCTTGGACCATATGTGTTGATGGACGTGTTTGGCACTCATGCACTATCCAGTGGACCGTAGTTTTTTTGGAGTGCTCAAATAACTGCTGTTGTATGTGCACAAGTTCATGCAAATTGGGTGCAGACATCAACGCTCTGTAACAGACAACTGTCAATGTATAATCTGCTCTCTATTCCCCAAAAGATCTTTCCCATTGTGGTTAACTGGGAAACCAGGGCTCTTATTCTATTTATTGGCATATCAACTGTAGGGAGATAACACCAGAGTGGAAAACTACAGAGCAAATCTGTAAACACCATTTTGAGGACCCTGCGGGTGGAAAGACTTCCATTTAGCAGACACTTCCTTAACCAATAGACAGTCCTTTACCTTCAGTAATGTGGCTTCCTAAAAAACAGTTCACGAGTCATTGCTGCTAGGATTTGAACCTTTGAGTTACCATCCCGCATTTACTACTAATCTTCTACTACTACTACTACTTAGTAGGGGTTTGTATTATTGTGAAATCCAACCGTTGTGTAGTAATGTGAGTCTAGAACCGAGTTCAATGACGAGGAATGTGATCAAGTCACTCTGACTAACCTTTCTGAGCTGTGAGCCTATTCACTGACGGAGTGGAGTGGAGAAGTCTTACATAACCGAAGGTCTTACATAAAGACATTTCTTTACTGCTGACTGCTGTGATGAGGGAAGTCATATGGCTCCCAATGCTAGCTCATATAGTAAAAAGGATGAGAGATGCTGGGCACCAACAGGGACATTATGAGGAAAAATAGAAAGCTAAGATGAGAGGAATGAGAATGAGGGCAAACACAACTCCTGCAGAGTGAAATTTAAAATCATTTCACAGGATTAGAATTTGTTAGAAGCTGTCTCGTAAATGCTTACCAACATCTCCAAGCTACATTTATCACCCTGCACAGTGCTGGGTATTTTGTGAACCTGCAAGACCAAGAAGATTCCCTCTACGCTAAACATTGAATATATCAGTTGTGCTTTCTGCCTATAATATGAAATAACATATCAAGCTTTAAAGAGATTAAACTGATCTATTTTTACAGCCACTAAAAATCCCTCTTTTAGAAAGCTAGATATGGATACAGAAATTAAGTCATTAATTCGGCCCAAAACATTTAACATACAGTCACATCACTTTTTAGTTTTTCTAAACTTATACCCTGGTAAGAACTTTAAGATTAAACTTTGAAAATCTACAATTGTTTGGAGCATAGAAATGTTCACTGTTTAAAATCTAATTACCTTCATAGTGCTATTGCAATATTTACAAGTGAACTGCAATTGGGATTTTTTTATTGAACCCATTCACAAGTTACTTCTTTTTTTATGTGTAACTAAAAAATTTTTAACGTAACGATATATTGTTACCTTTTCACAGCAAAAACAACACAGTAGTGTGAAGCTGTATTTTATTTACACAGAATCAAAGCAAACAATGAAATGGAAATCTATTTTAATTATTGCTGTTGTTACTGTACTACAGCTGGTACTACTCCTGGAGTTGCACTGAAATGCAGTTCTTGAATATGTGGGACAGACTCTCTTAGTAAATTGATTCAAATGATTTGAATTAGCACTCCACTCCACAGCAGGAGACACTGTAGTTGACAATGTGGGAAATGCAGGTCAGTTTCATTTGGCGGCCCTAGCCAGCCTCTATTACTTGGTCTCTAAGCACAAATCAAGCATTGAAACTCAAAAGCTTGTTGCCTCTAATCCAACAAAATTGTTTGCGCACACACAATGTCTGACTGTGACCACAGTGTGAACACATTCTAATGGTACAGTCAGTCTCTGTGTGTGTGTGTGTGTGTGTGTGTGACCCAGCCATCCTTCATCTTCACCCTTGTCTGATGGCTCCTCTGGCATTTTCAGGTGAAGGGTTGTATGAAAGGAGATGTCTTAAAATCCTTCACTAAGAGCTTTGAAGGATGCCATCAATTGAGAAAATCAAAAGCCTTTGAAAAAGATGATTCTAATCGTCCACAAGAAAGGCCAAGAGTAATGAGAAAAATAACACAGACTGGGAAAGAATACACAATAACACATATACAGTGATTTAACTTAGCTGTATATAATGGCTTCTATTGTTTTTATTTACAGCTAGTTATCAACACTGTAACTTAACCCTTCTTCATTTTTACAATAAAAGGAAAGAAAATGTATTTTTGTGTCATTTTAACAAATGAAGAAGTCATTTATCAGATTTACTGAGTAAAGTTACTCGCTTCTGAGAACAAATCTGACCCCAAAATATGATACACAAAACACACACACAAATATAATATATAGTTTCTACATAAGTAATGTCATAGTTTATAGTTTGATAGTTTGTTGAAAAAAAATAAATAAATAAAATTTCTGATACATCAGAGTTGCATAATGTATTATATTCTTCTAATAACTTTTTCTGATATACAAAAACTTGAAAGTAAAGTAATTAGTAATCTAATTTACTTATTACATGCAGTAATGTAATGTAATCAAATCACAATTTTAAAGATGTAATTAGTAATTTGAAGGTTGTTTTTTTTGTTGTTGTTGTTTTTTTTAATAACTTGCCCAGCATCTGACATCATTAATCACCCTCATGTCATTTGAAACCCATACATTATTCCTTCTTCTATGGAGCACATTAAAGCATATTTACCAAATAGTTTAGAGATCCTCAGATATATAAATATTATTTATTTAACATTTAACTGATGTATTAATCAACATATTGTTGTTATAATTGTTGTTACAGTTTTTACATGAGAATTTTCCATACTGTATATACACACTAACTGGTCCTTTCATGCCTCATTGAAAAAAAAAGCAGCTACAATATTCTGCTAAACTTCCCATTTTGTGTTCCTCAGAAAATAAAGCCATGCATATTTCATGGTCAGTATATTCATATTTCTAAGAGATGATAATGACTAAAAGTCACAGAGACAGACGTGTTCTTACATCATAAAGCCATTCATCCTGCAGGAAGTGACAGATTAGGACTAAACAGAACTCGATATGACCCGGACACGAGCGTGAGGAGGTCTCTTGCCCTGGAGTCTTGTGCAATGGCACTTCTGAATGAATCTGCCTCACACTGTCTGCATGACTTGATGTCAGAATTTTTTCTTCCTCTCACAAAATCACAAGCACACAATAGAGCGCTGAGTCCTGAGAAAGTGGGTAAAGTCACTGATGAATTCGCTTGGCAGACAGCTCAGTGCCCTGTAGTGTCTGTCCTCCAGCATCATTGCTTATGCCTGGCCCATAAAGCTATCCCACAAGCCACCTGGGAGCGCCCAAATCAATCTGCAACGGAGTCACGTCAGCAGGAAAATAATTGTGCTCCAAATATAGCACTTTCCCTAAACCTTGTCTCCTGATTCTCCTGACACACACATCAAACAGACAGCTCTAACAAGAGAAGAAATGCAAGTGTGTGAGATAGCAGGGCAAATAATGAATGCTTGCCAGGGTCTTTATTCGTTTGTAGAATATTATATATATATATATATATATATATATATACACTGGACACACACACACACACAGTATTCTAACTGGAATGAAGTCATACTATAGTCATAGAGCTTATGAAAGTTCAGTCATTTTTCATTGATTATGTAATTTTCTCAATTAAGTGTTTTGTTACCATGATAAACCAATTCACTGAAAATATCCTCGAAATAATAATGAATTCACAAATTATAAATACTTTTCTTTCTTCCTCTCATAAATTCATAAATGCACCAAAGAAAACTGATATAATCTTGGTCTGTTCCTCTCAAAACACCTGTAACATGGTGGTATGATTCCCTTTTTTGCCATTTTATCCTTGACAGTCCTCATACACTTTTATTTTATGTAAAAGAGTGGCCATGATATTCAACACATCTCTTATGTTTCTGGGTGAACTATTCCTTTAATTAAACATTATGAGACTAACACCCAGTTCTCAATTTGTCACCTATTTGAAAAAGGCATGCAATGAAATGGCCTATTTTAATACATTTTTTGACAAATGTGGGTCTGGAGTGTTTTTATGGGGGGCAGACTGATGAATGCTCATGAGGTTTACTAAACCAGAGGTGTCACAGAAACACCTGAGAAAAAAAAAAACATGACGTATTTTAGTCTCGATGCTGCCCTCCTCTGGCAAACAATGACAACCACTACCAACCTAATGCATGTACTGTAATCTGATGAAAAACTTTTAGCAAACACATTAAACTTGTGTATAAAGTTGAAATATTCAAAATCAGACCTGTTTATTTTTAAACAAATAAAACAAACATCTAATTTATGGCTATTTTATTTTTATTTTTTTGTCTTATTGGTGCATTTCTACGGGCCCATCAAGCTATTGCAACTCATTAATTGCACTTCTGCTGTCAAATCACATCTTTTTAGCAGAAAAATTAAAGAAAGAATGATTGATCGATGATTACAAACCAGCTGTTGCTGTGTTGTCGAGCACAACCAGACAGATTCCCCTCTCCTCATGGCAACAAGACTGAGCAGCTGCAGCTTAAATCACCAGGGTTGGAAGCAAAACTAATATATTTTATCTCTCATCATACAGCAATTTATCATTTCCATATGTACTTATGTTACTTGAAAAGCACACTGCAGATGCTAAGACATACAAGTACATAACAATGACCGAACAAAACATTTAAAGGAGTAGTTCAATCAAAAATGGAAATTCTCTCATCATTTGCTCACCTTGCAAATATGAGTTTTTTTCTTCTATTCAACAGAAACAAAGATATTTTTTTAAAGGGTTGACGGTAGCCATTGACCTCCATAGTCAGTGGCTACCGTAAACTGTTTGGTTACCCATATTCTTCAAAATGTGCTCAACTGAAGATAAAATGAGGTTTGGGACAACTTGAGGATTAGTAAATGAGGGTACTGTATAATATGTGTGCTAATTTATAAGCTTTTCAGACACTTCTACATATCTAAAGCAAATTATGCAAATCATGTGTGATGAGAATCAGCTTCAGAAACAGCTACAAATTAGCTGTGAATTTTTACTCCTGAAAAATCTTTCTACAAAACCAACATGCAGACACATAAACCGGAACTGCCACAATCTACATAATATTCAGATAATATAAATAAATAAACTTAGTCATGATTTGACTAAAAATAGAGAAAATAAATCTGAATGATTTGAATTGAAATTTAAATTAAACGCAAGTGTTTGAGATTTCTACACTAAAAGACACACCATCCTGGGTGTATTCTTACGTTGACTTGTCTAAGAAATATGCATGTCCCACAATCCATACTCAAAGCTAAAATAAGCAATGAAGTGGCTGAATGGCGCCATATTTAAATTACAATTCAAAGAAAAAGTAATCATATTCTAGACTTTTGATATAGAGAGATGCCACAAGAATGAGCCACAAGAATTCTTCTAAATTAATATTAGAAAGTTCTAAGTAACACTGCCAAAGCAACCAAAGCAAAAGAAGAATTTATATAAGACCTATGCAGACTAACGAATCAACAAACTGACTTTTACATCTAAAATTTGACTTTTTTGTTTGTTTCAGGGGCATATGACATGACCAAATAAAACAAAATGCGTATAATTTAAGTAACACACCATTCAATAGTTTTGGGTCATTAAGATCTAAAATGTTACGAAAGATTTGTATTTAAAATAAATGCTGTTCTTCTGAACTTTCTTCACAGACTCTTTCTCAAAGATCATTTATAATATTATAATATTTAGCATTATTAAAATTATAATATTTATATTATATATATATGTATATATATATTATAAGATTTAGCATTATCCATTATAATATTTAGCATTATTAAAATGTCTTCAACAATGATAATAGTAAATGTTTCTTGAGCACCAATCCGAATATTAGAATGATTTCTGAACAACCATCACAAGAATACATTTTATTTTAAAATATATTCAAATAGAATATAAATATAAATAGATAAATATAAAAAACAAATAAATGTTGCTTTGGTGAGCATACTGTATAAGACTTCTAAAACTTAAAAAAAAGATAATATAAAAATTTAAATTCTTACCAACCCCAAACTTTTGAACAGAAGTGCATTATATAGCCTACATTCATATAATTTATCTAAAATAATTGTTGTTTCCAAACAGGTTTTTCAGGTTAAACCTCAATATAATAAATGAATCACAGAACCTCTTCCAGACAAAATAAACTTTAAAAAGTCCCTGCATTTAAAACTGAGATAGAAGAAAGTTCCTTAACATCAAACATTTTACACACATCTTTTTGAAGATATCAGATTTCTGAAATGAAAGTTGAGAAGCAGTGAAAGGAGCTGATTGACATGGACTCACCACTCAGAGTCCACAGGAGTGATGTCAATGCGAGGGGGTGTAATGAAGGGCAGTGTAGTTGGTCTTGCCATGATCTCGTCATCTGGACTGCGGGACCTCTCCATCTGCCGCCATGATAAAGGAGGCAACTGTAGGTTACCAGAGAAACGGCGCCGCCCCCGCCGCAGGTCCACCCCCAGCGTACAACCCGAGGAGGTGAAAGATTCACTTAGTCTGCAGTCCGGAGGCTCTTTACTGTCCTGGAGTGAGACAAAAGAGGTAGGTAGTAAAAAATGTAATGCCACGTCAACAAGATGAGTTATTTTGATGGCAAGAGCTGTAATGTTCTGTCAGTTACATAGGAGTTGTATATATAAAATAAAATAAAATAAAAGCAAGTAAGAAAGAGAGAGAGAAACGAGAGGGCAAAACAGAACAATGCCTTCAGTGGACTAAAGATTTGAGTGAATGAGACAAATAAAGATATTGTAACGTATTTTATACCGCTAGAGGGCGCCAAAGCCTTTCCCTCAACATCAACTTCTCAACTCAACTTCAGTTTCTTGAAAATACATAAAATGACATTTAACAGAAGTCTGTTGTACAGACAAAAGCTCTAGATGTGGGAAAGCAAAACAAAATAATTTTTTTTTAATATTTGGATCAGACATGTCAGATAAATCTTCACAGTTAAATATGTTTAGCATTACAAAATTAAAACAAGCACAAAATGTGATGTGGAACGGTTGTGTTTTTTGTATGTGATATATATTTTTAGATAAATATTAAAGTACTGGTTAGTGAAGTACTACCACCTAAAAACCAACATATTACCAAGATACTTCCATTGTACATTTTGTAAAGAAAGGGAAAGACAAAACACTCCCCCACAGAACTAAGATATGAGAAGCACTGAATTGATTGATATATGCTGTAGTCGCTCTAATAAATTTTCCATTACCGCTGTGTTCCAGCATACACGCTGTTCATTTGTGTGTACTGCAAAACCATGACAAGCAAAGACTTCTTTCAATTTAGTCATCCTCACGAGGTGCACACAAAAAAAAACATACACACAGCAACCAGTAGTCAGATTCACCAACAAATGACTCATATGCACTGGTTCTAGTTCATTGTGAATCAGTGTGATGAGTTTTTCTCAGAGGTTATGCGAATAGAATATTTTCTTAATACCTTATAAATATATATACTGTATATTTCTGTATTTTTGGCCTTCAAATATTGTATTTGATGATAAAAGGCCTTGTAGTCCAAAAAGTTGAGAACTGGACACAGAGGAGATGCTAACCAATAGGACTTTGTAAAATCCTTTACAATTGCAGTACTAAAAGAAATATAATAATATGTATTCATGTGTTATTTACATACAGTGTCTGTATGCACTTTTACATTTTATTTTCCTAATTTCAAATGTATGTGTACAACATCCAATATATAAGCTTTGCGCATGTAAAACCATTCACACAATGCTGTATGCTGTGCTGTTCCAACACAGTGGAAGTGAGCATGATGGGAAGATATGTGGGCAGCTGAAGATGTTTGATAGCAGACCAACACTGGATGGAAAGCAAAAGAAACTCGCCAGCAGCTGATATCATCAGTACAGCTGAGAAAAGAAGAAGAGTGTTTCTGCATCATCTGTCAGGAACCACAAGAAAAAAACTCTCAGAAGTGAACAGAGCTCCATGTTATGAAGAGGAACACTGTTGACAGGAGCTGCTAAAAAGCTCATCTAAACAGACAAAGCTCTGGATGCTAAAACATGAAAACACTCCTACACCCCTCTTTACTAGAACCAATTCAAGGAGAGCAATTCATCTGAAAACAGAGCAAGCGAAGGCCAAATGATGCCCTAAACTAATAGAAAACGCATTACTGCAGATCATATCTCCATATGTCGCCAAACTGTAGAAATATCTGTTTAAGCCTTCCACTCCACACCCCCATATAGAACTGATTTTTTTCCCCTTCAAGCCTTTCCTTCAAAAATCTCTTAATGTAGTTCCTTCAACAGGGACTTTCATGCGCTTTTGTCCTTAAAAGTATTTCTCACTTTGAATGCTGGGAACAATTTGCTATCCTTCACATCACATTTTGGGTGGATGAATCATGCTGAGAGGCTCAGAGTTTATTTCAGCATTTCAAAATACTACGACATGTACGCTGCAGATAATCTTAAGGTTTGGTCCATTCTCCAGTCCTTAAACATACTGTTTCTGACAAAACGTGTCCTGGCTAGAGGTGACTATAAAGACAGATGTTACAAAGGCCTTCAGGCATCAATTTCAAAAGCACCATAGAAGTTCATCAGTTCCTCCAGCAAACCACTGGTCTATATGTAATACCATGGTCCTGTGAGACACGACATTTCAATGATATTACAGCTCGCTTGAACTTAAAAAGCAATATAAAAAATTATTTGTTTAAGCCATATACTGTTGAAAGCCATATGTTTATTTGAAAAACAAGATTTAAAGTCACCATTGAATCAAATTGGAATATTCTTCAATAAGAAATTATAGAAGTTATTAATAGTAGTTATACAGTTATATAGTTTTAGATAATGACAATAACCCATCCTGTCACTCACAGTGTAGTAATTAAAGCAATAGCAAACAGGAACGGTTAGAAACGGACTAAATCAATTCCCACAGTACATTTAACTCAGATATACATCACAACGGGGAAGGAAATATGATTGCAACTACTGTTTCATGATGATTTTATCCTGTTATTTACTTAATATCTCTCCTCTGAAAGGGTTTAAGCAGTGCTGTCCATTTGTGAATGAGTCAGACAACAACATCAATCAGTCAGATCCATTCAGATTCATTCATAAATCGAAATGATCCGGGTTAATTCAGCTGTGGTAGTGGTAATCAGATTAACAGCTTACGGGAAGGGAAGATTTTCAGTTAATAATGATTTCTATTTTGGCTTGTTTCTTCTCACACAAAGATATCATATGGCTTCAAAAGACTTTTGATTCCTTTAGACTAAAAATCTCAGCCTTTCATTATTTACTAGCTGTGTCCAAAACAGCAACAAATCTCCATTTTGGGGTGAAATATTACTGTCCTTTAAACACAGTGTTCAGACTCCCCTTCAGTCAAGGGCAAATATGAAGATATTTTGCAGATTTAGATGTATTTATGAGCTCAAGTTGTCTGGCAAAGGACATAATCTGTATTTGACAGATCCCAACATTAGCTCACTAACGTTTCATGTTGTGATTGGACAGCATCCTTCTAAGTTGATGTTATCTGGCCCATTGGCCCAGCCCCTGTCTGTGCATTTACAATGTTTTGTCCCCAAATGAACTCTGAGGGAGAGCACAGGAGAATGACGGAGCAATCAGCCAGACCAGGGATGACCAAGGTGACCTCCTGAGATTCCCTGCTTCTAGAACACTCTGCGGTCAGCTCACAGCCAACGCCTGCAGTCACCCGAGACCACGTTCTTTTTTAATTCATTAGACTAATGCAGCGGCTTTCCGAGCTATAAAACAGCCCTGTGCTCAACGGACAACCTTTTCTCCTTCAAACTAAAATTACCCAAAGCACAGGCACTCAGACAAAATACCTTCCACCATATGGTGCTTGAGTCTCTTTGACTTTGTTTGGAAGAAAAAATTTAGAAAACTGCTTCATCAAACACAGAACATGTATGGACTAAACAGTTTATGATGTGATTGTCTAAATATCAACATTTCAGTAGTCCAGCAGTTCTAAGTTTTAAGTCCTGGCGACCCATCACTCTTCACATTTTTCTTCCTTTTATCTTATATCACATCATCTTTTTTTATCTTTTCTCTTTTATCTGCCACATTTATTTCAGTTCATAGAGTTCAATACAATTCTACAAAAGTAACCACTGCTGATAACAATAAAAGAGTAGTTTCAACATTCAACACAAGAACAAAAAAACTAGTTTACTTAATGAACACTCTACTTTATCTAATATGTAATGTAATAAATATATAATAAATAATATAATATAATATTAATTAATTTGAAATATTATAATTATTATTATATTATATATAATAATAATTGTACTATATATAAAAATGATTTCCATCAAGTTGTTGTTATTATTATTATTATTATTATTATATTGCATTTAGTAGTAGTAGTAGTATTATAAAAAGCAATTTTCAAGTATACGCTATTGGGTAAATATTAATTCTTAAATTAATATTGAATAATGAATAATAACAATTATTATTAATTTTGTTGTTTAATAGTAAAATATACACATTGCTACCAATTGCTACTATTCCTCGGGTAAAGAAGAGTTGATAATGCAATGAATGAAGACTGCCATCTTTACTTTTTTAAATCAACTTTTAACATTTCTAGCATTAATCTACAGTAAAATGATTCTACAGTGGGTATGGAAAGTATTCAGACCCCCTTAAAATTTTTCACTCTTTGTTTGTATTGCAGCCATTTGCTAAAATAATTTAAGTTCATTTTTTTCTCATTAATGTACACACAGCACCCCATATTAACAGAAAAACACAGAATTGTTGACATTTTTGCAGATTTATTGAAAAAGAAAAACTGAAATATCACATAGTTCTAAGTATTCATACCCTTGGCTCAGTATTTAGTAGAAGCATCCTTTTGATAATGCAGCCATGAGTCTTTTTGGGAAAGAGGTTTTATTTTTTACACCTGGATTTGGTTATCTTCTGCCATTCCTCCTTGCAGACCCTCTCCAGTTCTGTCAGGTTGGATGGTAAACGTTGGTGGGCAGCCATTTTTAGGTCTCTCCAGAGATGCTCAATTGGGTTTAAGTCAGGGCTCTGGCTGGGCCATTCAAGAACAGTC
>JAUCMR010000118.1:11409929-11440134 GCA_032357425.1 Enteromius argenteus
AAAGGATTTGATTGGGCAGGTGTAATGAGGAGATTGATTAGATGATGCGGTGCCAGCCGTGATTAATCGACCGCGCTCTCGAAATTAGTTTATTTGCAAAAACTTCACAAAAAAACATGAAGTTACATGGACAATATGTTTTATTTATTTATATTTTTATTATAAACAGCTATCATAGAACTGTCTGTAAAATGTTCAAATTTGAAGAGAAAAATAAAACTATATGGATTTATATAATAAAATACTTTAAAACACAATTTTCAAACAGCAAAATGAAACTTTTTTTTTATTTAAGTATTGTTATTTAATCCTAACCCTAACCCATATCTTAAATACATCCACTATTATTATTATCAGTAACAAGAATAATTGTTATCATAACCTGTATATGGCAAAGAAAGTTTGTGGCCTGACAAAATACTTAAACTCCTCTAACTTTCAAGCCTATATAAATCCAAATTGTGGTTAGATTAGTTAAGTATGATATACAAAATATAAAAATACACAGGTAAGGAGCCTCTACAGCATCTATTTCACTCTTCGAGGACATTGCCACAAGATAATAGATCATGTGAATTAGACTGCGCAACGCCTTTGAAGTATCTCAGAGGAAGAATTCATCCTTACCTAGCTGAAGGGGACAAACCAGCTTCATGTATTATTCAAAGAACATGATTCACTGTTTTCATGCTCTTTTAAAATATTAAAGTGACAAGATTAATACAAAACCATCCATATCACGCTATCTCACACATATATAGGTGTATATGCACCATAGAGCCCAGGATAACTAAAGGGCTTATGGGAACACAATGGTAAGAAACCCATTCTCATTCCCAACGTGTCAAAAACTAAAGCACTGTGTGTGTCACTTTTGAGACTCTAGACGTCACTACTGTATATTGAGGAATTAGGAAGTCACTTGTTTTCAATTGCTTACCTTATGCATCAGATCAATTTATTTATACTTTCAGAAATATTTTTGAGCATCAGCCAGATAAAATACAGAGGTTTTCTCTTACATTTCCTTTAAAGGGTTACTCGATCACAAAATTTGATTCCAATGCCCTTCACATATGTGTAAGCAATGGAGCTCCTATTTTGTCAACGCGCTGCAGGTATATGTTTTCGATGTCTTGGGAGTGAGAATGAATTATGGTAGTATGGGAAACGTTAGTGAGTTTGTGCTTTTATATTCTATTTATTTTTCATGTAAACTTAAATGCGCTATGAGTGACTGTCTTCTTGTCCTTCAATTACTGTAAGCTGAGCACGAACATGTTCCTATATGTCAAGTTACATAATGTGTTTCCCAGCCCTGAGGAAAATAACATTGACCGATCAGTCAACCTTCTGATTTGCTCCATGATTTCTTCCTTCTATTTCTGTTCTGCTAGTTCTGTTCTACCATCTGTTCCTCAAACACACACAAAAAATAAATAAATAAACATTATCTTTCTCTTTCTCATGCCCTATCCACGTTCACATTTACTTTAAACTTTCCAATATCTATTTGGACACTCTTCCAGTGCTTATGCTTCAGAAGATAATGATTTCTTCTACTACCCACAATACTGATGATGACCTTAGAATCACCACTTTGCATCAGAGGCTCTCAATATGAAAGCATTAGTGTTCCTGTGCAGTCTAAGTAAGGTCCATCAGATGTAACCTAATGGAATATCTCATATGAAATGCCGATTCCAGCAGGAGTCGAGTCCAATTTTTGGACTGTTCGCTGGATGAAAGATCCACTTAGCGGCACTTACTGGTACCTGTACAAGCGCAGCACAATCTGATTCCATTTCAACCCATTTAGTCCTCTCTACCCTGCACAGATTTTTCACTGAGCTGTTTAGTGTCTCATATTTGATCTGGCTTTATGAAAGCTTCAGAGTTACTGGCCATAAAGGTTGAGCAGAGGATTATTCCCAAATCACTGAGGCACATTTAGGCTTACCGGTAATAAGACAAGGTGAATGCAGGGTTATCTATGGAGGAAACTTTTTCTGCTGTGAAACTTCTCTGTACATTCAGACTTCCAACTATTACGGTGAGCCAAAATAGGGATGACATAAATCTCTAAAATTATTAAACCATTTGGTGAATGTTGCCTGAAGGAACACAATCATCTTATGTAATAAAATATCTTTCCCAATAGTTTGACTGGGCTGTAACAAGCATGTTTTGCTTCCAAATCTTGAGACATAAGGTTATTTTTAGGGGCCAAGCTATATATCTGTTGGTTTTCTTTTGATTTCTTTGTGTTCTGGCTGGGAGTCCATGGCAGCTGTCAAAATGTTTTGGCAGACAGATTAGACTGGATGGATATCCCTGAATAACTTGTGAACCCTCTAGTGCCACCAACAGTTCAAAAATGTAATGTACATTTTATTTAACAAAAGGCCTAAATAAAATATAATAAGATAATTCCTTAGTATATATCAAGGTTTTTTTTAACTACATCCACCTGGATTGTCTGCTATTATGATATTTCAGATTTTGACTAAGATCATCTTTGCATAATAAACACAATTAAAAAATTCTTAAAACCTTTTTAATGTTACTTGCATGTAAGGTTTCAACATAAGTGGCGTGTGGATGCCATATTATTTACTTGATGATAGGTAAAAGACACTGTTCAAAATATTGTAAAATCCTGGAAATACTTGGAAATATCTGTCAGATATTGAAGACAAAAGAAACAACATTAATTGTTACTCAGTTAATCAATCAGCCAAATAATCAATGTTAGTACTTTTTGTACATTTTAATTAATAGATTTGTTTAGATCTATTTTTTCATGGACAGATTTGAAAGTATATATTAACCCGAGAATTTGCACTATTGTCAATGTTTGGGCTCTTTAAGATATTTCTCTAAACAACTAAATACTATTATTTAGCAAGAATTCAATAAACTGATCAAAAGCAACACAAGAGGCTTTAAGTTTGTTCTAGAAAAGTTTATTTCAAATAAATTCCTTTCGTTTGAACTTAACCAGAGAATGCCTAAAAAATTTAAATATTTCCACAGAAACATGAATAATAGAAAAAAAAATGTTCCTTGAGTAATCATCCTGATTTGGTGCTCATGTGACATTGCCACTTTGCCAGTACAGGAATAAAATGCATTTGGAAATATATTAAAACAGAAAACAGTTAATTAAAATTGTACTATATTACACAATATTATCATTTTAATTGTATATTTGATAAAATAAATGGAGCCTTGGTGAACATAAGAGACTTCTTTCAAAGGATTGGATTTGAGGGATTCTGCACAGATGTGTTGAGCTGGATAAGCAGGATATAAGAATCAGTGAGTGTATGACCAACTGATCTGTCTCTAATGAGATCGTTAAAGCTGTCTTAAGTAGTTTACATTATTATGAGAAAATCGCATTTATAGTTGTCCAAATGAAGTTCTCAGCAATGCATATTAATAATCAAAAAATAGGTTTTGATATGGTAGGTAATGTATAAAATATGTACTTATATGTACTTAATATCCTAATGATTTTTGGCATAAAAATTAATCATTTTGACCCATACAATATATGTAGCCTATTACCCATGCTATGACTGGTTTTATGGTCCAGGGTCACATATATAGGCTACTATATGTATTATTTCACAGTAATATGCAACTACTTAATGTAGAAAATATGGAGCTAAATAACTGTGCTTCATTATTGTAAATACTGCTCTGAAAGGTGAATGTTGGCATTTAATAGTGTTACAGTGCCACCTGTTGGCCAGAAGCTATGGAATTCCTCTCTATTCACAGGGGATTTTGAAATAAATCAACTAATCTGTTGGTATTCTCAGTGCAAAGACAGTGCTGTTTAAGGTGGCAGTCCTAGTTTATATAAACAACAAAATGAATAAAAAAGCTTTATTATTTCTTAAAAGAATATGTAGCACTGTTGTAACTAATTTAAAAACAAACACTTAGCCATAGCTGCAATAAATAGTTTATTCTGACCAGAAAAATAGACAAGAAATACGTGTATAGACGGTTTCAACAACAACAACATGAACAAACGTTACTGCGCATGCGTGCTTTAGTGGCCCTAACTTAACTTCCGGTAGACGTCCAAATAGAATCAATAACAACAGCTAAGTCCTTCTAGAGTAGATTATTTTTTGATAACAAGCAAAATAAGTTCGCTGCGTAAATCAGACGGATTTATTAAAAACGCAGACTCATTCTCTGCCAGCAGGAGGTGCTTTAAGTACGAGACACGAGAGGTTTTCTCGTTAACGGCTGTAGACAAAGCAGCTCTGAGCTTACAAACGCTGACTTATATGCAGGATGAAATGAAAATGACATTTTCTAAAGACAGTCTTCCTTCAGAAATACAGTGATATAAAACACTCACGCCTCGGTTTGAGTTTTAAACGTGCATTACGTGGTTGTAGCCGGCGGCAATAACCAGACCGATAAACAAACACAGACCGGAAGTTAACTTAGGTCCAGGTGCGTGCGCCCGATGAAACCGTCTATACTGTACACACATTCTTACTGATACTCTGACATATATAACCAATTTTATTCACTGAGTTACATTCAACCCTCATTTCATCAAAAATACCATACACTGAAAATAGATGACATTTTGTACACTCAAAATATTTGAGTTTCCAAAGAACACAGACCTCACTGACAAAATATACATTCATATTGAATGAATAAGCCCAATGTAAATGTCGACATGAGAGGCTATTTCTTCACAAAGCTGATATTTTGATGGACGTCTCTTCAAAAGCCCCTTCACTAATGATAACCTGGACTTGATGGAGAACCTGAAATGCACAAAAAGCCACTAAACCGTGACTGTGACTACCGTGACCACACTTCTTCAGAGGCTTTCTTGCTTCATTCCAGTTAGTGTGGTCTTTACAAGATTTTAGTTCAGTCTTTGAAAGTTTCCATGCGATGAAGATGGAAAGCAGCGAGTTCCAGCAATGACAGGCCGATCGTCAACCCATCACAGAGACATTCAGAGTTTAGACTGTGCTTGGATGCCCTTATCAAATCAGCCTGGGAAATCTGGCTGTAAACCCTAAAAGGTGTAGTGTATTAGGGACAAGTCAAAGAGCGATATGAAACACTGGGTTTGTAGGAGAATTGTGTAAAAAAAAAAAAAGTAAATGAATGTTAAGGGTGAAAAATAGGGCTGCACAATTGCTTAAAACAAAAACAAAATAGTGAAATGGCTTAGTCGCAAAGAGTGTGATTTAAATAAAATATATGCACTGCCATTTCAGAGTGAGGTGTGGCACTGTTTTCTTTTACATGTCAGTTGGTTCCAAATAAGTGTTGCTACACATAAACCCATATCTGCAATCTGATAATGTGCATTGTATCGCAACATGCATCAACCATCTTAACAAACTTGTAATGACAAGCTGGCTGTTGTCAACAAAAGAGAAGTTTTAAAGGCTGACTGCAGTTTTCTCTGCAGCTGATTGTTTAAAGAAATTAAGACAGCCATAAAGATTAGTACTGTAATTATACAGTTGTGATCTAAAACTAAATTATTATAGAATTTATTTAAAAAGACCATTCTGTATTTTACAGTTGCTCTAATATTTTCCATTTAGCTATAATAATAAAAATGTTAATAACATTAATCATGATTTTACTGTCATATCGATACATAACAGCCCTACAAACAAGTTCAAAATAATTTGTGTTATTTTAAATCACGGGAAAAAAAATGCAATTAGATTTTTTTCCAAGATCATACAGCCTTGCTTTAAAAAAAAAAAAAATAATAAAATAAAAAATTTAAACGGAACTCACAATTTTTATTAATCTCAAATTGTGCAGCCCTATTGGAAAACACGGAGGGATTTTGTGGACCTCCATCCAATGATTAAAAACATTATCCCATGTTACCACCAAGTGGCGCTGTTGATATTATTTCAGGGTGGATTGATGCATTCGGTCCGAAATTGAGGCAGATAAAGAGGAATGCTGCGAGATACATTATTGGAATCGACGGATGTGGAATTTTTGCCTTCAAGAAGAGACCTGGCATTGACCATGACTATTTCATTCTTTTCCTGTTCACCCTGCGTTTCCTCAATCTCCTCTTCATCTTCTTCCTCCTCCTCCTTCTCCTCTTCATTCACCTCGAGGTAGTAGAGGTCTTTGGCTACACCTGTGCTTTCTGATGCTTCATAATCTTGATCTGACGTTTCCGAAAACTCTTCCACAGAGTTATAGGAGCTGGAATGGCGGGGGTTGCTGCTGTCGGAGCACACATGGTTCTCCAGGTCCCAGAGCCCTCCAGGGAAAGAGCCAGAAATATCTGAGTTGTTGGCTGAGAAGTTGCCCTCATCACTGGAGCTGCTCAGACTCTCCTGCTGCTTTCGAAGGAGACTGGGCTGATCGGAGAGGAGAATGTTCGAGTACGTCACTGAGGACTGGCCTGATGTTTCCGGAGTAGCAGCAGCGGTGGAGGCCTCCAGAGACAGAGGTTCCGAGGAGTCTGCTAAAAGGGCAGAATCTGTAGTCGTTTTGTCTCCAGATTTATAAAGCGGTACTTCATTGTCTTTTTCATGTTCAAGCATGACAGGATGAGTTTTCTCAAGGATTTCCACCTCACAGATGCTCTCAGAGACCAGCAGCAGTGGACAAGCAGTGAGACCCTCTGAGTGAGGGAACAGGTGCTCTATGGTGTCAATCTGCAAGGAAAAAGAAACAGATATGTTGTGGAAATATACTAACCAATATGTAGTAAATGTGATAAAACCCTGTCTCCTCCCAGCAGAACATGCAGCATGTTTTTTACCCGTATATCATGTACATGATTAAATGTTGACAAATGAAAACAATGGTCCTTTATTTGACTCTCGGGTATGGCTCTACTACATTTTAAGGTAGAGAAAAATGGTTTTAATGGTTGGTCACTGACCTGCCTGAAGTCCATTCCTTTGGCCCAGGAGCAGTTGTTGGGGTTTGGAACATCCTTCCACATGAGTTTTCTCATCCTGTAAGAAATATGCACAGGTATATACACACTGTTTGCAAGCCAAAATTGTTCTAAACAAATATTGTTTTAAACAAATATGGGTTTTTGATTTGAGAGGACAGAAGAGGATGGACTTCTCATTAGATTTTTCATTCTTGTGAATTATTGAGTCAAGTGACTTATTCTGACGGCACCCATTCACTGCAAATGATCCACTGGTAAGTAAGTGATGTTATGATTAATTTCTTCAAAGCTGTTCTGATGAAGAAACAAACTTTTCTACAATTTGGATGGAAGGGTAAGTATATTTTATGCAAATATACATTTTGTTGTGAACTATTGCTTTATCAAAATCCAGAGTAGATTCATATTTCACCACCCGCAAAGTAAAATTAAAACTTAGCAAAATTGAATTTGCACTTTTGCCTCTCCTTACAAGAGCTAAAATAGGCATGCCTTTTTTTGTGGTGTGCAAAGTCATGATATTACCTGAGAATCAAGTCTAAGCAGATGATAATATGATTTTATGTTACCTTAGTAATTATCTCTGGCAGAACTTGTGAAATATTTACCCTCAAGCAAACTACTCTATTGCTAGGAAGGAGCATTATTGCAATTTATGTATTTTATATGTGACATCCATTACAACCAAAAAATCCTATACAAATCAGTTTGCAATGCCTTTATAACTGGCATTACAAAATCAATATACTGTAAATTGTAGCTTCCAAAAACATCTTTAAAAAGGTAGTCTAGGTACATAAATTAGAATTTTAGAAAATAATTTTTATTTCATGTCATTTTTAGTATTGGTTTTACGCTTAACCCACTGGATCAGGAAATACAGATAGAGCAAGGTTTAGCTTTAAACAGCTATAAGCCTTTAAACTATTTTGACAGATGAAACATAATGATACTATCACTATATTTATTTTGACTGGAAGAAGACAGTTGTGAGTCTTACTGGTTTTGTGACATCAGAAGAGTGACAAACAGCACGACTGACAGGAACGCAATGATCAGTAGGAGTATGTATGCTGCAGGGTCGCCCCTAGTAGCTGGATGACAAAACCACAAAAAAAAACACACAAAATTTTTTTTTTATATCAAATCATCATGATTGCCATTCAATATTTTTAGACAGCCATTTGCAAAATGCATACTTTACAAAATAAATAAATGTTCTAGATAATACTATAATGTTTGTAAATCCAAGTCTACTCGCCAAGCCCCAATTGCACATAAAAATGTCTTCAGGGGTTTAATTGATCACATGATGACGTCAACATTACTTGATGTCACTGCTGTAAAACCCACCAGTGTATCGCACCGGCTCCCCTTCACCATCAACAAACACTGGATACAAGGTGAACTCCTCTGAGCCATAAAAACGACCTGTACGAAAAGAAATTACGCTGTCAAAGACCATTTACACTGCTAAGGATAAACCTTTTTTATTTCCATCATGTACTGATATGCAAATTTGAGGAATGTATGAAGAATATCAAGCAAAATATCGTACGGCAAAGGGAGAGATCTCTCGATGGGGACTGAACTCTGACCCACTGCAGCCTCTCAGTCAAAGACACGTCCTGTTCAGGGTCTTTTTTCAGGTCTAGCCATTCGATGACAAATGACTGAGGCACCGGATGATCAGATAACAGGCTCCAGGAAAGATACACACAGCTAGAATTTGCTACTGCACTGAATGAACGTACACATCGTCCTAAAAAAGCAAAGAAGATGATGGTTAATTCATACAAATAGGGGAATCTATATAATTTCGATGTGGAAAAACACTTAGGGTCCAGGAATAAATGTCAGAGTACCTTACTGTTGTTAAGTTTCATTGAACATGTGTAGTAACTAAATTAAATCTCCATCCCAAACAAACAACACCAAGCTCCTACCAAACTAAATACCAAAAAAAATTAGGACTGGATGAATTAAAGCACCATTAATAGGCACATAAATAGATTGTTTTGTCTGAAGGCAAAAAAAAAAAAACTGATAACAGTATACTGCATTAGACTGAAGTGAAAGAATTTCGTGTGAAGTTACAGGAAGGGTATGAAGCAAGTCAGCTCACGTTTTGGTTGATGCAACAATGTCATGTTTCGATTCCGTGTAGAGATGCCCAAAGCATTGCGAGACATTACGGTGACTATGTGTGCTTCCTTCCTCCACTGGAATGAGTGAAACTGAGCCAGTGTTGTTTCATTTGACCACACGACTTTGCCTGAGGCTTGGTGTTCAATTACAAGACCCTCCACGCAACTATTCGGATCTCTCGCTTGAACAGGCTGCTAAAAGTGGCAAAAAAAATTCAAGCAAACTTTTTATATCATATACTTTATATATATTTTTTGTTGTTAGAGTAAATCAAGTCAGTTTTTACCCACCTTAATAATAAGTGTGACGTTTGTCACACTCCTAACAGGATCCTCTTGTATAACGCGCCAGAAGTCTGGTCCCATCTCTGGTGCTGAAATGACACATCATACAGTCATGATTTTCTTATAGATATAGATTATATGATTATATTATACAAAAGGTTTAGGGATATAGGGATACATTTTTAAAAAAGTTTTTGATAAAAAGAGTTCTCTTATACTCATCATGGCTTCATTAATTTGATCAAACATCCAGAAAAAAGAGGAACACTGTAAAATATTCCAATTTAAAATAACATGATCCTTCAGACATTATTCTATTACGCTGATTTGGTGCTCAAGAAACATTATTTAGGATTTATTTTTCTACATTTGTTAATTTATTCATTTTTTAATGTCATGCCAGCATCAAGGCTGTTTTCATGGCAATCTCTGAATAAATTATACAAGGTATTAACAAAATGTTATAAAAGACATTTCAGATCTACACTAGACAAAATTCTTCATGTTATTAATAGTTGTCCTACTTATTATTTACTAAGATAATAATATAATACTTAACATTTAATAATATGATAACTATAACTAAAAAAAAAGAAAAAAAGAAATGAAACAGAAAAATGGAACAAAACCTAAACTAGACGTGCTGGACTAATAATTATTTTAGTCTACCACAAAGTAAGTCTAATCATAGGTGCAAATTACTAATATAAATGAATTGTTTTAGAAAGGAAATACTATAAATATAAACTTTTGTGCAGTATATGTTCAAAAATCAAAGTTTTATATTATTAATGAGATATTAATATAAATAAATGTAATAAATGTCAGTTAGAACTGAAGATTTTTCATTCAATAAATGTGTTTCATTTTTTACTACTAAGATAGTATTATCAAAGAAAGTAGGGAAACGCTTGGATTGGAAAGAGTGGAATGGTATCTGGAAAAGCTGTAAATTTAATTTGGATTGAGCAAATTGCTATTGCAACATATGCGCTGGCTTCAACAGTTTTGTTTTCTAGAAAGCACAGATAAAGATCAGGTCTTCCTAATCTGTTATGTGGAACTTCTGACTACATACTTTCATTTAAGTCTCCTCTCAGCTTAGAAGAAAGGTGTGGCAAATTACTACAACTCTGCACATACAGTAACAGACATGAATGATTACAGTATATCCTGTAATGCTGATAGCAATCTGCTAGCAACGTTTACTTCAAAAGCATGAGCTCTGCCACAAGCATGCAGCTCTGCACTAATGTAAGGATATTAGAAAGGTGCTGTAAAGAGTTGACAAATGATATTACAAGCACATACTGATCTTCACCCCAGCAGTTATGTGCCAGTTCCTCCAGTGATACGCAAGTCAAGTTGGGTGATATGTGGTGCAATTTCCATTAATCCTAATTGACTTTCTACCGTAATTTAATATATTATTTATCCACTTTTTCCTTAGTAACCGACGAGCGCCATCATGCCAGATTTTAACTTTTGTTTGGATGATGTTGTGTTCCAGTCTACATAAAAATTCATGTTAAAACAAGGTAAAATGATGGCACCAAGTGATTTTTAAAACCATTTTCATAGGTTTGACGTTATATTATCTGCTCGGAAATTATTAACACTATAGTTTCTCTGAACATGTTTTGAATTTCATACAGTTTAACCAAAAAAATAAAAAATAAATAATGCATACATCTGTCGGCTAAGTAATAGTATAACAATTATATTGATAATGTTACCTTTCCTGTTGTAAACAGCTGAAGTGTAACTCATGCTCCAGTCACTCCAGTATCCAGAGCCATTCAGTCTTCTACAGCGAACTTCTACTTTGAACTGAACACAGGACTCTTCAAGCTGGATCTCTGCCTGTTGTTCCAGAAGTGGACCAATGACCTGTGACATAACACTCATCTGTAAATGCCACAGAAAATTGCAAACCTAATACCTGAGTACAGAGTGTAACCATCTTCCTTCTGAAATCTAAAAGGGGTAAATTGAAAATGAAGTGCTATGAAGTTTAATGGTCACATTAAGAGGAAAAATTTTTAATTTAGGGTCAATTTATCTTGCCATTTCAATTCCAAACATCTCAATTACACAAATAAACAGATCAGACTGCAGTAATTTATTGCCCGGCCTCTGCGATTAAACGCTCTGCATGAAGCATTTATTTAAATATTTTTTATTCAGCTTTTTGGTTTCATTGTCCACCTGAGACCCCAGCTTCCAGAAACTTCTTCCTACCTTCCATTGTGTATTTGCCATCCCACGCAAAGTCACAAAGCGCAGCTCGTACTGCATGTCATATACTGGTAAATGGGGGCGTCTCCAGCATACACTCAAGGTTTTATTTGGCAAAGTGGTTGCTTCCAGGACTGAGGGAGGAGATGGTTTTACTGAAGAAAAAATCACAGAGGCAAACATTTATTCAAGAGAGCTGTATTTTACTTTCAAAACATTTCACAGTGATCAATAATGCACACTAACATTCAAAAGATTTTTTAAAGAAATTAATAATTTTATTCAGCAAGGAATGAATCTAAATTGAATGCAAATAAATTGTGTGCTTTAGAACGTTCTATTCAAAGAATCCTTAAAAAGTTGATATCACAGATTCCTTCAAAACAATAAGCATACCATATTTCTTTAACTATGAAAATACAGTAATAAGAAATGCTACTTGAGCACCAACTCAACAACTGGAATGATTTCTGACAGATCAAATTACACTAAGTAAAACAAATAAAAAAATAATTTAAAATTATAATAATACTTCACACTGTTTTACTATATATTTAATTAAATAAATCCACCTTTCAAAAATATTCTAAAAACCTTACAAAACTTAAAAAAGTAATGTGTTTTATAGATATATTTACTTCTATATTCAAAAGTCAGCAGAATTTCAAATGGACGCCCAAATGGAATGCTGCTGGAAAACCTTGGAACTCACCATAGTCAATAGGCGCAACGTAGACAGGAAATGACCTCACTTTTCCATGACCTCCTTCCACTTCCAACCAGATTTTGTAGCAGGAGAACAAACTAAGGTTTCTTAAAGTGCACTCTCTGTGGTCTCCTGCTCCAGATGAGCACTCCATGTTTTCTTCAGCTTCTTCGCTGCCATCCATCTCTGATATAGTCTCACACATTGATGTATATTGTCTACAGCAAAAAAAGTAATATGTTTACCATCTTTTCAACAATCTGGCTGGAATACAAATGGATGAACTATGATTGTGTTCGTACCTGTAAAGTAGTCTGACTTGTGCCCAAGCGCTCTTATTCCACTCGCAGCTCATGGTGTCCACCTCTGAATTCATGCTCTGGCAGGTAATATCTGCATTAAACATCCCTGAAAAAAGAACCAATTACATTTGATTTTTAAAAATTGTATTTAATTTCTGTTTAGAGATATCCTCTATGTAAAGCTTACCTTCTGTGTATATTTTGGCATAGGCGATGATGCACTTGATCTTCTCTCCCCACTGGTGGCAGCACATCAGGGTGTCAAACCCTGGTTCATCTACCATCAAAGTGACTGCGCTAACCTGCTCGTTGATTACCATGTACTGGCTTTCTGGAATCTTTACCTGCCCATTAAGCATCCACACGGCTTTACTAGCACTCCAGCTGCGGTTGTGGAAGACGGCATAAACCGTTACCTCGGACCCTGGCGTCGTGAAGATTTCAGCAGGGATGTAACTGACTTTAAGGAGCAGAGAAAGATAGAGAAAAATATAAAACAGGTGTTTCCGCTGTAAACATGCAAATAGATAAACCAGACTTATAGGTACAGTTGACCCCAAAATGAACCCGTTCTAAACCAATAAGACCTTCATTCACCTTAAGAAAGACAATTTTTTTTAAAACCCAGAGCTTTCTGAACCTGCATAGACAGCAATGCAACTATCCCCTTCAAGGTCCAGAAAGGCAGTAAGGACATTGTTAAAATATGTGACATCACTGGTTCAAGTTATTAAGTTAGTTATGATGCTGTCTATATGGGTCAGAAAGCTCTCTTAATTTGTGTTCCAAAGATCAATAAAGGTCTTATGGGTTTGGAATGACATGAAGGTAAATAATTAATGACAGAATTTTCATTTTTGGGAGAACCATCCCTTTAAGAATAGCATGTGGCATATCAGTAAGTGGGCGAATCTCTTGACAACATGTTTGGTTCAATTTTCTTTCCAAAACAAAAAGACCCAAATGTAAGAAATGATATTGCATCAAGACAATTGAGCTTATTTTTGTACAATTAAGCTTTATAACATTGTGACCTAATTTTTATAACAACAAAACATATTTCTCCCCCAATTTTTTTTTTTTTTTTATACAGCTAAAAATCATTCATTAGATTTTTTTAAATTACTGGAGTAAAATGTTTGCAACATACATTAAAGGCACAACATATACTACTAATATACAACTTTAAATCTGAAATTTATTAATTATTCTTATATTTGAATGATATTAATAATTTACAAATATAAATACTGGATTGCAGTAGCAATGCTTATATGCTTAGAATAATAATGTTACAATGCAAAAAAATATTTTTGTTACATTTTAGATTTAGAATTTGATTTTTGAAATATGACCTAAACATGTTTCTGACAGGTGTTGAGATTCACCCTGGTATTGATTTTTATTTTCCCTCATTCCCATCTTGGTTCCTTGCAGCAAATAAAAGAGTGGGTTTATTTTAATGCTAGTGAACAACCCGAAGCTTAGTTGCTATGGTGACTTACGCAGCAAGGATTCTGAAATATACAACACTACTGGCATATCAGAAAAACAATGTAAGATCCTCCTTGAAAAAGCTTACAAACACATACAAAATGACAGGTTGCTACATGAGTAATGCATCCAAGTAGGAAAACAGAGACAGAATCAAGTCTCTTGTGATGTTAAATCCAGCTGAAACAGTTTAAACTTTAACTAATATGCAGACAGCCCAAAGTGCAGTAAAGTGCAGCATTAGTCGGCAGCAGTATTTCAGGCTGGCTATTCAACAGATTTATTTTTTTTTTCAAACCTATGTATATTACTCATGGGTGCTGCTGTGGTGTAGGAATTTAAAAACAAGTGAAAAAAAGAGTAATAAAAAATAAGTTAATAAACATAGTTAATAAAGTTACATAAATGTGTGTGCAACCACTATTGTACAGTGTATGTCTAGTTTAAGAGTATTAAGTATGCAAACACCATATACCTTGCAAATGCAATGTCTGACCTCAGTTTGCAAGCAAATGGCATATTTATGCTTTCCCAAAACATTAGAAAATTTACTGTTTTGCATTATAATTCATACTGAAAATTAGCAGTGAATTAAGTGCACCTTTAAGGGGACAAATCAAAGAGACACTGCGAGTGCAACAAGCATAAGCACTATACAGATGCAAAGCAGCAGAGATTATATATAGTACGAACGTAATTATCAAACGTCAAACTCTTAAAGTGGAGGCTTAGAGAAGACAATGAAAGATAAGTATATCTGCAACAGCAAAAGCACTCATTTGCATAAAGTCTGACGTACGCTAAAAGCTGCTTTTAAACTGAATGATGTTAGGTTAAATGTATCCACCTGTATACTCTCTTGTTGAGAAAAGGTTGTAAGTCATAGAAACATGCGCATACCAGACAGCAACATTTTGAGTACCCTTTCATAAATGTCAGTATATGCATACTGTATTTTTACTTATTCACTATACCTTTATTAAATGGGAGGAGGTCCTTGATTCTGGGACTATATTAATTCATTACCTATACGTACATCCATACAGCATGAACAGAATTAGTATGTAAAATTCATGTATTGCAGATCCTTACCATCCAGTGTGAAATTCAAAGGCTGGCTCCATTCACTCCAGTAGTTGAAGTGGCTTTGGTAGCGCACTTGGACCGTGTATCTGATCCCAGAACTGAGCTCATTCAGAGAGACCCAAGAATGACCTTTGACCTTCACCACCTAAAAGAGACATAGTTCAAACAGATTCATTCACACTGTGAAGGTTAAGCAAATAACCGTAGCTATAGCTAGATGGATAAAATATATATATAAAGGTCAATTCTAGAACCCTTTCTCATTTCCTTGAACAATAATATGGGAAAATCTGCAGAAATTTGCTCATTTAAATATGTTAGATTTATTCAATTGAGATTTAACCGTTATTAAAACAGTATTCATATTCATATATGATGTATGATTACATATGAGCATATATGACTGTATGGCAAGGCTTTCTGTGGAATTCTCTGGGAGCCTGTAACAGTTTTCACAAATATTACTTTGTAATGTTATTATAAAACATTCATCACACCAACAAATGAGTTCAATTACCTCCCACTGTTGAAGGGAGGAATTGGATGAGTATCGGATCTCATAGTTTATGGCATCACTTTTAGGTTGTGCGTCACTCCATCTGAATATTACTTCTCCTTCAGTCGTTACATCGTAATGCAGATTGACAGGTGGCTCTGGTCTTCCTGTGAAAAGTGGATATGTACAAAATAATTATATATACCTGAAAGAGTAATCGTGATTAACCATCAAATAAAGCCTGTAAGGCCTACAACAAAGCTATGTCTAGACATCCCATTCTTATAATGATAATAAGAGATTTTTCTATTTGAAATTTCACCATTCATGAAAGTGTCTTTAAAGACCGTTATCAGAGGGTGAGGAATCCACAGCTTTATGTAAAAAAGTGGTGGAGGGTGTTAATACCATATAAATCACCAGTTTAATGTCTTCACACAAAATAATTTCACAGAATCCCCATTCTTGAAGACTGGCTAAACATCTTTAGCAAATGGAAAACCAAGCCAGATGCCTGCAATTAAAATTCATTCATTCTACAAAGGTCTGATGGTGAACCATTTAGAGAGATTAAGAGAGTATGTGAGCGAAATTGAGAACTCCATTTCCAGGTTGTCCATTTATGGTTGTCTTGTGCCTTTTGATTGTATTTTAAAGTAAAAAAAAACATATGTATATATCTGTTACCCATATTTAAGTATTGTTTCGTTCTGAACAAAGTATTTATGTCTGTCTAGAACAAAATGGCCCCAGCAGCCACTGTAAAACAAGGCAAAGCAATTTGCTGTTTTAATAATAGCAATACCATTAATACTAATCAGAGGCATTTTCATTAAAAGACTAACATTATCTTTCAAAACCCCTACCTCAATAACACTAACACATTCTAAAATAAATGGCTCCCTGCTGTTGCAATTAATATAAATAAGCTTAGAGTTTTTATTCATTTACTGTCATTCAGTTGCATCTTTTCAAAGAAAAAAAGAATTAAAAATTTCAGAACATTTTGTTCACGTAAAATTAAACCAAAAGGAATCATTCACTTACAAAAAGATAAATCTATTATAATTTACTCATTGTTATATAATTCCCAACACTTGACTTTCTTTGGCCCATGGAACACAAAAGGGGTTATTTTGCTGAATGTCCAGACTGCTCTTATCCATGCAATGAAAGTAAATGGTGACCATGACTAATTTGCAAATTTTTTGTGAATAACACTTACAGTTCTTTTTTCTTACAAAAAAAGTTTGCAAGTCATCAGAATACTTGTAATATAGTGAAAGTGTCACTTTTATGAGACTTTTTGGCCTTTCTGGAGTTTGACAGCTACTGGTTTGAATATTTCACTAACGCGTGGAACAACACGAAGGCAGGTAAATGATGACAGAGGCTTAATTTACTTGCTGAGTATCCCATTAATCTTACTAATCTTACTAAAATGTTAGACAAACGTGCTTTGTTAAACAATTTTGTTGTACCTGTACGACTAAAAAAAGGGCTTGACTTAAGGTTTGGACCTGGTGATTGCGAAATTGTAACCACACCATTGTGAAATTCCATTTCAATCCACTGCCAGGAAAAACACTTGAGAGACAGATGTGTATTCTTTAGCCTCCAGTCCCAAAGAACAAACACACCCTAATAAAACACCTGTTGCCCTGGCATCGGTCTCCGTGAACTCACAGGCTACGGTCACATATTTACAGGTGAGTGTTAAGATAAAACTTAGTTCATAATATATTTTCACAACTTTTCTTCACAAAAACAACTTTGTCATAAAATAACCTGCTACAAACTGCATGATCAGTCATTTGTCATTTATGCAAATATGTGACTAATACCTATAGTACTTGTAATACATAGGTCAGTAAATGAGGGAAACTTGCGATTATCATAAACAATAACATGTTTGGCTATTTCTACTTGAGTTTTCAAATAAATAACGGTTTAAATCAATTCTGAACAATAAAAAGTAGCAGTTTTCCCTGAGAAAGGTCTGTGTCATGAGACCTATAGGTTTAAGACCTATAGAATATGCCAAGTTTAAAATAGGAAATAACAAAATCTGCAGTACTTTTTTGCCAAAAAGGAAACTCAGCACTTCTAGGAATGTCACAGCCCTCAAAGTAAACATGGGCCGAATGAAGGAAATTAAATAGCTGGTTGCACTTTGATAACATAAGACTAACAAAATCAGCATTATTCTCAGAACTGTTCTGGAACTCGCTGACCATTCAGTTAGCCACAACAAAGCAACCAGATTACAGTTTTTACTTCATGATTTCACAATGAAAGAGTGATAGAATGATAGAAAAACAGATAGACTGACAGAATTGATAGAATTATAGAAATAACAATATAACAACAGAACAATAAACAGAACGATAGATATATCGATAGATCTACATACGATAAATAGACAGACAGACAGATAGATCATAATTATAACTCATAATAAAGATGATAACTGTAAATCTTACGCAGATGATGTGTGCTGACTTGCATCTTGGGTGACAGTGCTGTACTCCCATTTAAAGATATACTGATGTTCAATAAGACAGTTGCGTCATTGCCATGAAGAGAAACGGAGCACATGGTAAAATCTTCCCCAGCACACTGAGCAGGGTGGTTTGTTTCATCTGAAAGAACATTCATCTGTACACTGAAATGAACGGGAAAAAAATTATAATATAAAATAGCATCCATATCCATCACATTAAACTAAGCCTCTAAGAAACTCATGCAAACAAAAATATTATACATTTGGTGTCCTAAGTTCAACTGAGGCTAAATGTTATCACAGGGGAAATAATCACAAAGTTAGAATCTATATATAAAATAGAGACAACTTAAATAATATTAATTAAATAATAAAGATAATTTAAAAGTTTACCATTATTAATATAGTACACCCCCTCACATACACACATATTTGTTCTGAATCCGATTTTAGCACAAATAGGCACAGCAGCCAATTAGTAGTCTGTGGAGAGCAGAATGAAAACAGAGGACTCACACTAATTGAGGTCTAACGGTGAGCAGACTTGCTGCTCTGTGGCTCTTTGCATTACAAATCAAATTAGTCCGTTCACCTTCAAGCCAGCACAGGATGTCCAAACAGTTTCCTGAAAAGAGATTGCATTCCCTTGTTAGCTTCTTTTATCACAGCCAATCACAATCAGAAATCTCTAGAAATAACATCTGAAAAATTATTCCTATCAGAACAGAGCCTCATTACACGGTGTGCAAATAACATGAAAGATACAAACGAGATGCTCTGAATCAACATAAAATATCAATTATTCATAGTCTAGTTGAAATTCTGTCAGGATTGTTTTTAAGTTGTAGACTTACACTATTGCAGGAGTCCAATAAAAGCACATGGGGAATGTCTTTTCGTTAAGTTTTATGAATGCTTTATAATGTTGTGGGAAGTTTTTGTATTGATTTCTTTTCAGTTTTTCAGAGCCACTTCACACTTTAATAGGATTGCAAACTTTAACTTATTTGCATTTAAATGCTATAAATTTATTTGTAGACTTTAATTATTGTCCTGAGGCCTACTGCAGAGAAGAGAAAGTAATGAGAATTGATTAACATGTGTAATGGCACCCATCTACTTGTCTGAAGAGGTCAATCCTCTCTGTCTCTCTGCTTCACAGCTGTAGCTAAGGCCTTTTCACCTAATAGGTCTGGTCTGATGCAAATACAATAATAAAGTTTTTCTGAGACCTTAAAATGGCAAGACTCCAGTCTACAGTGTCACATGATAATTAAGAAATCATTTTAATATGCTGATTAGATTTACATATTATCAGCTTAATTAGAACGTGTTTTTAAAAAAAAAAAAATATTATCACTTCAACATTTTACAAACCTGAACAAACTGTCCTTTACATGATCTTTCTTAATTCTGAAAATGTCATTCCAAAAGAAATAATTGTGATATATCACACAAATTGTTTTTATCAGAAAGGGTGAGTGATTTACTTGAGAATTCTGGTTTTGTAGCATTTAGTAGCTGACACTTTCCTACAGGAGGGTGTTCTGAAAGACCATCGTCAAGTGTCTGAGCAAAGGGCAGCTCACAACATAGCAGAGCTTTCCATTTCAGGTCTTCATAAACGCCTCCACTGCCGTCAGAAGGACTCAAAGCAGCAAGACCTGGAACACAAGGATCTCAATGTGAGTGACACTGATTTGTAATACTATTCAGATTTAATAAAAAAAATCTCAGGGGACACACAGACCTTATGTACTGTATAAAAGAAAAATCTATTGACAGATTAAATTCGCAGAAGTGCTCAGAACTGAACATTCATCTGAAAGATACTCAAGGACGCCACAACTGTACAGCACTGCAACATAAGCAAGGCATCATACATATATTTCCAAACAAAGATTTTGTATTTCTGAGTTTTAAAAAGTGTACTTACTTAAGAAAATGTGATTGAGCTTTAAATAAAGATCACAATTATTTATTAAAAGTAGTGTGTTAACTTTCTGCACCACTAGTGTTACCACATAGAATTGCAAAAATGATGACTATTTTGAAACAAGTTTCCCAAACACTCCATTGGTTGTAAGACAGATGTGTCGAGATGGTCAGGATGATCAAACAGAGCAATAGTGACATGGTATTTATATTTTATATCAAATAGCTTGCTCAAAGTTGTCCCAGCATATGCTATTATGCATCAAAATGTATCATTTTTGGCCAAATTATTATTGTGATAAATGGCTCATATCACCATTTTCCTAAATAAATTATCTAAAAATAGAAACTAAAATAAGTCAATAATTATAATAATTTGCAATTTAGACATCACAAAAATATACCTCATGTTCTATCTGAAAAGTATTTATTAGTTTTGATATTTTCTAAAGATTATAGCAATGTTATCAAATTATACAAAAGTAGGCTGAAGTGTTAGACGATGTAAATAGATGAAATGCATTTTTACCGTTTATTATGTTATATTTACACTGATTAATACTAATAAATTTTTTTTAAATTCCCGATATCATCTTATAAAACATAAACACATGGCGCTCATATGTTGTTCACCCTATTCACACATATCACTATATCCCATATCACCTTTATTTACCAACTGCACTGTTATCCTAAAGGCCTATGGCCCTTCCTCATCTGTACATATGCGAGGCCCCTGGCTGACCATTAAAAGTTAATAGTCTGATTCATGATGTGGGTGTAACCACCTCCCTCCTACACCCCTTACTTTCAATCTACCTCTCTCTCTCACTACCTCTCTGTCTTCTTCTATCTCTCTGTCCATTCATCAGCCTCCTGCACTCTGTGCGCTCAACCATAACCCACACTAATGCATCTCTGAGGTGGGCAGAGGGACTGCTGACAGCTGGTGAGTATCCAGCATGCTATGTAGGTTTTTGCTTCGACAGCAAATAGGAAATGGAAAACAATGAAAAGACGCTAGATACAGAATTTGAATGAAAACAGGAAGTGTAATTTTAGCTTAATGTATCAACAACGACTCACCTTGTGAAATGGTAATGAAATTCACAAGAAGAGCAAGCATGATAAACAGAGACCTGCAGGAAAGAGAGGACATCTGTAAAATGGTTCAGTATGGATATGACTCACTATCTTCATCCACAATGGAATAGTCAAATCTTCAAGCTCAAACAGCATGACAGTATTTTGTTTTACTCATTATATGACAAAGTCCCATTCCAGTGCTGCCTGAGTCAAAAGCACTTCTGTTGACGTTGTTTATTTGTTTGTTTTTAAAATGCTTCGAGCTAAATTAGCTACAATTTTAAGTTTTCTTATTAAACTCTGAATGGAGCTTATATAACATCGGTGTCACAGTGCTAGCTTGTTGCTAGTAGTATGATTTCAAACGAGTGCTTTTGATTAAGGCGGTGGCTTAATAAAAAAATAGCGATAGTGGCCATTTACACTAAGTGCAAAGAGCAATTAGATACTATTTATACTATAAGTGGAAAAAGCAATGGATACTCTTTACAAAAAGTGGACATAGCAGTATTTTTAGCGATATGCTATTTACACTATGAGCACTATAGCTATAGATTATATTTACACTATGTTAAAATAGCAGCCATCTGTTATTAATACTACTTAATGCAAATAGAGGCAATTATCTGAACTTCAGTATTGTTGTACATTATAAAACAGTATGCAATAGTAACGTATTGAGTGTAAAGGCCCGTTCACACCAAGCACGATAACTATAAAGATAACGATAACTATACCTATATTTGCATCCACACCAGCGAACAATATCAACTGTTTATTCTAAACTCAAGCGCGTGTTTATGTACTCTACAGTTTTTATTTTTGGGTGAACTTCCCCTTTAAATGTGGTACAAGAGTTTGCGTGTCCATTCAGCCCTGATGCTTAACAGTAAACGAACTTGGTTTGCTGTCCTCAATGGAGGCTCGAACCCAATGGTCCGCGTAAGCTATGAATTTAAAACCCCACTGCAGTGCTACACAGAGGGAGAATAACAGGAATAGAGGAGGAGACGAGGAGAACAATCACTACTGTTTATACAGACTTGATGATTGACAGGACTGAATGATTAGGCTTCTCGCAAACCTTCAATTGAGTACAAATAGGTAAACTAACACCCAATTAAACTCCAATATCAGATGATAAATATCCAATATAATCTGATACTGATAAATGTAAAAATCTGTTATATTAGTCAATAAACAATATGGTGCATGATATATGGTGCATCTCAGTGTCTATTTTCAAGAGAAAAGTTTAAACAAGATTATTTAAAACCACACAACATGCCTCTCCCCTCAAGCTATATAGTAAGGAAAACGTTTAAGATGAGGAAGTTAGAAGAATGTGTCATCAAACTCATCTTTTAAAGAACATTTGTTATTCATAGCATCAAGTTTTCAAGAAATGGGTAATATTGTGCAACACTGTGCAATGTGTGTGCAATATTACTTTGCTAGCTGTAAGATATTCCACAACAAAATGAACAAATTATTTCAGAAATACAAATTACCTCATTAACAATTCATTAATCACTTTGAAAGCAACAGTCCAAATGAAGCCATGCAATAATCCAAGCCCTAATAAAACTAATTAGATATACTTACATCATTTCATATGATTGTGAGCATCTTTTCTCTTCTTGATGGAGTGGAGTATAAGAGAGGAACGGCCTCTGTGTGGGAAGACCGACAAATTGGATTTAAACTTAAGCACTGAAGAAGAAGAACGCAGGAATAGTTTTACTCTCTTAAGGGATGCAGAAGTCATTCCTGAGTCACTTAATGGAAAATAAAGCAGACAAAAGTTTTCTGGCATGCATTAAACGTATCAGGCAGTAATATGACACTGGCTTCAAGTGAATTACTCTGCTCTGACTATATTTGCTTTTGATTCCCTGGCTTACTCTCTCTAACGAGTCAAGTCACCTTTCTTGTACAAGGCAATAACATGCATGACTGCTTCCCTCTTGCTTTCCATATCCTCAGTTCCTGGATGTACTGAAATGCTATGTTAAATTAACAAAAGCGCAACACTGTTTTGATTGTGTGCCTGCGCAAACATGTTAATGATAGCAACACCCCTGTTTAGCATTTCCTGGCATTTTATTCTAAGCAATATTGTGAAATTTAAAACCTGTTTTGCCACAATGCTGTGATGATGATTCCGAGCGCAAGGGACCTAATGAATTAAGTAAATGCATACAAAAAAAATAACTAACAATGCTCCATTACCTGCAAATAAAACACTACAGTCCCCATAATGCAATGCTTTTTACACCATCTGTTTGAGCCACCTGGAGTTGCTGCTGAACCAAACATGATATAAGATAAACTGACATAAAAACAGGTCGGACATGAATATGCAGGGAGATGAGGCAAGTGGCCATTCACTTCAGTAAAGCCTTTTTTCCAGGAAGGCTCTTGTGAACATATCATATATTCATGTAAAGTCCACTATCAAATATCAAAACAACTTTCATGTTGTTCAATTTTGTATCAACAACATAAAACCAAATGCTCACCACAATAAATATTAAATCGGGCAGAATACTAGAACATCTCAAAGCTGATACACTCTGTGTTCTGCTTGCTTTGACTGCTGCAATGAGGAGGGAAAACTGTAATTTTGTGAAGCCACTCAATGAAAAAAAAGATGTCCAGATGTTCTGGAATAGGTCTTATGTTTAACCTACGTGTGAATTAAATGGTGCAGAACTAGGAAACGTAAAAAAAAAAGAAGAAAAAAAAAGAAAAAAGATTGTTAACCCCTAAATGACTCATTTAAAGAGACAAAACGGTGATCATTAATGCTCTTACGGGATTTGTTTGAACCCAAAATCTTTTAGTTACAAGGCCAGCTGTTTAACCATTTCTAATTAGGAATTAAGAATTGATCAGTGTATCAGAGTTAATAATCAACTGGAATAACTCCTATTCTCATTTATTACACAGTCAAATGTGATGCCACATTAAAGAGATAGGCTAGCTATTCTCTGATTGATTCCTTTCAAAAACTAGTTAAAAAAAATCATAGCACATTCAAGTTCTATCCTAGCACATCTGGACTTTGTTTTCCACTAAGTGGCTTCGGTATCACTGTTTCCCTCCTCACTGCAATAATCAAAGCAAGCAACACATTGAGTGCATCAGCTTTGAGAGTTGGCACAAAATTTAAGCATTATGAATAATATAATCAAATAAAAAATATATTTCCACTGTGGTACACAAGCCTCCACATGTTACATTATATAATACAGTAGCTATTATTTTGTTAACTAGTAAACATTTTAGTATATTATGTTAAACGATACATGGTATTTATGAGCTGAAGAAGCTCTAAATATCTTTAGTGTAAAGGTGATTCATACTATATTCCTTTTTTCCTGTCAAGATTTAATTTTGTGCTTGATTTTCTCATAATTTCCATACACTGTGCTGCAGCTGTGGCCACTGGGGCAAAATGGGGAAGTGATCGTGCATAGTTGATCACATTCTGCTGATGGTTTTGACAAAAGCAGTATGTCTTTAAAAGTTTATGTAAGTAATGTAAAAAATATATATATATTAATGGGATTAATGGGATTTTTACTTCCAGAAACAACTGTTGCACTTTATTGTAATAACTGGATCATCATGAAGTTGCTGACATCCCAGAGTGACAATAAACACTTCAAAAATTCAAATGTCTGCTACTCTTTGTTTTGTATTATCCTTATTAATAGATGTTTATATAAAGTGTTTATTGTCATTTCTTGTACCATTTCCGTTTTCTTCAGTTGCATGATACTGAATACATTTAAAACCAATTATAATTCATTGTACTTCATTTGCAGAAAATATTGTATTTACATAAAACAATATTAAAATTAATTTATCTTTTTTTTTTTTGCTTCGCATCTGTTGATAAAACGGAAATACAATGAAGCTGTAATCACACTTCCATTACATTTATTTGTAACCTCTACTGTTACTCTAGTAACTTTTCCCCCCACAAAACCACATGACTGTCAGCTCACTCAGCTCTTCTGTTCACTGTGATCGGACACAATCAAAAGACACAACCAATTCAAAAGTCAGTTCAGTGAGTAGTTGACTCCCGAACTGCTCGGACAGATTTGTAAACCGGTTCAAAAGATTCCCTAAAAGTTTCAACTCAACAGAACGATTCGTTCACGATTTGGACATCGCTATAATGGCCACGGAAACACTGACATTGCTCCGGACACAAAGGAGGAAACCCCAAAATAATGAATAATACTGCCACTAATATTCAGCTACGAAGTAAAACCACAACATGAATCGTATCAGTGCAACGTTAATCTGGAAGAACATTATCCAGTCAATCCACTGTTTAGATAAGCACGCACAAAAAAGCTCACTAAATTACAAAAGGTGAAGAAATAGGAAACCAATAAGTAGGTCTTCGTGGTTTTGTGATTGAAAGATAAAGTGGCTTGCTAAAAGTGAAGGATAGATTTACCGCTATTACAGCTGCCTGAGCTGAGCTCATCCGCTTGAACTCAGAGTGAAATATGTGCAGAATGTCTCACCTGAGATGATCGCGCTCTGGCTGTCCGTGGATTTGATCCAACTACACTGGCAAAGTCTTACTGTACGTGTCCTACTTCGCTTAAAAACGAGGAAAAGGCTTCAGATCCAAAGTTTAGCTCTTCTTCCTGTGATGAAGAGTGTCTGTCGTCGGTTATTCAGACTAGGAGAGGCGTGAGACTTTCCTAATGTTTCCAGAGCTGGGCATCCTGAGCTCGAGCGCTGCCGACGCCGCCGCTGCTGTGAGGGAGGGGCACCAGCTACGGAGCGTATTGCGTCACTCCATAATCATCTTCATTGTTTAATTTTTGGCAAGGGAAAGTACGTGTTTTATTTAACAACGTAACTGTACACACCTTCCTAGAGGAAATGTTTGAATCATTCTTTTTTGTACTCTATTCCAGTGAAATTCACTAAGCTAGTCTAAACAGCTATATATTATTATATTTAGGCTATTTCATTTATTTGTTATTATAAGCTACAAAACAAACAAAAAAAAATGTCTTTAAGCTGAATTCTTCCCAAATATTGATAACGTGGTATTTTCTAATAAATATAAATGCTACTATAGGCTAGTTATTGTTTCGACAGATCTGTGAAGGGTAATAATTAAATATACTAAATAATGAGTCATCGGTAATTGAATACAACGCATCACTTGCACTGTTGCAGTTTAGCGACATTACGTCACCCGCATGATCTCAACATGCTGTCATCACCTAAAGTGAGCGCGAGGAGGCTCCCACGTGACGTGCTTTATATGCATGATCTTACATGGGATCAATGTGGTGCACGCACTCAGGTCAAACGAAATGTATAACTGTTTTTCACTGTAGAACTAACACTTAATCCATAGCTAACTTATGAAAAGATATTTGTGACCTCGACCACAAAATTAGTCAAAAGGGTCTTTTATTATTATTATTATTATTAAGATGTATACATCTGAAAGCTGAATAAATAAGCTTTTTTGCAGGTGTATGGTTTGTTAGGACAATATTTGGCTGAGATACAACTATTTGAAAATCTAAAAAAATCTAAATATTGAGTAAATTCTTTATAAAGTTTTGATATAATTACAGGAGGAAATTTACAAAATGTCTTCATGGAACACAACCTTTACTTAATATCCTAATGATTTTTGGCATAAAATAAAAAAATGTAAAATTTTGACCTATACAGTGTATTGCTGGCTATTGCATCAAGTCTGTGCCATATGACTGGTTTCGTGGTTTAGGGTCACATTTATTAAAACTTAGACCCTCTTAGATCTCTTATTATAGCTTTTCATAACATAAGCACGTATGTTTGATTTCATCAATATTATAACAACTTTGAAGCATCTTTTTGTCTCTGCCTTGACATCTAATAGACCTTGGATGATGTTGAAGCCATTGGTGATTTTCTGTTACATAAAATACTCACAAACATTTTGAGTCACATGGAGACACAAACACCAAAGCGGTACAGAAGTTAACAAAGATGCTCAGAGGCTCAAATGTTTATCAGCCTTTATCAGCCTTTAACAGGCCCGTGCACGCATTATGCTGCAACAGCCTGTGCTCACAATAACCATTTAAATGCATGACATGCACTATGTGGCCCCTCTCATGTTGTGATCTAGACCAAGAACACTATGTATCTCCTAAGCAGTTCACAGCAGGTTGGAGACAGTCAGCGGGATGCAATTTAGGTGGCAGCTAGCTTATCAAAACCTTATCAAAATCAAAAGTTTAAAATCCATTTCCAAAGAAATTAGGATTAGACTTACAGCTGTGAAAAAGATACATGGTGTACAAATGAAGAACCATGTTCAAAATATTAACTATGTGGACAAAAGTATTTGGACGCACCTCTTAATTATTACATTCAGGTGTTTCAGTCAGATCCATTACCACAGGTGTATAAAATCAAGCACCTAGCCATGAAGCCTGCATTTACAAATGCCGTTCAGTTCACTGTTGTGCCCAGTGGCTGTTATCTGTATTTAAATGCAATGTCATTAAAGTCCCTGTACGCAGCCTAGGTGTCTGGATACTAATAATTTTATTATTTTGTCATTATATTGGATGATTAATCCATTTAGTATTAAGGGTCATTCCATTTTTTATTTACATTAGTATCATCCATTAATAAAACAGACTAAAATTCAGTGCAAATAGATGCTTGTTTGTTTAAAGCATTCATAGTATTCATGTTGTTCTCTCCACAGGCTTTGCAAGGTTAGGTATAGCCGCAGTAAAAAGTGACAGCATAACAGATGCATTTGTGTGGGTATGTTTGTATGTGGGCTGCCAATATTAGGTATGAGTCTTAGCGTAGTGTAGGTGTTCTTTGACAGCAGGGGGGTTGACGCTCTACTTCTGCCCAGGTCTGACCCTGAAGAATGAGACTAGTCATGCATAGCATGAGCTGTGGTCAAATCACTAGCGCCTGGGAACCCCTGAAGAGTCTGAATGGTGAGGGCAGAGGAGCATCACCAAGGGAAACATTTCAAATGAGTTACGACATGGCCTCTAATACTGCATAATGGCTGCAGAGCAACTGTTGCACCAACATGCAATGATTGTTATGAAGTTTAATCACATCAGAAATTCTTCAAAATGCAAATGAGTCTGGGAAGGCACAGTTTATCTGTCATATCGGTTGTAACTCATATACTGCATCTGTCATTTCAAGTGGTAACTACAAAAATAAATACATTTAAATGTTTTAATTGAGATGTTCTGCTGAAGCTTTTCTCAGAAACTTTTCTGGGCCATTTTTGCATTTATTTTTAGTCAACTCAAGGCCTCTTTCAAAATATGCACACTTACATACAGTAGGTGAAATGAAGGTCATTTATTGGCAACTGTTCCTTGAAAAATCTTTAAAATTCATGGAAACTTTCCAGCGCACAAAAGCTTGTTTATAGTAGAAAAGGGTATTTTAGATTGGTAAAAATGGTTTTTTAGTGCCCCATTATGGATTTTTGAAAAGGACCTTTCATGCAGTGTGTAACACAGCTCTAATTAATGTAATTACTGTAAAACTTTGCATGTTGTTTTTTATTTGAGGTTCAAATACTCAAATACCTTTACTTAGCATGTGAATGATGTCATCTCTCATCATCATCCAGGAGGGTTAAATTTATGACCTCATGCACTCTCTATGTCATGTTCTCCAGAGAACTTTCATGTGCTGCATTAATAAAATATTCAGAAGTTTGCTCACACTCTAGAGTGGAAATAAAGGAGGTCAAATTCTCCCTTATTCGAAAACACCACCTATACAGAGGTAAATGTTGTAAACCATTGTAAACACAACAAGCTGTAGTGCATCAGAGGGAATCAGACACTTAAGATTTGATCGGAACATTGAAACAAAAACAAAGAGGCCTCAAGACAACAGGAAGTCATAAATCGGCCCATGATACCTTGTTGCCTGTCTGATGCAAGCAGATCCAACAGACATTGTCACAGGAGAGCTTGCAACATTAACACAAAAGAACACTTACTGAGAATCCCAACTCAGGAAGGTGATTGTCAATATTGGGCAAATAACCAAGATAATGGTCAAAGACACAGGACATCATTATTATTATTACATGCATAGAATGATTAAAGATTCTGTTGGATGGATCTCCATCCCCCAACTCAGGACCAGACTGAAATTCCTGATGAGACCTTTAACCTCTGGTCTTCACAAAAACTGCTCTCACATTCACAGAACTGGGACAAAACTGCTTTTTCATGCCTATCTAGGCTCAAAATACATTAAACTGGACTGATATGCATAACTGCATATTATATGTAACCCACAAATTTAATTATCATGTGTTAATCACTCATTGTATACAGGGCCGGCCCTGGCCAATTTGCTGCCCTAGGCGAGATTTTACCTGGTGCCCCTTACCTCACAGCCCATTTCACCAATAATTATTGTGTTCAAACATTCACACAGACACTGCATAGCTTTATTTTTATTGGAAACACACCAATTAATTTGTACGACCACACAACCCCACCCCTAAACCTACCCATTACAAAAATAATGTAAAGACATGACTTTATGAGCACATGCGTTCTCTGGGTTAAAACCCATGATCAGATGATCCCGTCTTATTTTCTAATGGATCACTCTACAAACTAAGGGTGTACTCACACTAGGCAGTTTGAATCATGCCCGAGTGCGTTTGACCACCAAAGCGCGGTTAGTTTGATTAGTGTGAGTGCTTCGAACTGTGCCCGGGCGCTTGGAAGAGGTGTGCCAGAGCACGGTTCAGTTGGACCCGGGCGCGGTTCGGATGTAGTGTGAGCGCTAACTGTGCTAGAGCATGGAACGGGACGCGTGACGTCACGTTTTTGCGACGCTCCAAAACCAACAAAAGCGATAGACCTGTTTAACAATAGGCTGTGAGAGGGCTGTGGACCACCGCGGACCAAACGACT
>JAUCMR010000118.1:11440234-11452221 GCA_032357425.1 Enteromius argenteus
ATCTCTGGAACTCCAGACATTTTAACATTTTGAACTAGACTAGGCCAACATAAAGTTTGTTCCAAATTTTTACCCCAACGAACTCAATGCGAGAGTTACTCTTTTGATTGATGGTTGTTCAAGTCGATGCAATAGCACTGTAAAATTGAGATTTCACATTTTCGTTCTCTTAAACTCACTCTTTCCTCACTTTCTCTCTTCCTGCAACTCGTACGAATGTGTGAATGCATGTGTTTATTTAGTTTATGTGTAATTTTACAGCATGCTGAATACAAAAGGAGATTTACAGTCAATGACTGAGACTAAGTCTTTCCAGTCAAAGTCTTTCCTTTGGCACCTAATGCCCAGGCGCCATTCACAAGTGCCCTTGTTTTCGCAGGGTTGTGATATATATTACAAGGAGGACTGTGAGATTTATGGGCTAACTAATGAGAAGAATAGTTACCGTAATGAGGTTGCAAAACATCTACTGTGTGCCGTGGCGATCAGCGCAAGGACTCAGGAACAAAATGTCAGCAATATTACATCGGCTCAGGCTTCTGGTAGAAATAAGTACCTCTAATTCCCTTTCAGCCAGTCACTATGACGTTACGTCATTGATTGAAATCATGGGGTCCCACCTGGGAGACCAATTGACTCTGACTTTTGGAGAAAATGCCAATGGGAATTGACAGATGGATTTTGCATGCGAAGCCACTCCCCCGGACATCCGGGTATATAAGATGGCGGCGCGCAAACCACCATTAGCTTTCTGCTTCGGAGCCGATTCGTTCATGAGGAAGAAGACTGGAGAAGAAAGAAAACTTACCTGCTGTAGGAGAGCCCTTAAACGGCGTGTCCTGCACCTCAGCGGAGAAGGCAGCACTGGAGCTGTGTGGCGGTCCTCCTCTTGGCAGTCCCGGTCCCCTAATGGCGCTTTTCCACTGCGTGGTACGACACGGCTCGGCACAGCTCAGTTCGGCTCGGTTTGCGTATCCACTGCAGTTTAGTACCGCTTTAGAGTGGGCGGGATTTATCACGTGTCGTTATAGTTGCGCCGCCTCTACTGCCGTGACATCATCGTAAACGCGCCACAAACAAACACATAACAATGTAGCATATTGACGGAATGGTGTTCTTCATTCTCGGCATGTGGATGTTTTTAACAGCAAGACGAAGGAGTTTGTTTCAAAAGAGGCTGATGGCAGCCAAAGAAAACACAGCTAAAAAAGGTGCGTTTCTTCAAACAAAAACGTTGCGTCCGATCCTTCGCTGGCTGTGCTGATTTAAATCTAGCGGGTCTGTTGTGTCTCGTGTAGCAAGTTCAGTGACGCAGTAATGACGATTTTCTCCGGCCAATCAGTGACCAGCAGAGTTTACACGTCACGTTTTGGTAACGGTACGGCTCGCTTGGAACCTCAGCTGAGGTGGTACTAAAAAAAGGACCAGGTACTGTTCCCAGTGGAAAACCCCCCAAAAGTGAGCTGTACTGAACCATGCCGTGCCGTACTATGCAGTGGAAAAGCGCCATAAAAGAGCTAAATTTCTAACAGCTACACAGTCGTCGAGCATGTCCTCCGGGATGTTGTTCCGACCGTGAGCTTCTGGGTATCTACCCAGGTTTACAGGCGTTTTTTTCACCTCTGTTCGTTCAGAGAAGAGCGCCTCTGTACTGTGTGTGGAGATCGCGGTCCTGTTGGCGAAGGACGTGATCAAGCCAGTCCCTCCAGCCCAGATGAATTCGGGCTTCTACACTCGGCCTGTTACATATAAGACCGCTTCTGCATTGACTGCATGGCCGAGTCCCATGATGGGCATGGCGCTGTGTGCTCTCATGACAGCTCACCCTTCCCGGAGAATGGAGACTCCATCCTGGGACGATCCAGCTGATCTGGAGTCGATTCGGGAGGCTCAGGTAGACCTGTTTGCCTCCCAGGAGTCCTCCCATTGCTGGTTGTTTTATTCCCTGACCGAGCCCCCCCTCTGCACTGGCACACAGCTGGCCCAGGGCCCTTCTCAAGTACGCCTTTCCCCCAGTGAGCCTCCTTGCACAGACCCTGTGCAAGATCAGGGAGGACCAGAAGCAGGTTCTCTTGGTTGCGCCACTATGGCCCACCCAACCTGGTTTTGCGGACCTCATGCTCCTAGCGACAGCCCCTTCCTGGAAGATTCCCCTGAGGAAGGACCTTTTTTCCCAGGGGATGGGCACTATCTGTCACCTGCATCCCGACCTCTGGAACCTACATGTTTGGCTTCTGGACGGGACTCGGTAAACCTCTCTGGCCTTCCCCAGGCCGTGGTGGACACCATCACTCAAGCTAGAGCCCCCTGTACGAGGCAGGGTTATGCTCTAAGGTGGGGTCTTTTCACTGACTGGTGCTCCTCTCAAAGAGAGGACCCACAAAGATGCTTGGTCAGAGTGGTGCTTTCCTTCCTCTAGGCGAAGTAGGAACGGAGGCTCTCCCCTTCCACTTTGAAAGTTTACGTCGCATACCGTGATCTGGTAAACGGGCTTTCTCTAGGGAGACACCACCTGATCATCAGGTTTTTTATAGAGGGGCGAGAAGGCTGAACCCAGCCAGACCGCACCTAATCCCTTCTTGGGACCTCTCCGTCGTCCTTAGGGGACTATGGGGAGCTCTCTTTGAGCCGTTGGACTTAGTAGAGCTGAAGTTTTTGTCTTTAAAGAGGATGGGAGACCTGCACGCATGTTAGGTCAGTGATTCGCGCCTCGAATCACGTTACGGCTTACTCTCATGTTTTCCTGAGACCCAGACCTGGTTATGTGCCCAAAGTTCCCACCACACCCTTTCAAGATCAGGACCTCCCGTGTTTTGGGTAACATCAGGTAAATCCAGGAGGTTGGGAGGGTGTCGTCTATTTGTTCCGAAGGATTCATCTGGTCCTCCGTTGCCCCTTAGGTCTAGCTAGTGGAGTAGCTTGAACTATGTCCGACGGAGGTTTCCTTCCCCTCCCGTCGGTCCTGGCATTTTGTTCCACGTGTCCCCTAACCTAGAAAAGCTTTCCGCACAGTCCTCTGTGCGCACCACCCCCAACCTTCCCCTGCTGTGTCCGCTTGCTGACCCCCAGGCTGTTGGGAAGGTCAAGTTGGGACTTCCATTTGATCTGACACGCCGTTCTTCAGCTTGCCAGCATTTGGGCCTCCTATGTGAAGCAGTTCAGGCTGTGGCGTTTTCAATAGGGACCCCATGACGTCAGTCAATGACGTAACGTCATAGTGACTGACTGAAAGGGAACGTCTCGGTCACGTAGGTAACCCTCGTTCCCTGAAGGAGGAAACGGAGACGTTACGTCCCTCCTGCCACAGGCTGGACTGCACTGGGGAGTCGGTTGCGATCGGCTCCTCAGCAGGAAGCTAATGGAGGTTTGCACGCCGCCATCTTATATACCCGGATGTTCGGGGGAGTGGCTTCGCATGCAAAATCCACCAGCCAATTCCCATTGGCGTTTTCTCCAAAAGTCAGAGTTGATTGGTCTCCCAGGCGGGACCCCATGATGTCAGTCAATGACGTAATGTCTCCATTCCCTCCTTCAGGGAACGAGGGTTACCTACCTAACCAAGACATTTCAGATGTTATTTGGTATTATTCTAGATTACAAGATCACAACTGAACGGCAAGAAAGACACATTGATAGCAGGAAGATAATGATCATTTGGTCAATATGATGAATTGTCCTGAACATCTAATTTTTTTATATATGGAATAAATGTTCTATATTTTCAGTGTTGGCTGTTACTAGATATCAATCTGCTCAATAACAGGATACATTATCAGTGAAACCAATTTAAACCTTTTGAACTTCACCTCTCTTTCTTGTCAGTGTAGTGCGTGGTCTGCAAGTCTTGAAAAGGTCAGTAACAGATTTAGTTGTTTAATTCTGAAGCTGTTTGTCCGAGACAAACTGACACATATTTGATGCTTAAGTCACCATTTCAATTAACCCCCTCTAATGAGCTGACTCATAGCGGCATCTGCTTAATCACCACAAATCAGTGCACATGCACAGAAGGAAAAGGGTTTTGGATTGTTTAAAGTTATAGTTAGAATCAAAGGACGATGATTGCTGTTTGTGCCACTAATCTGATAATTGTGTAGAGTAATGAGTAAGATATTTCTAAATTTGGACACATAAGCCATTCTTAAAGAAAGAAAAAAAGAAAGAGTAAGTAAAAATGCATTTTAAATGATAAAATAAATTAATAATAATATTAGTTATTTTAGTTATCAAAAGTTATAGCAGTCTGGACTTATAGCCAACATGTTGGCATTGTCATGTGACAATTCAATTTCCAATGTCCATAGAAATCGTATATAATCTGTCCTAAATTATAAATCAAATACTACTCATTTGAGAAACTACTTTTTACATAATATATTGTAATAAAATGTGCATTTGCAGATATTGGGTTTAAGTTATGAATAATATAAATATAAATATATAAATAATAGTTAGATTTAATAAAGTACAAAACTGCAAAAAAAAATAAAAATAAATTCTTGAAACTGCTTTCTGACCTTTTTTGTGATTGTTTTTTAACAGACATTACGACATGATTCTTTTTGTTTCTTTTTATTAGATTTGTTTCTGACAAGATTCTGAAGTACATATCCTATAAAGTACATGAAAAGGAACATCACAACTGACAATGTAGGTCACATGACAATGCCAACATGGCAGATAGTACGTCCTGATTGCTATTAACTTTTGGCTAAAACACGTTCAATGCATTTTATCTTTATTTTGAAGAGTATATTTGTTATTTATCACTTAAAATACCTTTTTAATTGTCCTGTCTTGTTCTATTATAAACTGGTGAAATGTTTTGTTACAATTATATAGTGAAATTTGTACATTTGAAGTTTGGCTAAATTGTCCAAAAATGTCTCTTTATCTGATGTTATTTCACCTGAAACTAAGAAAAATGGGAAATGACTGGTGAACCAGATATTTGGCATGGACTGATATAAGCCTATACTTAAGGCAAAATCGTGACAGGAAAAAACCCCCAGCATAGGCTCAAGATAAGGCTTATGTAAATTAGAGAGAAGTGCATAAACTTTAGGATCCAGGCTGCTAATTAAAGCCTGTTAGTTGCTGTTACCGTGTTATTGTGTCCTTCAGAAAGGCACTTAACACTGGGTTGCTCTAAGGGGTCTACCACTGCAATTGGTGTACCTTAGGCCAAACTGGAAAAACAACTTCTGCCAAATGATGCATAACTACATAATAACTGATCATTTCTTCCCTTCATGTCTGCAAAGGTGCTAATCATAGGCAATCATTTCTTTCTTCTGAAATCACACAAGAGAGGTTCTTTTTTTCTGACGGTGGAAGGTCTGTGCAGTGTGTTCCCACCTTATTATTGTTGGGTCTGCATCATGTTGCTTGATGGGTGCAATATGAATGAATACCTGTGTGCTGACTTTGACTAGACACATTGAAATGCTAAATTACTCTGGGAGGAGTTATGTCAGTTTATGTTACTTTAGTGTTTATTCCAATAAAAAACCACGTGCTTACAATATATGCAATCCCGTTTAACCATGAGCTAAATGTTCTGGACTAGCACTCTAATGGGATGATTTTGTGTGCAAACACACCACTTTTCTATAAGGATTTCACTTTATTTAGTAAAGTCAAGTATAATTTTGAGGGTATTTACCCGTATGCCATTGCTTGATTTCCATAATCCCTGTACTGATTCGTATGATAGAACAAAGCAGACAGTGGGTGCTAAAAATGATGATCTGTGGACAGAATTTTTATTTGTGAACCCTGCGCTGTTGATTTAAGCCTCTATCATGGCTGTTTTGAAAAATGATGCAAACTGGAATATTAATGACTTTTTCTTGTAGGAGAACGGAATGCATGTCAACAGATCAATAATTGGATTTGGTTTAAGCACCACGGAAGACAGAATAAATAATGCTGTCTTCTCAAAGAAAGGAAATTACCTCTACCCTAAAGGTTAATCACAAGGTTTACGTCATAATAGGTATAGGGCTGTTTTCTGGGTTAAATAGTGCAGTTGTCAGTCTAGAGTTCCATTCTTGGTACACACGAGTTTGCTAAAAACATTTGAGCTCTGGATTTCTTCTCTAAAGTTTGTGTTATGATTTTGTGTTGAAATACGAGTTCAGTGACTTCCAATTAAATTTTCATGTGTTTTGCGTTTAATATGTGTGAGCAGGGAAACTATGCAGTACTATCAGGATTAGCTGTAGACTGCATGAAATTACACAGTCTGGCTCATAAAGTCATGTCACATGATTGACCGGTGTATGCCATCTGGTTAACTTAACTCAGAGATGTTCATTTCCCAGAAGTGAGCAAATTTAACAGTTTATTTAATGCCAAAAAGTAAGGAAAAGGAAAACAATTCAGATAAAGTGAAAGTTAACACTTAAAACTGCTGAGGAGGAGATTCTGTTTTTCTTTTCCTGACCACAGCAAATGACATTTCCATGCACTGTCTTACAAAAACAAATACAACCATTTCACAGATCTCTCAGGTATGAGGTTATTTACTATTATCACTTATTACAGTTTATATGTTTTAGCATAAAATACGTTCACGGTTATATAACAGTACAAGCCTGGGGCTAGTTATCACACAAGTTGTAATTTTTCAGTAAAATGTAACATTTAATGTTCAAAGGTATTGTAATCACTAATAAATCGTAAATTACAATACCTAATCCAGAACTTTGCACTGTGGGAACTTTTTGTTTGTGAACTAGCTCAAATTAGCTGGTTTTCCAGAAATAGCATTGTCCCATTTGCCCCTAGCATGAACCCATAGGCTTTCCAAATTTCTTTCCCCATCTTTGTTCCCCCAGCTAGCATCTATACTCATAATACCACACAAAATGCGTCAGTCTGCTTTATTGTGTTGTCTCTGAGACACACTGAAGTAATAAAGACTGGGTACAAGGACTCTGAAACAAACAGCTTTGATTCACCAAAGAATCTTTCGCCCACAGCCAAAGAACGTCAGGACTAAAAGTGGGAGAAAGTAACCTTCATCAGTGTGTGAACTGCAGCACACAAACAGGGGTTCTATAGAGTATGGCCAAAGTATGCAGTGTTTACTACGGCAAGTGTTCAATGGCTAGTTACAAATTTAACACATTTAAGCTATACAAAATATATATAACTGTCATTTTCCCTAACGTTTCAGAAGAGATCTCATCATTTCACATTTTAGCCCACATAACAAACTTAAATTTTTTCCCAGTTTTTGTTTCATCTTGTGGCAAAACAAATATTTCAATTTATATTTTAAGAAGCAAAGAACACTGACCCTTCTCACAGGGTTACACGAGAAAGTACTAACAGTTTCCTGTCTTCTGCATTATCTTTTGCAACACTAATGATGTCTGGTGTCATCAGGGTGGCCTGATTATACAACAAACAAGTGGTTTTTCGTAACTGACATCTTGTTGGCAGACAACTGAGCAGTAATGTATTACATCATGTCCTGCTGCATTCAAACTTTCCCAGATGTGTTTAACCAGAGCCTTTTCTCAAAAAACAAAACAGAAGCCCAACCTATCTAATACTGACACCTAGTTTGGCTTGAGAATAAATGAAAAACAAGGTTTAAGCAATCTGTCTACATGATTTACTTTCAAGTTACACCTTTTAACTGTCAAAACTGTATTTTTTCTTCTTTCTATCAGAAATACGATGAATTTAACATTCAGTGCTCTGAATTAAGCCCAAATTGTTCCACTGGCAAAAAAAGCTACTTAGCTGAAAAAAAAAATGCAAGCAAGATTTTTTTTTCTTTTGCTACTGGGGCAAATGGGAGCACACATTTTTTTTCCCTAATGAGAATCCTGGAAATGTGAATTTTTTTCATTATTGCATCATGTAGCTCCACCCACTAAAATCTCATTGGTCCTTAGTATCACCCCTCATGTATACTAAACATCCATGATGGACAAGAAGAGATTGACGTGTAGTCAGTATTATATGACAAATCCCTCAGTTTGCACAATAAAAAGGCTACAGTAAAATGAAAGTCCACAACCAGAGAAATCTGCTCCAATTGGCCTTTTTGCACCACATTACACTTTACATTACATTCACATTACATTTTTTAAATGCGGACAGAAAATTAGGAAAATTGTTGCATCGCTCAAATTTGCTCCTGGTAAGGACACATTATTACACATTATCTAACCTTTTAGACATCATAGCCTTGGTATAATGTATAAATAATCTGAATCATCTATGGAGAACAAAATATATTGCAAATACTTGCATAGATCATAAAAGCTACATCATAGTGTTGAATTCACCCACATAATCCTACGTTATGCATGACGAGGGAATGCATGTGCGCGCTGTAAAATGCAATTTACATTTAGAGTTTCATAGATGAGCACCATTCATCCAGCAGGCTGGGGAATGCGGAGCCTGTTAGACGCATTCATGCACAGCACAGCTCCATTTTCTGAATGAACCAGCTCAGGTTATGGAGCCAAACTAAATAACTGATGCATGTGGGTGATAAATCACAGAATGAGTTTACAGAATGTGTAAGCGAGAGCAGCTCTAAATGGGGAAAACATTTATTTGAAAATATTTCCTTTAATAGAAAATGAAAAATGTTCTTATGAGGCTAAAAGTGATTAATATAATCTCCAAAGAACACCCATCCAGTATATATTTTTAATTATTTACATGTATTTACATGCATATATTTATATAATTTATATTATATATAATTACATTTAATATGCAAATATAACAGATTTTTCTTTAATTTATACATGTATGTGTGTGCATTTATATATACTTAATAAATATACACTGTACACATATATTGTTATGTAAATTAAAAAATTATTTTTTTGGATGTGATTAATCATGATTAATCGTTTGACATAAATATATATAATATAATAATGCATAATATGGTATAACATTGACGTACATTCATTAATTAACAATATAAACAGACCATTGCTAGTATTCATGTCAGTGACAACAGAACAACACTTAAAAAGTAAACTATCAGCGTTGGGATAATGGAGTGCCGAAGGGGTCTTGGCACAAGCTCCTGCCACCCACCTGGCCTGACAGCTTGGCCTTAATGGCACATAATATAGCCACATACTGGATTACAATGTCACATGAATGGAACGAGAGCACACCGCACTGATTCACTAATGCTAATTGATAATTGTAATAAGACAGCATGCATGTTCCTGGAACTGCTGAACAATCGTTGGATGACCCATCAACAAAACAACCCTGCATCCCGTACTAACGGCTGTTCGCCTGGTCCTCAGCTTTTGTGCTGAAGTCATTAGTGTTAATGCAGTGTAGATAATCATATGAGCCATTCTCATTCTGCTACATATTGAAAAGGCTAATCAGAATTTGAATTCTGAAAACTCTGCGGCCTTAGGAATGAAGCTTGCGTGCTTCAAACTTCTGCTGTTTTCCTACAGAATTAAACCTGATATGACAAAACAACTATTTTATGAGGTGGTGATTGTGTATGAATTTGAAATTATTGAAACCTACGAATAAGATCATTTGAATTAGGTACCAGTTTACCAAAATGTAAAGTAGAGTAAAAGATTTTTTGCTTATTTTTAAAAACATGTTTAAAATATGAATGAGTGTAATTTATGTTTTAAACATCAGTGTCTCTTTTCTGGCAATGTTAACCACAGACCTTGTTTTGCTCATTAATTCCAAACTGCTATGCTAAAAATCCATTAGAAACCTATGGCTAATTCATTTTGTGGTATTAAGAGTAAAAAAAAAAAATATATATATATATATATATATATATATATATTGATCTTATATGGTCAATTAGACCATAATGATGAGCAAGACTTCCTGATTCATTAGACACAACACAATAGTATTAAAGTTCTCTGTTTGGAACATGTTTACACTGAAAAACAATTAAAAAGCAGTGCAGTGAAATACTAAAACATGCATTTTGTGAACTTTTGCTGTGCCAACATCCAAGATTAAGAATAGTTGCAGGGTTAGATAAAAAAAAAAATTCCGCACAAAACTGGCCTTTTTACAACTAAGTAATACACTGGGCCATCATCAGATTTACAAGAGTCCTCATGCAAGTGTTCACAACACAGTGTGCTTTTACCTGCTTGTAATTTGGATGTAATTCTGAACAGTCTGCTCATAACACTTCAAAGACTAGATCTGATAAGAGGCATTCACTGGCTCCCTTTCTGTCCTTATAGGACAACAAAACAATCCTCAGTTCTCCTAGTGCATTGACTGAGTAAACGTATGGCATAACACCTGAAGCTAGTTTTGAGTTTGACTCAATCTGGCTCAATGAATCTTTTTTATTGACGAACTGAGACCAGGAACCTAGGAATGGATAGATAGAACAGTCATGTCCACACATGTTGCATCTGCTAGCCATAACCAACTCAAATGAAATCCTCAAATGAATTTTCCACCTGGTGTCACCAGTTGTGACCTTTTACATTTTAAAGTTTCTATAAAAAATCTACTTTTATAGGCTTATGCATCAGTTTCAGTATAGAGCTACTAATACATAAATGATAACTCAAGAATAAGTAAGAATCAAGAAGAAAACGCCACTGATTTGTCAAAAAATTTGAGAAGCTTACCTGTTTTTTTTGTACGTGGCCTGTGCTCTTGAAAAGTGAGAAACCGTCAGTCAATGTTTGTGAAAAGTAAGACAGCTTAGTTTTGTTCCAGTGAATTTGTAGATCCCATCTCTTCTTTCCCATGGGTCTCTAGGCAAACATGGAGCTATTTTAAGAGGGAGTGCCAGAAATACACACCAATCATTAGTGTGTGTGTGTACGTTCGTGTGTATGTGAGATTTGGCCAAAGACTTGTTCTGAATTTGCCAGGCAACAAATACTGGGTTTTAAAAAGTAATAGATTGTTTACTAAAAATATCTGTGTGTTTGCATATTCAGGATGATCACCTAGATCAGCCTGACACTAAAGATGAAGACAGATCTGCTTTCATGGATGACTATGCAACACACTGTGCCAGCATGGTTCCTCAACGTCAGCAAAGCAGTGGATCGAATATACAATTTTTTCTGCTACAAAATATGTGTAATATATTTTATTAGGCAGTTGCATGGTTTGCATTAAAGTTAATTGTTTAATGAATAGTGACTATTTGTAACAAAACATTGTGAACTATAGTATGCCATTTTAGCACCATTCAGTCTGATGTTTATTTGGAATATGTACCTTTCTTTATAATTTTTTGCGTATAGTCAAGATTCAGATCCTAATCATTGTTTCTCACGTGATAAACATTACATTGCATTACCTGAATAAAATAAATTATCAATCTCTTTTGCAATGTCTCACAGCATTTCAGTTCACAGCTGTTCACAGCTATCTGGCGATCTTAAATTTGAAAGCGTTCTATTCTTGACAGACGGAATAAAGGGCCCCATCAAAGCTACTGTGTGAAATCCTTACACCTGTTATTCTGGCTCCAATTAAACATTTCCCATAAACTTACCCCGAAGTATTTATTATTTCTACTATTATAGCTTTTCCACAGCAGCAGCTGCAATATGTATACTGATTAACAGTAAAAGAGGATGGCTATTTTTAGTTTTCCTGGAACATATCCAAAAGAGTGTTCAATATCAGCTTCATTTATATAAACGATGGGAAAATAGTGTGAAGACATGAGTTATTGACATTATTATTATTGACATAGCAAGCAGTAGCGGCATAATTTTGTATGATTTTAAATGAACTGCAAAGACTAACATATGAGGTCTACACACACATACGTTTGTTTTTGTGATTTATGGTGACTCTCCATAGGTGTAATGGTTTTTATACTGTACAGACTGTATGTAGTATTGTCCTACACTGACCCTACATCTAAACCTACCTCTTACAGGAAACTATGTGCATTTTTAGATTTTCAAAAAAACACCATTTAGTATGTTTTTTAAGCCTTTTGAATTACG